>CM047815.1:6211171-6412845 GCA_026214975.1 Gentiana macrophylla
ATCACACCATGTTTATCAAAACAACCAATAAGAGAAGATCCATCCTTATTGTTCATGTGGATGATATCATCCTTACGGTGACCCCGCCGAGATCCAAAATTGAAGACCCTACTGGCAAAAGTGTTTCAAGTTAAAATTTTGGGCTTCTCAAGTACTTCCTTGGCATGGAAATAGCACGAAACAACCGTGGTATCTCACTTCACAGAGGAAGTAGTCTGTCGACTCGCTGAAGAAAATCTGGCATGCTAGGGTGCAAACCAGCTATCTCTCCAGTAGACCCAAGTCATCCACTAGTGCATGGTAATATTGCTGTAAGAAAGGAAAAATATCGTAGACTTGTAGGGAACCTCAATTACCGCCCCATACAAGACCGGATATTGCATATGGAGTTAACCTTGTCGGCCGATTCATGCGTTGTCATATCGCGCAACATTGGGATGTCAGTTTTACGTAACAATCGAGATACTTAAAGTCAACTCCTGTGCCAAGGCTTACATTTCACTACGCTCACCGAGAGATCAATTAAGGTCTATATCGATGTCGACCGGGTCAAGGTTGCCACAGATGTAAGATCTTCCATGTGCTATTGTTCATATGTACTGGGTAATCTTTGTTACTTGTCGAAGGAAAGAAACGTATCATCGTCTCTAGAATAAAGGTCAAGCCGAACTCAGGCACTTGTTTTGGGCATTTGTGAAGCATCTGTATCGAAAAGAGTCCTTCATCGAACTTCAAAGAACCCCTTCAACAACCTATCATACTGCTATGACAATAATTCAAAGATTATGCAAGGCAGAGGATCCTATTCATCATGATACGACAAAACATGTGGACATTGACAGACATTTCTTAAATGTAAGAATGATGTCCAGCCTCATTCAACTTCAATATGTTCCTTCAGCAGACTGTAACGTTGATATTCTCACAAAGGCCATTCCACCGCTTATGTTCAAAGAATCGAGTAGCAAACTTGGTTGTATAGACATATACAACCGAGCTTGAGAGGGGATGGAAATATTACCTTATTATTTCATGTAACACTTTACTTGTACATTAATTATTTAACATGACATATTAATTGTTTATACAATACAATTAATATGTCATGTTACAAATAATGTATACAAGTAAAGTGTTACACTTAAATAATAAGGTAATATTTCCACATATACTATTCAGACCATCCTAGAGATATTATTTTTGTTCTTTCTCGCCTTTGAGCACAATGTGGAAATATTTTGAGTTTTCATCTCCTTCTTGAATCCATTTAACTTTAGCCTTTGTTTCAACATATTGTTGAGCATCTCGTCCTTTTCCAACAAATTATTAATCGCATTAATCCTCTCCTAAACCTCATTTTCACTCAAAGCTTTTTCTTCCGCCAACTTATCAAAATTATCTACCTGCTCTGCTCGGCTTTGAGAACCCCATCCTTGAGATTTCCATACACCGCTTACTCCTAACTTTAAGTGGAGTTTTTCACATTCTTGAGCTTCTCTTTGAGAACCCAACCAGCCTACCAACCGGATCACATTCTTTCCAAGCTTGACACACAATATTATTAAAGTCTTCATGCTTCAAACTGTAAATCATGGAACTTAAAAGGAACGGGACCAAAATCTACATTTTTTTGCTTAAGAGAAAGAGGACGGTGATCGGAAATACCTCTTTGACGGGCAACCAATGAAAGATTCTCGCCGATGTTTAAGAAACTAAGAGAAACCAAAATTTATCTATCCTACTAATTTTAGAACCATCCTGATTTGTCCAAGTGAACTTTCTATCTTCAATTTTAAGGTCGATTAAATCAGCCAAAGAAATGAAATCAAGCTGAATCGTTAGCAACTTTTTGATAAAAAGTGGTGCCTTTTCTTTCATTTCTAAAGCAAACCGAATTAAAATACCCCATAACACAAATCAGGCTATTCCAATTATTAAGAATCATAGCAATTTTAGAACGCGATACCTTCTTTTAGCAAATTATGCTCGAGGAGCATAAACAATAAAAATGAGTACCGCTTCATCAACGCCAGTCCATTTACCTTCAATCCCAATGAAACCCTCATCTTCAAAAAGTTTTGAGCTTACGTAAAACATCTTGATTCCAGATGCTAACTAGACCCCGGCGCCCCGATGATTTGGAAAAGTAAAAATCCGCACAGAGGAGCCCCATAAGTTCATAGCCCGCTGCAAGGAAAAATCTCAAGCTTGGTTTATTGAATAGCCGTAAACTCTAACTTAACTTCTCTTTGTGACCAATTCCTTCACCCATCTTCCTTTACGACTAGTACTTAACCCTCTTATGTTTAACGACATCATCTTCATATCCAACCAAGAGACACCTAACATACGGGTCGCACAACAAGCAGGTCAAACGGCTAAAATATTAGCCATTTCTCGCTTCTACAAGATGCTCGAAATTGACGCCCACGCCTTTGCCTATTTTGCACCAATTTATTAACTTCCTCAATAGTTTTTTTTCCTTTTTTTTTTTTTTTTTTTTTTTTTTTGTGGTGTAAATCAACAAACTGACAGAACCAAAAAAAGAAAAAAGAAAAAAGAAAAAAGAAATGAAAGAACCAACTAAACCAAAGATTATTTCATGACTGGTTTTGGTTTCACAATTTTCTGACCAAATAAACCGAACATTGAAGAACCCTACTAATTATATATTACCATTCCATTAGAGAATACTTGATCATTTTAGAAGTACATGAACCATATATGAATGATGTATAGGTATCCATTATTGTATAAAATTATCTACTAAGTATATATATATATATGATACATAATGAAAAACAAATGTTGGTGACGGTCTGACGGTCCGAGCAGAGTTACGGATGATCCGAACTATGAGATGCATAATCCGAGCTGTGACAGATGGTCTCGAGTAATGACGGATGATCCGAATCGCCAAAAAATATTTGATAACTTGTTAGTATTGACGAGCTCAGCCCTAATGATCGAAAACCTCATCATTAGGGCTAAGCTTGTCAATAGTTAGTTACTCAAATTCTCAATATTGTCGAACAGCTTCAAACCGGGGGTCATATCTTCACATTGTCTTAAATGAGGTAGAACACTAGCCGTTTCAGTATTGTTTTCGCGTTTTTGCGAATAAACCTCGGGTGCAAATTGGTAGCAAGGCTCCATGGAAGAAGCTTGATGGCATGGAGGGTTAGGGACTCTTCCGCGATCATCAGAGTAAAGTATCCATGGCGTAAACCTCCAAGGCTCTGAGCAACGTAATCAAAGTTGACCTTGCAGTTGTCACCAACTTATCGGTCATGCTCAATAGAAAATCTCTGCCAACGCTTTACTGTCGTGCATTTCGCTCCCTGTTTTTGTTGTTCTTCGTGGCTCGGTTGGTAAAGTGCAATCTTTTCTCCGGTAACTGTTGGATGTTGCCAATATATTTTTCTTATTTCTTCATAGTTATTTGACAATAAAGATGTGATTAAAACCGCTTTGGTTTTTCCTTTTTCGGAGTTTTTATTAGGTTTCTGTCGTGTTAATTTCGGAAGTAGATTCTCTTCTCCTTGTACAAGATAGAATCTGGTCTAAGTTAGAAAACCATTCACACCACCATGATAGATTCTTACTTGATGCCTAATAGTTCGTCGGCTTTGGATAAGTAAGCATCATAGTACCTTGTAATAAGCCCCAGACTGTGTTACTTGGGTTGAAAAGGTACCTGCCCAGATGGTGAAAAACGGTTTCTTTTCAGGAAAAGATTGTCAAGTTCTTGTTGAAAATACGGGATTGAGAAAATGGATGGAACGTAGTAAAGATTACTTTTCAGAATCAGCCACGGTACATCGTGGAGAAGTGTTTGATCATGATCACAGAAGGATAGCTTTTCAAAAGAGAAAAATCAAAACCATATGAATATACACAAATGGAGGCATCATTTTCGAGTTTCCATTAATAGAACTGTTTCTTGATAGCTTCCATAACTATTTGGAGAAAACTTGTTGAAATTCTTGAATTGACTAATAGGGAAATCAGAAGGAAGCAACAAAGAAACGTCTGGAAACGGCTCACAGAAAAGATCTTGCATGCTTTCTCCTTCACCAATAAACAAGACTCGATTCGTGAGAAGTGCATAAAGAAAAGTAGACGCCAATGAAAGCATTCTATTTCCTAATCCTTCAAATGGAGTCCAAATAATATACTTACAATCCGAATAACTTGTATTTTCTCCACCCGCGGACTTGAGTATTTCCACGGTTTTGTTGTATTCATCTGTGTTTGGTCCACACTTTTTCTGAAGTGCTTCGTAGTTTCTTAATCTCAAACAAGATAAGAAGACGGATACCGACGTGGCTGCCTCGAACGGTACAAATGGGATTGATATCTACTTTGACATGATCTTTCATCTAATCCTTCTAGCAGAAGTCCTCCTAGCAGCTTATCACCCTTCTTCTCAGCAACCGACTGATTCGGGCTCAGTATATTCTTCAACGCTACACTTATCATGAACAAAAACTCAAAAGATCATAATTTTTCTTAAAACCCACAAAAGGAAATGACTCGAAAATTCGATTTGTGCACCAATACTGTAAAAGTGATCAAATTTTAAGTACCTTGAGAATCGAGTAGCTTTGAGAAGACACCATCAGGAGATGGGCCAATGAAGATGGTGAAAGCAGTGAAAAGTATTAAAGAAACCAACAGCAAAGCAACCAAACCCTTCACGATTTTCGTGGGATTCAACTTGAATGATATAGAAGCTTGATCCTTCGAAATGGAGGGCTCGATATTAATCATATTTGACTGTTGGAGTTTATGTGATTTCTGCAAAATATTCTTCCAAAACTAGAGAATTCTGTAGAGATGTGAAGAAGGGTAGGTGGTCTAAGTGTCTAAGAGAACCCATAACACATGGGGTTTAATTAAAGAGAATGAAGATAGTAGATGCATGTGATGTATGATGAACTTTTCGTAGGATCATAGACAACTTTTTAAAAGTCGGACCTAAGGAAAGTTGAATTCGGGATTCCAAGATCAATTTTAAAAGGATCAATTATTTACGCCACATTCGTTCTATTCAACGCCACCTACCAGTGTATCATATTATTTTCACACCCTGTTGAAGTGTAACGCCCCCGACCCTTCGGGTCTCATAGCATAAAATGAGACATAAATAATCCGGTCAACTATTTAGACCGTCATCAACGCTAGGCTAAGTATTTATGTCTCACATTCCCAATGTGAGATATCACATTCTCTCCCTTATAAGCAACTGGCGTGATAATCAAGATTTGTCCCAGACTCGTCCCTACCAGAGGAGTCTGGAGGTGTTTGACACCGTATGGTAGTTGGCTCTGAATACCAAGTGTAACGCCCCCAGGTCTGGTAGCGCTAAGTGAGACATAAATAATTCGGTTGATCAATTGCTTAGACCGATGTCCTCGCTTGGTCTAAAGGGCTTACACGAATTGACAAGATATTTATGTCTCCTACTTTTAAGGAGTCAATATTTTTTCTCACGTTTCCAATATAGGATATCACAAGAAGTGGCTTCTATAGTCAAGAATCGACTTCCCGTAGAATCGATTTAGGAACAACACTCTGAAGGTCGTTTCTAATTGGCAGGGCCGTCATGAGATTCTAAAGACCCTAGCCCAATTTATCGAGACGATGATGAGTCTTAAAGGACGCAATAATAAATTAACGGGGTCCTAACTTTTTATAATGGGCCACGCTCTTGTTGCCAATACCCAGGTAGGTGGCGTTAAATTAACGGGGTCCTAACTTTCAGATGATCGATTCTATTGCGATGCATACAGATATTGTGGTACATCAGTAGAGTCGTGATAGAGTGCGCAAATAAATGCCCCGTTTTAAAATCTCCATGTGATACGAGTTGAATGTGATGAGTGTGGATTTTTATATACTTTTAACCTTATCTTTGACATTTCGTACTTAGCGCGTTTGCAAAATCTGCCAGATGCATATGCATGTGCGGAATATCTCCACCTGAGTTAAAATAATATTACAAAAATAGGAAGGAAAAAATAATCGAATAGAATGTCAAAGAATGTACAACAAACTACTTTGGACAGAACATAGGATATTCCTTATTCCTCTAAGTGTTATTATTATTCAATATAATTTTTTGTTAAATTTTTGCTTTTATTGATACTTGTTATGCCTTCAACCTAAGTTTCTAATACTAATGGATACTTCCCATTAATTGGTATAAGGGCAACCAACACCTTATCGATTGAATCCATGTAAGGTCGGCCTGTGCTATATACATAGTCGAGCCTTGCTGAAGTCTCTTGATATAAAGCCAAATATCAAGCCGAGCCTATGTCCGATATTAACTGTGGTTCCCGGTTTGTTAGCCGGAATTTCCGACATTATCTTCTGTATGTGAATCAAAGTTCGATGAGGATGCTTCCCAGGCAACTCTAATGTGGAGATGTTTATAGAGCAATATGAGCTCAGAGCCTCGGATCAGAGCGCGAATGATATTCCTACTGCTCCTTCAGAGGCGAAGAAGAAATGAATTTGCCAGAAGTATCAAATTGATAGTATACGACCCACTTCTTCCTTTTCTTATGGGAGAGCCAATGATCCTCCTGAGGGCTATCGTATGATATATGTTCCGCAACTTGTTGTTGGCCTTCGATTTCTGATTGCACCAGGCATTTCTCATGTATTGATTCATTATAAATTAGGTTTGCGAAAATTCACTCCAAAATGTGATTAGAATTTTTTTTTTTTTTTTTTTTTTTTTTTTTTTTTATAAATTTTTTTTGATATCTTCTATAGCATTATTGGTAGGCAATTTATCATTCATTTATTTGGAGCTTGCCTTGAGAAATATAGCCCATCTTTGAGCCGATATTGTTTTTCACGTCGATGCAGTTGTTGGTTGTTGTACCTGCTAATGCTTTTAAGAAAGGGTGGCAGTTCTTGATGCCCAGGTCGGGAAGAGTACTCTGACCTTAACTATTGTTTTTGTTCTTCCATGGAGGAGTGATGATCTCCCAAAGAAGAATAAGATGAACCCAGAGGTTCCTGTTATTGAGATATCTGATGGCGCTTTGCTAGATGTTAAGGGTGAAAGTCTATGTTCTATTATGATATATTTTATGGTATTTCCCCCTCTTAATTGGATTAATTGCATAATAAATGGCCCTTATATGGAAATATTGAGCATACTAGGTTTTTAAGGACTTAATCGCAATATTGAATAAATTATGTGTTTTCATCGTGAATTATAATTAATTGGACTTTATTACGCCATGCGATGTTTTCCATGTGTTATAGGTATGTTTATTGTGCTCAAATGATGATCAAAAGGGTTAAAATTCGAGCTATAAAGGTTTAAGAAGAGATAATGATCGAATGGAGTGGACAGGAGAGATAGAGATGATTTAATCAAGTTTTATTCCAAATGCTAAATCAAGCGTCCAAGTCCCGGCCCAGAGTGGACGGGCGCCTCGACAATCCAACACAGCGCTTCAGAGGAAGAATTCAATATCGATGCGCCATGAACTTATCGAACGAACGCCCGTAAGGAGCACGAGCGCCCAAGGTGCAAAAAAGAAGATCGAGAGTTTGGACGCTATCCAGCATTTAACGTCTATGTTGGAGTTCGTAACACTTGGACGAGTTCACTTATCCGACGAGCGTCCGATTGCCGACTTAGTGAAACCGCTCAAATCTCTATAAATACTTGCCTATTTTCACACATTGAGACCACCAATTTTACAATTCTCGAACCCTAAAACCCTAGGGGCGGCTATAAGTCATGCGTTTTACTCGCTTTTTCCCGGCTTTATGTTCTTAAATTCCTAGATTAAATTAGTTTAGTTTATGCAATTTACTTTCGACAATTCAAGCTATTCAAGGATGCTAAGAGGCTAGGCTCCAATCAAACGAGCATTGTGAAGCCATCCAACTTTCATTGATTTTGATTCTTCGACTATATTGTAAGTTTTAATCAAGTTGTTTCCTTTATCATGTCTTATGATGATTAATTGCATTTATATCGAAAGATGTGCATGTATGATGATTTATATTTGATGAAAGTCTTTATAAACATTAGATCACCATGATTTGTGAATAGATCTTTAATCTATGTCAAACGAAAGTTGATAGGTTGAAAATCTAAGTTAAAACGTTAAAGTTTACATCTTTGTTTATGTTATGACGCGTTAATTTCCGTAAATCGAAAGATAGAAATTAATAGGCTTAATCATCTACTTAAAGTAGGATTCATACCTTTGATAAGATGAACCACAACTTGGTAGAAACCGCAATATAATCGGGATGAGAGATTAGTGTTTGTTGGATAGGTGGATCAATACTACGCTTGCCCATATTAAACTTGATTTAACCTCGAGACTTGAACTGCTTAGTTAGTTTATTTTCTATTGCACTTTTAGAGTAATTTGTTCGCAACCAAACCTCCCTAGCTTTGGATTCAGTCCTCTGTCTAGTTTATATTCAAAGATATATGTTCAGTTTAGTTTTGTTTAATCGTTTAGTTTAGTTTTCCGTGACATAGCTTAGTTAGGCAAAAAACTAGGAACCACCATCGCCTCAGTTCCCTCAGAAGATCGACCGGCATTAACCACTAGTACTACGATCCTTATACTTGGGGTTAACCGGATTATAAATTTATTACTTGTTTGTTTTGCATAGATAAAACCGTAGACAAGTTTTTGGCACCGCTGCCGGGAACCGGACGGTTGCCTAGTTTTTGTTCTAGTTTTTATTTTGCTTTCAATTCCTGCTTTTAGGTTAGATATTTTCAATTTCTCGTTTGTGGTTAGTAGTTTAGTTGTTTTTGTTCAATTGTCTGCCGTTTTAATTGTGTTTTTGTTAGTAGTTAATATAACATCTTTGCTCCTAATTTATCCTCTCGCTTTCGCTTACCACGCCTCGCTTTCCTAGTCTTTTTCGCCAGCTTGACGAAAGGCCCGCTTTTACCGCACGCCCGTCCAGCTTCTTGCTTCACCGGACGAGCGTTTAGTTTATCGGATGCCCGCCCTCCGAAAATTCTCAATCTCGAATCGATTCTCGACTTACGACGAAGCGTTCATATACTTCGACGCCCGCCCATCTCGAAATCGGGTCGACGCTTTCGTCCATGATTTTGGACGTCCGTCTGCCTCTTTTCCTTCTATCAACTTCTTCTTTTCTTTTCTTTTCCCTAGGTTTTGATCTTAGATTAGATTATAAGTCTTTAGTTTAAGTCGTTAGTTTCTTAGTTTATAGTTCTCTTCTCTCCTTCTTTCTTTCTTGATCAACAACTTGATCTTGGATCTCGTGTATGCAAACTCGTGAGTCGGAAGGGACCACTAATCTACTCCTCGACCCCGAGCGGACCATAGTCCGCCCAATAGGCGGAAACTTGGTTCGACGAAGAAAACGCTCTAGATCAAGAATCTCGAGCATTATCTTTCGTGAGAAATCGAAAGAATAGTAATAATGGCAAATGAAGATAGACGACGTTGGCCGACTATGCCATGCCTGGCATACCACCATCAACCCCGCAATTGTTATGCCGGCCATTATCGCTTCCAACTTTCGAGCTAAAGCCAGGACTTATTCGGATGATGCAAAGACGATCGATTTTTCACGGCTATCAACTGAGAACCCCACACTCACCTACACACATTTCTACACATATGCGTACTACCCGCATCCAAGGTGTAAGTGAGGACGCAATCAAGCTCAAACTTTTCCCATTTTCCTATGGGGGAAGCACTAGAGTGGTATCACTCTCTCCCTTCGAATCCATTACGACTTGGGCCGGACTTGAAAGAGAATTTTGAGTCAATATTTCCTCCATCAAAGACGGCCAGATGTCTCGAATGAAATCTTCACATTCCGCCGTAGAAAATGAGTCTTTCTTTGATTCTTTGAAAAGGTTCAAGTCCCTCCTCCGAAAATGTCCCCACCATGGCTTGCCGATGCAAAGGCAAGTCAATACATTCTTTAGCGGATTGACCGAGCTCACTAAGGGCATGGTCAATAGTTCATCTGGCGGGGCATTTTTGAAGAAGACTCCAGACGAAGGATGGGCATTGTTCAAGACATTGCCAAATACAACTATGCTCCGCCCTATCAAGCTATTCAGCACCTCCGCCTCCCAAGGTCGAGGAAGTGACTATGTAGAATCGATTGCCATGTTGCAAAAGCAAATGGCTAACTCTCAACCGACAACATCCCAAATCGTTCCCAATCCGAGTAATCGACTTTTCGTTTCCACGTAACTCTCGGTGTCTCAGACATGAAATCGCCACAACCTGGCCACGTGTTCAGCGATTGTCAATTTCAATCCCCTCTCGCTCATCAAGTCAACGTTGTTCATAATAATGGGCAAGATAATCCAATCACATGCCAAGTATGTGATGATCCGGGCACATCGCTCGCTTCGCCCCATGATTGGACAAAATGCGAAGTGAATGCTTTTTCTCGGCCGCCTAATCCTAGGTTCAATAACCAATTCTTCCGCCGTAATAATGCTCAAAATCGTGGCTTCGGCCGTAATCCGAAGTTTCAATCGTAATCCAAACTCGAACTTCAATTCTAACCCGAACTTCAATAGAAACCCTGGTTTTGGTTCAACCAAAACTCTAATTTTTCCAATCAAACACAAAGGTTTAATCGCACTGGCCCTCCATTTCCAATTCCAATTATCGTAATCGCCCACCACCACAAAATCAAAATTTTTCCACCTCAAGGCCCTCGAATTCCAATGACTCAAAATTTGAATGGAACTCATTCAAAGAGGAGCAAAACAAGAACATCCAAACTCACGATGAGTACCAATAAGAACCTTGAAAGACAGATAGGCAAATTGGTCGAGCAGCTTAGCATCAAGAGACCCCTGGCATCCGCCTGGCCACCGAGAAAATCCTAAGGGCGGTCATGTTGCTCAGCCGATTTGAGTGAAGATCCAATGTAATCGACTCGCACTCAACAATGTATTATGGACAAGAGGAGGCCCGATACAATGAGTTTAAGCGGGTACACGGTGAGTGGTCCCCTGGCTTCAGTGGAAACCACAGCCCCTCCCCGCCATTGATAAGGCGGAGAGGAAGTTGAGCACCCATCATCCCCTTGGCTGCAAGCAAGTAATCAGTGGTGGTGATCCCCGATAGGTGAAAAGGTTGAAAATCCTCGTGGCCGCTCCTCCGAGAAGTGAACAAGTTGGAAATCCTTAAGTGGCTGATCCTCGAGGACCAAAAGGAAAAGAAAGTCGTGTGGTTGATCCCCGACTACTAAAGCTTCAAAAGACGGTTCGTGGAAGGATTTGGAAGACAAAGCTATCGGCGCATCCTCAAAGAGAGTCTTTTCCGAGAGTGATCTCAAGAAGCTTCCGCTTTCCACCGAGGAAGAGCAACATTCCATTGGTTGAAGACAAAAAGTACGAGAAGGTGCTAAACCTTACGAAAAATACTCGTAAATCTGCCATTATCCGAGGTCTTGGTCGAGATGCCTAAGTATACAAAGTTCATCAAGGATGTTGTATCTTCCAAGCGTAGTTAGCGAGAATGGATCAAGCGGTTGGTAAGGAGTGTTTCTCCGATCAATAATGAAAGCTTACCAATCAAGAGAAGCGACCCAGGAAAATTTGTGCTCACATTGCAGATGGGAGGCCTAGTCTTCCCAAATTCCTTATGTGACCTGGGCGCATCTATCAGCTTGATGCCATTGTCCAGGTGCAAGCACTGGTTTACAAAGTCTTCAGAGCCCACGACCATGAATTTGGGTCACGATAGATCTTCTAAGAAAGCTTCAGAATCCTAAAGGACGTATTAGTTCAAATAGATAGGTTTACCTTTCCAGTTGACTGGTACGTCTTAGATATTGAGAAAAGTGATAATGTCCCTTTTGATTCTTGGAAGACCTTTTCTATCTACAGCGAGAGCCCTCATCGATTGTGATGGTGGGCATGTGACCATTCGAGTTGGTGACCAGGAGGTGAGTTATAGTGTTTCTAAATCTATTCAAGTACCCTCCGGTTCTCCAACTGGCTGTTCCATTGAGGAGACGTCTGATGACTTCAATGACTTCATGGATGAGCAAGTCTTAGCTGTAGAATCAGAATATGAGCGACTAATTGATAATCTGAATAATCATGGTGTGGTCAATCTAGATCAGTTAGCAGCTGAATTTGAGGATGAGCTAAGAGAAGAAGCCTTGGCAAGAGGGACCACTAAGTAAGCTCAACGATGTTGAGTTGAAGAGTGGCGATCTTAAATCAAGTCTAGAGGATCCTCCCGTAGATTTGCATCAAGCCGTTGCTCAAACATCTTAAGTATGTGTTTTTAATAGAAGGTGACAAGCTTCCTTTGACCATCTCTCCAAGCTATCTCGTGTAGAAGAGCTTAAATTGTTAAACGCCTTGCGCAAAAATGAAAAAGCCTTTGGATGGCAGGTGGGAGATATCCGAGGGATATCTCCCGACATCTGTATGCACAAAATCAAGACTGAGGAGGGTGCAAAACAAGTTAGACAGCCTCAGAGAAGGCTCAACCCTCACATGCAAGAGGTAGTCAAGAAGGAAATTATCAAGCTTCTAGATATGGGTATCATATACGCCATTGCAGACAGTGAGTAGGTATCCCCAACTCAGGTAGTTCCCAAGAAAGGAGGAATTACGATTGAGAAAAATGAGAAGGGAGAGGAGATAGCATTGAGGCTCGTTCATGTGCTATAGTGGTCTCAGATTGACTATAGAAAACTCAATGAGGTCACATTGAAAGATCATTTTCCCTTCCATTCATTGACCGAGATGCTTGAGCGTCTGGCGGGCACGATTTTATCGCTTCTGGATGGATATTCGGGATACTTCAGATACCCATCGATCCTGTTGACCAAGAGAAGACCACTTTCACTTGCCCTTATGGTACATTCGCCTACAAGCGGATGCCATTTGGTCTCTCAGAATGCCCTCGCCACCTTTCAAAGATGTATGATGGCAATCTTTGACGGGCTAGTTGAAAAGTGCATGGAGATTTTTATGGATGATTTCTCGGTCTTTGGTCGATCCTTCGATGAATGCCTCGATAATCTTGATCAGGTGTTGTCTAGATGTGTGGAAAAGGACTTAGTGCTCAATTGGGAAAAATGCCATTTCATGGTAGATGAAGGCATAGTTCTTGGCCACAAAGTGTCACCAAAGGTATGAAGTAGATATGGCCAAGGTTGAAGCTATTGAGAAGATGAGTTATCCTAAGAATGTTCGGGAGGTCCGAGGTTTTCTCGACATGTCGGCTTCTATAGGAGGTTCATCCAGACTTTTCAAAGATCGCCAAGCCCCCGTCTACCTTACTAAAGGAAGATGTTGAATTCGATTTTGATGATAGCCGCAAGCACGCGCTTGAGGAGCTCAAAAATCGCCTCGATCTCTCGCTCCAATTTTATTTCACTCGACCGAACTTACCCTTTGAGCTTATGTGCGATGCATCCAACTATGTTGTTGGTGCGTCTTAGGCAAAAGCTTAATGGAAAGTTCCACCTATCTATTATGCCACCACACACCGAATCCTTCTCAAGTTAACTACACGACCACCGAAAATGAATTATTAGCCGTAGTCTTTGCTATGGATAAGTTTCAGAGTTACTTCTTTGGGTGCTCAAGTGATTGTGTGGATCGATCACGCCGCTTATGTTATCTCATGACCAAAAAAGGAAGCTAAACCGTGCTTATGCGTTGGATATCGACCCTCCAAGAGTTTGACGCTCAAATCAAAGACAAGAAGGGTAGTGAGAACGTGAGTGGCGGATCATGTTTCTAGGATGATAAGTGAGGAAAAGGGTGATCCCGAAGATATAGATCTTTACTTTCCTCTAGAAAACATCATGTTGATCGATGGCCGCTCTCCCGATGTTCCATGGTATTCGCCCATTGTGAATTACCTTCATGCCCGTTACCTTGACCCGAAATAAAATGTATCAAGAGAAGAAGAAGTTCTTCTCTCGATATGAAATATTTCGCTTGGGATGAACCTTATCTGTTTAAGGTCCGCAAAGATGGTTTGCTTAGAGATGCGCCTCGAATCCCGAGCAACAAGAGATTATCGAGCAATGCCATAGTGGACCCACTGTGTGGTCACTTTGGTCCTTGGAAAACGGTTGCGAAGATCTTCCATCCGGTTTCTATTGGCCTACGATCTTTAAGGATACTGAAGCCTTCAGTAAAGCTTGCGATAGGTGTCAAAGAACCGAACTCGACAAAGCGTTTCGACATGCCTTTAAAACCCATTTTAGAGTGCGAAGTCTTTGATGTTTGGGGCATCGATTTTATGGGACCTTTCCCATCATCGTGTGGCAACAAATACATCTTAGTCTGCGTTGATTATGTTTCGAAATGGGTGGAGGCAAGGCCACTCCTCACAATGATCATAAACGGTCATGAAATTTCGAAGAAGAACATCTTTGTGAGATTTGGATGTCCTCGAGCATTGATCGGTGATGAAGGAACGATTTCGCAACCGACCTCAGAGAAAGTTCTTGAGAAGTATGGTGTTCGCCATAAGACCGCACACCATACCATCCGATGACAAATGATGTCGTTGAGCAAAGCAACCAAAGCATCAAGCAAATCCTGGAAAAGACGGTGAAGCAGTCATAGAAAGGACCGGAGTTTGAAATCTGGATGATGCACTAGCGGGCGACAGATCGCTTATAAACCCCCTATGGGTACATCTCCATATCGATGGTTTACGGCAAGCCATGTCATCCGCCGGTTGAATTAGAGCATAGGGCTTATTGGGCGACGAAGTTTCTTAACTTTGATTCCCAAACTTGTGGAAAACATCGACTGCAGCAGAGCTGCATGAGTTAGACGAGTTCCGACTCCAGGCTTACGAAAGCGCCAGGATAAGCAAGGATAAGATGAAAATCCTCCATGACGCAAAAATTAAGAAAAGAGAATTTCAAGTAGGGAACAAATTCTTCTTTATAATTCCAGGTTACATTTGTTTTCGGAAGTTCGAGGACACGATGGTCCGCCCTTTACAATTCTCAAAATCATTCCCGGAGGCGTTCTAGAACTACTCGGTTATAAAGATCATCCGCTTCGCGTTAATGGTCGAGGTGCAAACACTACATTGGAGAACCTACAGCAAGCCTTTGATTGTTAAATTTCTCGATATCCTTGGATGTGGTGTTAATGAAGTCGAGGACTCGACGAGATTTCACCCAACTGTTTTCCGAGGATAACGGTAGTGGTCTATCACAAGAAGTTCTAGCCGGTAGTTGGGATATGGAGGAATACGCAGGGAGCAACAACTCAAACGCCGGCAGAGAAATCTACAAAGGAGAAATTCGACCATGGGGAAGGTTCAGCAGATCCGGAAAAGCGTCAAAGCTTTAATCCCATGCGTTAAGTGTCGTTCGCGACCACAATCCGATCGTAACTTTAACGAGGTAATGGCGGGCGAGAAAAGTCAAATGGCTTTGACCCAGTGAACTTAAATGGTGTCGAGCTAACGACATAAACCAAAAGCGCCACTAGGGGGGCATCCTAGATATCCAATCTTGTTTTAGTTTTTCTTAGTTCTTTTTGCTTTAGTATGTTATTTTGGTTAGTTTTACTAAGCTTCTATGTTTCTATCTGTCAGTAGTTGCTTTCTAGATATGGATCTCTACGGAGTTCGCCTCGAGGAGTTCCCACTCATTAGTCGAATCCGCCGATCACAAGAGATGATGGACCAGGAGGCACTATAGTTCTTCATGTAGATTTTGACATTAGCACTCAGGTTAAGACCATCACGTATGTTATCATTGTTCCACCGTGTTCGGGAGGCAGCGATTTCACGACTGAGGAGTTGCAGGAGGCCATAGGACGTCCTTACACGATCCTTAATGATCCTATGTCGACGGATTTGGCACTAGTGTCGCTTGGTGAGCATTTTAGAGGTGTTGAGGTATTTGGTGAGGATTGGTGTTTTGCAGGATGAGTACGACTTCCCTCCGGTTATCGACATGCTTCGACGCCTCATTCGCTTAGTGGATTGGGGACGAGATCTACGCAGATTAGTGTTTCCTTAGTTAGTTTAGCTGCCGAGCCCCGACGTAAAACGGAAGCGCTTGGTGGGAGGCAACCAACTGTTTTATTTTTGTTTGTTTTATTTTCAAGTTCTTTCATGATTTTCCGTATTGTACATTTGAATTTTAAATTATCAGTAATAAAAGTTTCGCATTTAGTTGTTTTATATGATAATTTTTAGACAAGGACAATTTTGCATTTTTTTGATTGGACGCCCGCCCGTTGATTCTCGACGCCCGTCCGGCCTCGATTTTTCTGGACGCCCGCCCAAGTTATGAGGAAGCCCGCCTGGAAACAAGATTTTCAATCTCAGACTCATCTCTTTAGCCGACGCTCGTCTAAAAATATGGACGCCCGTCCGCTAATTCCCTCAAATCTCGTATTCAAATCAAGCCTTTGACGAGCGGTCGGCACTATGGACGCCCGCCCAGCCTTCATTACATTTCGATCGAGGCGCCCGTCCGCCGAGTTGGACGAGCGCCCACCACTGTCTATATACCCCTCATGCCATAAACCTCATTTTTTTCAGACGCAAAATCGAAAACCGACTTTTCTCCTCCCTTTGCCCTAAATCATTCAATTCTACACCAAATTGGGCCTCAAGGTGCGTTAGAATGCTCTAAACGCCTTCTTTTCGATTATCTCTTCCAAATCTCCCAACGCTCCACATATTTGGAGAATCACCACCTATCTAGTTCGACTATTTCAAGGAAAATCGGATTTTTGGGGTCGAATTTGCGTTGTTTGGGTTTCTACACAAAGATCATCATCACCTACTCACCTTCAATCGTAAGTTTTCAACAACTTTTTCGTTTTAATTCACGCTTTTGTGAGTTTGATTTTCGAGACGGCTCATTTTCTTGAATTTTCAACTATTGTTGATTTTCTTCGCTTTTGTTGGTTCTTTTCTTATTCTTTCACTGCTTTGTGGTGGTGTGGGGATGGTGATGGTTCATTGTTGATGTGGGTGGGTTGACGCGTTTCGCTTGAAATCCCGATTTGGACGATAAACGGGTAACCATTTGTGTGAATGGTTTGGTTTAGATTTACGTTTGACAATGGTACGCAAGAAGGAGATTGTGAAACGTTATGGTAAAGGGTTAGCACGAGAGAAAGGTAAACGGCAATGTCCTGAGGTTGATCCCTCCGACTTGGACCTTAACAGAGGCATAGTCTTTAGAGATCAACCGCCTAGAACATCTCAACAAGCTAGAACCAATTTACGGGATGATTCTTCCTCCAATTCTGATACTGAGGATGATGATGCTGTCCCCCTGAGTAGGATGTCTCGAGGTACTCGTGGTGAGGAGTCGTCTAAGAGCCAAGCCGTCTAGAGTTGAGGTGGTGATGAGGATGTTGTGCAAGATGAGCCTGAACCGAGAGCACCTCCTAAGAAAAATCCAAAACATGATCCCCTCTTCCTATGCCTCGTAGGTTTGTCAATCCGAAAGCACATGAGGTTTTCACCAAACATTACTTTGCGAGAAACATGTTGGTTGAGCGAAGCGGTGTTGAAAACAAAAGTGGACCCCTTTTGTAAAAATGTTGAAAGATAGGGAATGGGATGAATTGATGAAGATCCCGACTACCCCAGCTTAATGATTCGTTGGTTAGGAGTTTTACGCTAATTTTTTCGAAACCGACTTAGACACGGGGTGGTGATGGTTCGAGGTGTTAAGGTTCCCATTTCAACACAAGTTTTTAATGCGAAGTATGGTTTGGCGGCGTTCGAAGGGTTGGATTATAAGGAGGAAATTAAGAGAAGCGGGATTCGGGACAGGGATCCCTTGGAGGAATTAAGGTTGAAAGTTTGCCCGATGTTGCTTGGGACGCCGGACGGGTGGGGACCGTAGGGAGATTGTTACTACGGCGTGGTCTCAAGATTGACGATCTATTGCCGTTTCATCAGAGTCGTTTATTGCCGAAGAATAATTTGACACACTTTCACATAGCGACCTTGGAATGTTGTATGCTTTGGTTTTCAAGTTGAAGGTCAATGTTGGACAAGCATTATATGACGAGCTCGTGATTAGTCAGAAACACTATAAGCGGAGCTTGATTGTCCCCCATTTGATTCATCAGATATGCATCGATGCCGGAGTGCCGGAGTATAAGCAGGATCACAGGCCTAAGAACCCGAGAGGTATTCAAAGAGAAAAAGCTCCGCCTACGGGTGAGTGCGAGGCCGCCCACCTCCGGTACCTCCCGTCCCTACCATTCCTCCGTCAATGTGGATGCGGCTCAGCATGGAGATGGGAGTCAACTTTACGTGACTCCGGTGCACTAATTACCCCCGTTTATCACACTTTTAGCACAATTTTGGGTAAATTAGGCCATTTTCGGGGTGATATCGTGAGCTTATGGCACGGGGAACGAATCCGCTACTTTGATGAATTCACACCCCTTTTTGTTGGTATTAACTCCATTCCCGAGCACTTTTACCCTCTGGAATTGTTTGGATGTTGTGGTGGTTTGTGATATTGAAGGGTATTGGTGTCTCGAGGACCCGGAAGGTGACGATTTGTGGTGAAAAAGCATGACCGAGGCAAGACGAGGGCCAAAAAAGGGAAAAAAATGAAGATTTGGGGAAACAGGGGTTCAAACGCACGTTTGAATCCCCCAAACGCTGCGTTCCAAGCCTTTAAACGCGCTTGAACCCCTAAACGCGACGTTCCAGGAGTTGAGACTGGATTCGAGTTGAAGCCCTCTAAACGCACGTTTGGGAACCAGGCCAAACGTGCGCTCCAAGATCCTAAACGCAGCGTTTGAACCTTCCTAAACGCTGCGCTGTTCGGATGAAGAACAATCAAGTCCTTGCCCGGAAATTATGTGTAACGACGTTCAGCCTAAGCTTAAACGACGTTTGAAGATCCCAAACGCGCTCAGCCCTTTAAACGCGCGTTTGGACCCCTTTTTGCGCACATTTTCCTCCACCTATAAATACCCCCTTAGACATTTTCTTGGATATCAAGCTTTTCTTAGCAAAACTCTACCCATCTTTTGCTCGAATTTTGTAATAGTTTAGAATACTCTCTTAGTGTAAATCAACAACATCTTAGCATAATCTTTCCATTTCTTAGATTAGATTTTCATTCCAAACACTAAGAGACCACCTTTAATTACTTCTCTATTTTGTACTTTTGGATCTAATCTCAATTTACGCAATTTTATGGTATATATCTCTTCTCTTTACTTGTTATGGCTCTTATTTACTGTTTTATGCATGTTTTGATTAGTATAATGTGTAGCTAAACATCTTCATAGCCGAATCATGTGAAATTTAGTGAAATCACCCTTTGGGTGATGAAATTGGGAGTGGGTAGTGCTTTTATTGTTGATTCTTGCATCTTTCACGCCTTAGAGCTTGTTATAACGGATTTGGGCTAGATTGATCACCTAGGTCAAAAATCACACACACCACTCTTGAGAGTTGTTCAGAGAGAGGGTGTGGGAAAAGGGTTCTAGGATCGCATTGTAGTGCGAGGTTACTCGTTTATACGTTTAAAGCGGCTCGAGTGCAAAACATGACTTGTTAGGAGAGAGTTGTCGGAGACCTTAACATGGCATAAGGTGTTAGAAGAGAGTTGTTCAGACGCTTAGCACCGGGTTTAGGAGTTCGCACCCGTGAAATTAAATGTAAGAGTTCGTTCGTTTCATTGCACACTCCCGGTTTTGTCATTCCTTGAGTGAAACTAGCTATTTTGATCATGGTTCGGTTATGTCTCTTTAACTATCTTTAAAACTTAGTAGTTTAATCTTCTTTCTTTCTTTTTATCTTTAGACTCGTTAGTTAGAATCACTTAGTGTCGTTGTAGTAACAAAACCTTAGAACTTTGATCACCTAGACTAAGCATTACGTTCACTTTGGTACTTGCAAGCAAGATTCCTTTGGGTTCGACCTCGTACTCTCAGTGAGCTACACTAGCAATCGACCGGTACACTGCCGGTTAGAGAGTTAGTTTACCCACAGTTTCGAGTACTTATAAATTATTTTTGTTGGGGTAAATTTTATGCTCATCACATGGCCCACAGTTTTAGGCAGTGGATGCTCGATCAGCGAAACATGCAGAATAACATTGTCACTTTGCTTCAGTGTGTGCTTGAGGATAGACTGCCGAGGGATGAGCGGATTTATAACCACAGCGTGGTGGATTATAGTTTCGATGACGACATTGAGCAGGCGATTGCAGCTGTGATTCGCGAGTCGTCTGACGATGAGGAGGATGAGCCCCCGGTAGACCTCGCGCATCGCTTCTACTACGCAAACTGAGCCTACACCGACGACGCGCCCATCGTTGTCTTGTACCTACTTCGCAGATCCTCCTCATGTTGATGCCCTCGCTGGTGATTCTGCTGTTATTCCTCCGTCTGATGATCCGATCCCGCCCGAGTGATCTTGAGTTTTTTTTATGAATTTTCTGCTTGATGTATTTCTTCCTTTTATACGCATTCGATTTGGTTGTACGATGACTATTTCTACTTTCCTTTTGATGCTTCCATGATTTCTGTACTTTCTATTTTTCTCGCTACTGTTGATTATCGTAGGCGTATGTTTTCTTAGATCATGTAAGCTGTCTAGCACCACGTACTTGGATTGCGATTTTGTTGGTATTATGATCATTTTTGGATGACGCTTGTTGTTATATCTCTTTCATTCATTCCTTTCACGTTATTACGTTATTGTACCCCATTTTCCCCCGAGATTCTGTTGTTTTGTCGAGTAGTACAGATCTAGTTCTTGTTGAGCTCTCGGTTGAGTTCGGTTTGGACATTTTTCCGACACTTTTGCGAGTGTTGTTTTTTCATGCTCCGCCTGACCAACATCTCGATTTTCACGCGCATACAAACTAAGTTTCTTATCCTTTTATTTTTCGCACAACATGCGGACATGTTGCATTTTTAAGTGTGGGGAGGGGATAGTTCGATTTGTACCTATGCGCATACGCTTGTTTAGTACGTTAGATTGTTGTTTTATGCGAACGAAATGGCGTAATTTTTCAAAACTTTCCGACACTTTGGTTTTTGTTTTGTCCCGAGTAGGCAATTCAATTTGAAGTTCGTTGTTTTTATAGTCATCTATGCGATATTTCATGTACTTGATAAGTTAGTTGTTTCACCTGACACTATTTTTCACGAGCCATAGTGAATGATGAGCTAATTTATAAAGTTATACCCCGTTTTGGATTAGTAGTTTTTTATTTTCTTGTAAGTCATGTGCTTAGTGCTACGTGTATATCTTGAGACTTATGATAGTTTGTATTTAGATCCGAAGTATGAGATACTGTGAATATCTAGAGGTTTGAATGTGATAAGTAACACGTAACTAATGTCAAGTGAGAAGTTGAAAATTTTAAAATGAATCTATGTGTGTGTCGAAAGCTAGCCGATGATTTGAGTGCGATAGGGTATACCACGTATGTCCTATACCACTATGATGACAAAGAGCTCACGACAGTTAGGAAAAGCTGCCTTATGATTGGAGTAAGGTAGGGGATTATCTCGAAATGTCCTATTCTGCTATGAGGGCAAAAGCTCACCCTAATGTGTGTTTAAAGTGAATGAATTCAATCAACTTAAGATATGTTATGAAATGAATAAGGCTTAGTTTCGTTAATCTTATCCCCAAAGATAAACTGATAGATATGTTGTAGGATTATCCTCTCGAGTATTTCAGAAGGCCCTAGATTCATTCGATCATCCTTTCGGGATATGTCACGCTTGTAAGGTATATCTTATGAGTATCATTTATTACTATTCTCTGAGGGGTATTAGCTAGTTTTGCTTTGAGTTATTCAAGTTTGGTTTTAGTGGAAGTTTCTATGGCTATGCACTTACACGATGGTGAACACCTAAGTTATTGAATATGTGTTGTACTTGTTTAGATGCCTGCTTTTCCTTTCTTGAGCCAAATTTTTGTTTTGTTTTGCTCGGGACGAGCAAAAGCTAAGTGTGGGGGAAGTTGTTAAGGGTGAAAGTCTATGTTCTATTATGATATATTTTATGGTATTTCCCCTCTTAATTGGATTAATTGCATAATAAATGGCCCTTATATGGAAATATTGAGCATACTAGGTTTTTATGGACTTAATCGCAATATTGAATAAATTATGTGTTTTCATCGTGAATTATAATTAATTGGACTTTATTACAGTTTGCGATGTTTTCCATGTGTTATAGGTATGTTTATTGTGCTCAAATGATGATCAAAATGGTTAAAATTCGAGCTATAAAGGTTTAAGAAGAGATAATGATCGAATGGAGTGGACAGGAAAAGAGATAGAGATGATTTAATCAAGTTTTATTCCAGCTAAACTGGCGTCCAAGTCCCGTCCAGGAGTGGACGGGCGTCTGACAATCCAAACAGGCGTCTAGAGGAAGAATTCAATACTGATGCGTCATGAACTTACTGAACGAACGTCCAGAAGGAGCAGACGAGTGATGAGCGTTTATTTTCACCAAACAAATTTATAATACTCAAGACAACGGTGACTAAACAAGCTCTCTAACCGGCAGTGGACCGGGTCGATTGCTAGTATAGCTACAGGAGTCCGAGGTCGATCCCAAGAGACAAGTGTTTGTGAATACCAAAGTGAACGTAATTCTTAGTCTAGGTGGTCAAGTGTTGGATAAATGTTGAAATTAAAGTAAAGCAAGCTAACAAGTCTAAAAAGAGGTAGAAAGATTACACTACTAGATTTCAAAGATGGATAAGGGGACATAGCCGAACCATGATCAATAAGGCTAATCTCAACCCCAAGGATGACAAAACCGGGAGTGTGCAATATAACAAACGAACTCTTGCATTCAATCTCACGGGTGCGAACTCCTAAACCCGGTGCTAAGCGTCTCGAACAACTCTCTTCTAACACCTTAAGCCTTGTCAAGGTCTGAACAACTCTCCCTAACAAGTCATGTTTTGCACTCGAGCCGCTTAAGCGTATAAACGAGTAACCTCATGATGAGCTCGGTTTAACAACTAAAAGCGAGACTACACCACGATCCTAGAACCCTTTTCCCACACCCTCTCTCGAACAACTCTCAAGAGTGATGTGTGTGATTTTGACCTAGGTGATCAACCTAGCCCAAATCCGTTATAACAAGTTCTAAGACGTGAAACATGCAAGAAACAACAATAAAAGCACTACCCACTCCCCGATTTCATCACCCAAAGGGTGATTTCACCAAATTTCACATGACCCGGCTATGAAGAGAATTTAGCTACTCATTATACTAATCAAAACATGCACAAAACAAGTAAATAAGAGCCATAACAAGTAAAAGAGAAGAGAAATATACCATAAGATTGCGAAATTGAGTTGAGATCCAAAAAGTACAAAATAGAGAAGTAATTAAAAGGTGGTCTCTTAGTGTTTGAAATGAAAATCTAAGCTAAGAAATGGAAAGATTAAGCTAAGATGTTGTTGATTTACACTAAAAGGAAGTATTCTAAGCTATTACAAAATTCGAGCTATGAAGGGGTAGAGTTTAGCTAAGAAGATGAAGAATAATCCCAAAAATGGGCTAAGGGGTATTTATAGGTGGAGAGGAAAATCCTGCAGATTTTTGGTTGACGGCGCTGGTTCCATAGGAGTGGAAGCGTGCGTTCGCTTGAAGTTCAGGCGAGCTTAGGGCTTTTGTCTTTCAAACTTATTGGGTTTACAGGCATGGAACGCATGCGTTTGAGAGGTGCAGGAACGCACGCTCCAAGGTAGGAACGCGCGTTTGAATAGCCTGGAGCATTTGGTTTGAGGTAGATTCTGAACCGGCGTTTGAAGGCTTCAACTCGAATGACTCACGGCAACTCTGGAGCATTGGTTTAAGCATGGAGCGCCGGTTTGGAGACACGAACGCGACGTTTGAGGGTTCCAAGCGTGCGTTGGACCCTGTGCCACCAAATTCTTCACTTCTTCCTCATTTGATCTCTTTTCTTGCCTCGGTTATGCTTTCTACCAAAAATCATCGCCTTCGGGTTATCGAGACACCATTTACCTACATCATCACAACATCCAAAAACAACCAAAACATTCCAAAGGATAAACGTGCTCGGGAATGGGGTCAATATCACTAAAAAGAGGTAGTAAAACATCAAAATGACGGATTTACTCCCGTGCTATAAACTCACGATATTACCCCTAAAGCGGTCTAAATTACCAAGAAACATGCTAAAAGTGTGGTAAACGGGGTAAAAGATGCACCGGAATCATGTAAAGTTGACTCATCAACCACCCCACACTTAGCCTTTGCTCGTCCTCGAGTAAAATAGGCGTTTTAAAACAAACCAAGGATTCAACTTTATGATGTAGGTGCTACTACTCACACTCTCAAGGTAACCACAAAGTAAGAAACACGAACATATACACATTGGTGCAACATTATCAAGAAAATGGAGTGTGTGTGGTGCCAAGCTAAAACCAAGTGCTCAAAATGATTGTCGGGGCTTGAATCCCAACCAAAAGTCTACCAACCGTTTCATAATCACGAGCCTCTCCACTAATCTAGTTTACTAAGTTTGGACACGATCGGGCAGGACTTGAGCGGTTATAACGTTAGGCTAGGGAAATTTCGGTTAATCGAAAGGGTATTTTGGGAACTGGAGAAAAGAATGCAGTGAACCTAATCAACCAAGTACCATCTCAACTTTATCATACAAACCACCCCAAAACTCCTTGTTGATCAACTTTGACACCTTGGGAACCATAGGATCTTGGCCTTTTGAACTCATTGCCAAACTCGACTATGTTTCAAGTTTCATAAGGTGAGTCCAAGCACACTAGCACCTATCTCACTATCCCAACTCTAACATCATAAAAGCAACTTTTGAGCTCAACCCTTTTGACTCCAACCCTTTTATTTCTATAAACATCAACTTTTATTCAACGAGAGCTAATGTATTTTGAACTTTGTTTGATTTTTTTTTTTTTTTTTTTTTTTTTTTTTTTTTTTTTTTTTTTGAAAGAGAAGAAGAAGGTTCTTTTCCTTGGCCCAAAATCGAACACCAAGCCCAAAGCGAGCTCCTCAACACCTTATAGCTCAAAACAAGAAACAACAACCCAATCAAAACATCATATTTCCCCACCCCACACTTGTTTTAGCAAGTGTGTTCCAACTAAGGACCAGTCCACTCGTAGGTTAAAATGAAGGATATGTGACCATATTTAAGGCTCAAGGGTAGGTTTCTGACTAAGTAACAAAACGGCTATAAGCGAATGGTGGTCAGACCATTCTATCAAGGCTGAGAGGGGCTACGAAGGGTAAATGTTCCGGTTAAGGCTTATTTGGCTATGGTAGGGTCAAAAAGGACGCCAAAACCGTCATCCCATGTCCTACTTAGGTAAACCTATGACATTTCGTCTCGAGACTCATGATATGAAAGGTGGTAGTAATCAAATTGTGCACAAAGTGTAGCTTTCGTGAAATTATTTAACTCCATTCTCAAGATAAAATCGAACCATAATGCACATGTTCGGGATCCCGACTAAGGTGATCACCACTCAAATGTGAAAAATAACACATACAACATGGTGTTAAGACCCTTGAAAAATTTTAAAATTACCCAAAAATCGACTGAGCCCGATCATAGGCCAAGTATACCACATTTATAGCACATTTAACAATCAATACCAAGAAAGCGGCTAAGTCTCTCCCCACCCCACACTTAAACGAAACACCGTCCTCGTGTGTGAGAGATAAAAGAGTAAAAGACTTATTTGTTTGACCAAAACCCGGCAGAGAAAAGGCGCAACCGATACTCGAAACTCGTGACACCCTCGTATAAGTCCATCCCGAAACCTAAAGCGAGAACAAAAGAAACAAAGAAAGCGCAGGCACGGGAAAAGTCCACGTGCTAAAGATCAAGCAATAGGCAAACGGGTGCGTAAGAAAACGAGTTTATGCCTCGAAACGATATCAAAGCATGCCGAGGGGGAATGGGATATGCAATGGACGGATGCAATATAACAATAAAACTCAGAACATCCACGCATGCGAATCAAAGGGGAGAGAAACATGCACGGTCAAACAGGCCTCAGGGGCTGAACAATGATTACATGTGCGTATCAAAAGTGAAGAATATATAAAAACAACCACCCAAAAGTCAGAAATCCAAAGTCAATCCTGCCTCAAAGTGCATCAGTCAAAAGTACCCACATATATGAAAAACAGACTAGCCAAAATAAGCTGCACTCTCAAAAGAAAAGCAGAAATAATGAAAACAAGCTAGCTGCTCTGGCCCTGTACATCAAACTGGAGGATCTGTGTCTTTGGAAGATGGTGCGATCCACAAGAATCGCACTCTCAAGTGTGTAGTCTCAGCAGACTCGCCCCCACTGTCTCTCGAACCTGCATCGCCCCGCCTCATGCCTGCTCTCTGTCTCAACATCCAACGAATCATCTCGCCTCGGTCTCTATCTGAACCTCTGACCCCTCATCGGACTCATCCTCTAGCAGGCTCTCGGTAATCCGGCTGCAGATCGGCCTCTATCTCCGGTGTGTCTTTGGAAGGCTGTAGTATCAAGTCTCTGTGGGAAGATGGACCTGCTGAGCTCGAGCTAATGCCTTACAGTTCTTCAAAGACCCATTCATCATGATCCATGATTTGTCCATCCAATCTCATTTGCTTGTGGGCTATCAACGAGTCCCTGTCTCTCGCTCGCCACCACGGCCCTCCGGTGAAAGGTATGGTAGGTGTGGGTGGAGGTAAAGTGGTGGAGGAGGTGGAAGGTCCGAGAACTAGGAGGTGGCGGAATGGTGGTGGTGGTGATAGTGGTGAGGGAGGTGGTGGCATAAGCGGGGGTGGTGGAAGTAGTGGAGGTAGGGGTGAAAGGTTGGAGGACCGTGTGGATGAGCCGCTTGGAAGGCCGAGAAGCGAGCGAGCATTGAGCGACTTAGGCATGATAGGCAAAACTTTGCTCTTTCTAATCGATCATCTGCATACTCACCAACTCGTGCATCACGACACAACCCGTAAATCAAGTAGGGGCACATAATCAATCGACGCTTGTTTTTCTGGTTCTCCCGAAATTCCGCAAAAATCGTCCTCCCCACGTCTACTTTCAACTTATAATGCAAGGCGTACAACAACTGTAGATCCTTAATGTGAAAATGTGTGATGTTGTCCTTAGGTAGTAGACGATTCTGGGAGAACTTAGCCTTGACTTTCCAGTCGTCGGGCCAAGTCGTCGTCAACAACTGACTGCGCGTGTTACCCCCTTTTGACATCCATTGCAACTCGGGGTTGATTTCTATCCTCATCCGCTCCAAGGGTCCTCGAGACTACCCCATCTATTCTTGTCCTGAAACCACTCCTCATAATGATCGCCCACGATAGTCGGTGTCCTATAAAAACCATTAATCGCTGCGACCGACCATGGGACATTCACTCCACGCACCCAAACAGTCCCTCTCTCTAAGTCAGCCACAGTAAAGTTGGCATACCATTCCCGGACTATCGACAAGTTCGAGGTTGCCTCGGGTTCCAAGATAAGGTTATTCAGCCCCTACTCCTCGGATTATCCACAAGCGATTTCGGTACCACCTTCAAATCTAGCCCTCTTTCAAAGCACATTTTTTATCAACCACAAACTCCTCATAATTACTCAAAGCTTGGGCGTGGAGAAACGCATGTCGTAAGGAAGAGGCTCGGATGAGGCGAAGCTACTTGGGGTTGCGGCTCGGTGGAAGTCCGAGGAATAGGTTGGGTAGGTGGAGGGTGTGGGGTTGAGAAACCGGTTGAGAACCGGGTTGGGAAGCGGGGGACGAGCGACCACTGGGTGTGACACGGGACGAGGGTGCCTCATTTGTCAAACTCCATGATCTCCTCGCGCTATCATCATCATCCTTTGCTAGAGTTTCGACCTTCGATGATCGGGCTCAAAATCATCATCCGATGTCTCATCTCTAAGTTGTCCGACCCCTAATAGCTCACAGGGTTCGCGCTCAAACCTCTCCTGGTTCATCGATTCTAATCCCACCGCCTCTAGTTCGTACCGCTGTTTTCTGTTTCTTGGATTGGCTCTTACCAACAACAGGCATCTTGCCCTTCCCTTTATCCCCTATCTCCTTTCGTTTACCTCCCGCCATCTTCCTAAATTAAGAGCAACCACACCACAACCAAACACAAGGCAAACCGACCCGATTATCATCAATACGGGATTTCAAAACAACCAAACCAAACCATCCATCACACAACCACCACACATCACAAGGCCAAGAACATGGTAAACAAACAAGAAACAAGGTACATAATCAATGACAATTCACAAACGGGGTAGGGAAAAAATTTGAAAAAAATCAAAAATCAAACCCTACTCAAAACGGAAATGTAAACCAAAAGGTACCTGTCTTATGCTTAGATTAGCCTACGTGAGCGTTGTGGAGTGACTAACGAGTCCCGAAACAACGGAGAAGGTGGAAATCGACTAAGGTGAAAAATACGCCCAAGCACCGATCGAACCGGGAATTTGGTGGATTGTTGTTTGGATTTGGTCTCAGAAAACAAAAGAAGGGATCAAGAGGTGTTGATTGCAACAAAAATCGCTCAAAACGGGTTAGAAACGAAGAATTTCGAAGCAAGAAGGGGGAAGAGGCGTGGGAACGGCGGTTAGGTCTTGAGTTCGATTTTGGGAACGCCGGGTTGGGGAAGAAGGGTATTTATAGAAAAAGGGGTCAAACGCTGGTTCCAGAGCATGGAACGTGCGTTTCGCATGTCTCAAACGCACGTTCCAGAAGAGGGAACGTGCGTTTCGCAAAGATGGAACTGGCGTTTGAACGAGGAACGTGCGTTTGAACCGGAGGAGTTGATATGGGGTAAGAGGCGTGGGAACATTTGGTTTAAAAAGCGGGAGCGACGCGTTTGAAGGCTTGGAACGCACGTTCGAACAATGGGAACGTGCGTTTGAGAGCAAAAACAGGGGAAAAACAGGAAAACAGGGGAAATCACTCCACACTCACATCTAACCACCCCTAGACCAATCTAGACTCTTACTCAATCAACCTAAACCACAAAAAGGTGGGTTGCCTCCCACTAAGCGCCTTTGTTTTACGTCGTTGGCTCGACAAGATGGATTATACGGTGCCAACTTTTTCAAAGTTATACCGTTGGCACAAGGCGAGAAAGGGTAGAAAGAGAGGACGATGGATTTGGAATTATACGAGTCAAGGTTTAAAGTCCATGACAAGACTTACAAGATTCATCACAAGGTACGGGATCTTCAAGATGCACTATTTCTAGTGCTTCATCGTAGGTAACCGCTCATACCTTTTCAACCGCAAGCCATTTGTGGTGAGCGTGCGAACTTAGAATGGGTGATTTCAATAGCACCGGACGGATAAACTTTCGACACAACATAGGGACCGGACCACCTAGACTTCAACTTCCCTTGGAAAAGATGTAAACGAGTATTGTAGAATAAGACTTCGTCACCCTCATTGAAAACACGAGGTTTGATCAACTTA
The DNA here is from genome assembly GCA_026214975.1 of Gentiana macrophylla. Taxonomy (NCBI): domain Eukaryota; kingdom Viridiplantae; phylum Streptophyta; class Magnoliopsida; order Gentianales; family Gentianaceae; genus Gentiana; species Gentiana macrophylla. The sequence goes on from CM047815.1 coordinate 6,240,657, forward strand.
TCATGGAGTAACTTAGTCTTTTCTTTATACTTCGTGGAGAGGTCATAAGCACAAAAGCGGAACTCATCTAGTTCATTCAATTGGGCCATACGCTTCTCACCAATTAAGGTGTCATCGAGGTTTAGCATTTTGACGGCCCAATAAGCCTTGTGTTCGATTTCTACGGGAAGATGGCAAGATTTACCATAAACTATCATGTAAGGTGACATGCCTAGGGGGGTGTCTTAAAAGGCTGTCTATGGGCCCACAAAGCATCATCTAACTTTAAAGACCAACTTTTGACGTTCGTGTCTACCGTCCTTTCCAAGATACGCTTAATACCCCTATTCGTGACTTCAACTTGACCACTCGTTTGGGGATGGTAAGCGGTACCTAGCTTGTGTTTCACTCCATACTTCTCCAAAAGTTTGTCAAACGGCTTGTTGGCAAAATGGCTTCCATTATCACTAATTATAGCACGTGGCACCCCAAACCTACAAAAGATGTTCTTTCTAAGAAAGCGGATAACAACATTCCTATCATTGGTGGGTGAGGCTAAGGCTTCGACCCATTTGGACACATAATCACACGCGACTAGAATGTACTTGTTACCACACGAAGAGGGATAGGGGCCCATAAAATCAATGCCCCACACGTCAAAAATCTCACACACTATGATCGGCTTCTGAGGCATCTCACTCCTTCTAGATATACGACCGGACCTTTGACAAGCATCGCAAGATTTCACATAAGCATGTGCATCTCGGAATAGAGTGGGCCAATATAGCCCACTTTGCAATACTTTCAAAGCGGTTCTTTGCCCCGAGAAGTGGCCTCCGGCCTCTTTGTCGTGACAAAACGAGAGAGCGCTCAAAATCTCACTTTCTGGGATGCACCTCCTCAGAATACCATCCGAACACAACCTATATAGACAAGGATCTTCCCACACATACTTACCCACCTCACTAAGGAATTTACGCCTTTGGTTCGAGTCAAGGTCGGGGTCTACGAAACCGCACTCGTGGTAGTTGACAAAAGGAGCAAACCAAGGACTACCTTCCTTACCGACTTTTAGAAAGTTCCCTTTTTTAGCCGGAGAAAGGGTGTCAAGTGCATAGAGTTGCTCGTGAGGAAAAGAATCATTTATCTCCCTTTGTGCCTTAATCAACTCCTCACTAAGCTCCATACGACTTAGGTGGTCGGCTACGACATTCTCACAACCTTTCCTATCACGGATCTCTAAATCAAACTCTTGCAAGAGCAAGATCCACCTCAAGAGGCGGGGCTTGGCGTCTTGCTTGGCAAAGAGATAACGCAAAGCGGCATGATCCGTGTGGACAACTACCCGAGAACCTACGAGATGAGACCGAAACTTATCAAACGCAAAGACGACCGCTAAAAGCTCTTTTCGGTGGTGGTGTAATTGTTGGGCGGATTCAAGGTGTGACTTGCATAAGCAATGGGCTTGAAGATTTTATCGATCTTTTGACCGAGGACCGCACCAACCGCGGTGTCACTTGCATCACACATGAGCTCAAACTCTTGATCCCATTTCGGAGCGACTAAGATGGGGGCGGAAACAAGTAATTGCTTGAGCATCAAAAATGCTTCAACACAGGCTTTGTCAAAATCAAACGGGACGTCTTTTCCAAGAAGAAGAGTAAGAGGGCGGGCTATCTTCGAAAAATCCTTAATGAACCTACGATAGAACCCCACATGGCCTAGAAAACCCCTGAGAGTCTTTAGGTTGGTGGGTATAGGAAGCTTAGCTATCGCTTCAACCTTAGCCTTGTCTACCTCTATACCCTTACTAGATATCTTATGCCCTAAGACTATCCCTTCCGTAACCATCAAATGACACTTCTCCCAATTAAGCACCAAGTTTGTCTCCTCACATCTACCCAACACCTTTTCAAGATTATCTAGACATTGTTCAAAGGAATCACCAAACACGCTAAAATCATCCATAAAGACTTCTAAAAACTTTTCTATCATATCCGCAAAGATGGCCACCATGCACCGTTGGAATGTCGCGGGTGCATTACACAACCCAAAAGGCATCCTACGGAAAGCAAAGGTACCATAGGGGCAAGTATAGGTAGTCTTTTCTTGGTCCTCTAAAGCCACATGTATTTGGTAATACCCACTAAACCCATCAAGAAAACAATAAAAGGCATGGCCACTCAATCTTTCCAACATTTGATCAATAAAGGGGAGGGGGAAGTGATCTTTACGGGTTTGGTCATTTAGCTTACGATAATCAATGCAAATTCTATGACCACTTACCAAACGCTTAGGTACCTCCTCACCTTTGTCATTGATCTCCACGGTCATACCTCCCTTCTTCGGCACCACTTGGGTGGGACTCACCCACTTGCTATCCGAGATGGCATAGATAATCCCTAGCTTCAACATTGTGACCACATCCTTCCTCACAACCTCTTGGAGGTGTGGATTGAGTCTTCTTTGGGGTTGCCTTACCGGCTTTGCTTCGTCTTCCAGAATAATCTTGTGTTGGCAAATGGTGGGACTAATACCCTTAAGGTCGCACATCTTCCACCCGAAAGCACGCTTATGCTTCTTAAGCATCTTCACTAACTCATTTTCCTGCAAAGCCGTTAGTGTAGAAGAAATAATCAAAGGAAGTAAATCATTATTTTCAAGAAAAACATACTTCAAATGAGGTGGAAGTGGCTTCATTTTCAAATCTTTCGGTGGGTCCTCAATTGATGGCTTTTCTAGCTCTCCTTCAAGCCCAAGATCAATCTTCTCGGTCCACCTTTCACCCACGAAAGCCATCTTTTCTGGCTCTTTTGCTTCCTCTTCCAATTCCTCTTCCTCATCATGTTCCGTACTTACTCTCTCCATGCCTTCATCGGATTTATCTTTATATTCCTGCATGTCAACATGTTCCGAAACGCAAGGATATATAGCATCAATAGAAAAACAGTCCTCGGTGCTCTCCTTAGGATGTTTCATGGCTTTATAGACATTGACCGCGACTTTTTCATCTCCAACTCTCAATATTATCTCACCACTCGCAACATCTATCAAAGTCCTCCCGGTATTTAAAAAGGGACGTCCTAACAACAAAGGTGTTTTAGAGTCCATCTCCATGTCTAGCACTACAAAATCTACCGGGAAGGCAAACTTGTCCACTTTCACTATGACATCCTCTATCACTCCCATAGGCTCCCTAATAGACCTATCCGCCATTTGAAGGGTCATCCCCGTTGGCTCCAACTCTCCTAGATCCAGACTCTCATATATAGCACGGGGCATTAGGCTTACACTAGCCCCCAAATCACATAAGACACTAGGAAAATGAGTCGTACCAATAGTAACCGGGATAGTAAAACTACCCTTGTCCCTAACTTTCGGGGGAATCTTAGACTTTCCATTAAAAATAGCGGAACACTCTTCATTTAAACACACAACTTCTTGCATCTTACCCTTCTTAGTTAGTAACTCTTTCAAAAACTTACAATACGAGGGCATGTTTGCAAGTGCTTCAAGAAAAGGAATGTTCAAATCAATTTTTCGTAAAATCTCAATGAATCGAGTTTGTGCCTTATTCAAGCAACTTTGCCTATGATTCTTAGGGGGATATGGGAGAGTACTCAAATCAAAATCTTTAGAAGGAGGAGGGATCATACCTTTCTTACCTTTGGAGCGTGGGGAAGACGGCTCTTTCATTGGCTCTTTCCCTTCTCTTCTAGTTGACTCCTCTTCTTTCACATCGATAACCACATAATCTCCCCGAGCTTGAGCTTCTTTCCTTTCAACTTCTTTCTTCTTGACATATTCCTCATGATCCTCATTATCTTCAATCCCATCTATATCACCATCCATAGCTCCCGCTTCCGACTCAATAGGTGCTTTTCTAGCCTTGTCCTCCCACAAGACTTTCTTTTCTCCATTAGTTCTCAACACTTTGCCACTTCGGGTTAAGATGGCGTTTACACTTCTCGGATTTTTTTCGGTGTTACTCGGTAAACCGCCCTTCAACTGAACATGTTCTACCACTTGACCAAATTGAGTCTCAAGATTTTTGATGGCGGAACCATGTTTGTAGTTCATCTCAACCATGTCTTTCTTAATCTCCGCAAAGTTTTTGTTCATTTGTTCCAAGATGACATCGGTTGAACTCTTTTGAGGTATAGGAGCCAAAGGAGGAGGGTGTTGATAATTGTTGGAACCTTGTTGATTGTACCCCTCCTTGTTGTTGCCTTTGGTGTGGAGGTTGATAGACTTGCCCTTGTGAAGATTGACTTTGATTTTGATTTTGTCTATAACCTTGGTTTTGGCCTTGGCTTTGATTCCGATTCCAACCTTGATTATTGTTATGCCTCCAAGAACCATCACCTTGGTTTACATAGTTTCCTCCTTGACCTTGTCCCACATAGTTCACATCTTGGGATTCTTCATATGGTTGCCCACCTTGTTGCTCACCCATATATTGGCCTTGATAGGGGCTTTGAGATTGATTTTGATATTGAGGCCCGTATTCCATTGCTCCATCGAGCAAATACTCATCATCCGCTTAGCCAACTCATTCATGTTATCTTGAGAAAGAGTGCTAGGTTGCCCTTGAGTCGAGGATTGAGGATAGGCCATGTTTTGGGCTTTGGTTGTCATCCTACAATCCTTTGCCGAGTGTGGTCCGCTACAAATTTGGCAAAGCTTAGCGCTCTCATTCTCCTTTTTCAATCTCCCTAATCGTTGTTCCATCGCTTGTACTTGAGCATGATATTGATCATTTGCTTCAACTTCTTTCACTTCAACCAAACCGGGCTTCTTGCTCCTTGTCCCTTTCTACTTGACGATATATATTGCCTCGAGGTCTCGGAAATCTTCTCAATTTGGTTCATAGCTACTTCGGGTACCATACTCATAATATCTCCATTGCATGAAGCATGCAACGACTTTGATGAACTTGATCCAAACCCGGAAGAAAGCATGAACTACCTCATATGATCTCAACCCGTGCCCGGGCACTCTCTCAATAAAGCCTTAAACCGATCCCATGACTCATGAAGCTCTTCTCCTTCATATGCATTGAACGACATTATAGCTTCTTTCATATCCATGGTCTTGACGGGGGTAATATTTGAGTAGAAAAGTCTTTACCACTTCCTCCCATGTGTGTAAAGAGTCATTAGGCAACGAATCATACCACCTCTTAGCTTGCTCTTTCAAGGCGAACGGGAAAAGCATAAGTTTGAGTGCCTCATCACTCACTCCATTGATCTTTGTCGAGTTCACTATTTGGAGAAAGTGATCAATGAATAAGTGAGGATTTTCTAAAGCGGTTCCCTTGAATATAGCATTGTCTCCCAACAAATGTATGATGTTCTATTCAATTCCAAGTTGTTGGCGGCTACGGTGGCATTCGGATTGGACTATGCCCCATGTTTGCCGTGGGAGCTAGCACAAAATCTCTACAAGTCAAGCCGCCTTGGTTTTGCTCTTGTTGACCGTTAAACCAATTTGGCATCGCGTTTACACCTTGATTGTGAGCTTGGTTTTGGTTTTGTTGAAACTGGTTCAACATCCATGCATTGAATTGTTGCATAAGAGCGGGATCCATTTGATTCCCTTGGGCCTCATGTTGAACATTCTGAGGAATAGGCCCATTTGCATTCACAACATTGTTTCCTTGTCCATTCCCATCTCCTTGTGCATTGTTGTTGACAAGAGGTGGGTTTGGAACTGGAATTCCATTATTATTCACCAAATTTCCTTCCAAACCTTGTCCACCTTGTTGTGCCATGTCGGATCCTTCTCCCAACTCACCCGAATTACTCTCTTCAAAGACCGGAATCGACTCTTCTACTTGACGACCTCTTCTTCGTTGACTGTTTCTACGCCTTGCGTAAGCTTCAATCCCGTCTATGTATGGCTCGAGTGGTGTTTGAGATCTCCGGGTCATGCACTACAAAAAGTAAACAACAAGAAAACAGTAAAATAAAACCTAGGCCCAAGCCTTCGGTTCACTTACAAGATATCACAAATAGCACACAAGTCCCCGGCAACGGCGCCATTTTGATGAGCGTTTATTTTCACCAAACAAATTTATAATACTCAAGACAACGGTGACTAAACAAGCTCTCTAACCGGCAGTGGACCGGGTCGATTGCTAGTATAGCTACAGGAGTCCGAGGTCGATCCCAAGAGACAAGTGTTTGTGAATACCAAAGTGAACGTAATTCTTAGTCTAGGTGGTCAAGTGTTGGATAAATGTTGAAATTAAAGTAAAGCAAGCTAACAAGTCTAAAAAGAGGTAGAAAGATTACACTACTAGATTTCAAAGATGGATAGGGGACATAGCCGAACCATGATCAATAAGGCTAATCTCAACCCCAAGGATGACAAAACCGGGAGTGTGCAATATAACAAACGAACTCTTGCATTCAATCTCACGGGTGCGAACTCCTAAAACCGGTGCTAAGCGTCGAACAACTCTCTTCTAACACCTTAAGCCTTGTCAAGGTCTGAACAACTCTCCCTAACAAGTCATGTTTTGCACTCGAGCCGCTTAAAGCGTATAAACGAGTAACCTCATGATGAGCTCGGTTTAACAACTAAAACGAGACTACACCACGATCCTAGAACCCTTTTCCCACACCCCTCTCTCGAACAACTCTCAAGAGTGATGTGTGTGATTTTGACCTAGGTGATCAACCTAGCCCAAAACCGTTATAACAAGTTCTAAGGCGTGAAACATGCAAGAAACAACAATAAAAGCACTACCCACTCCCAATTTCATCACCCAAAGGGTGATTTCACCAAATTTCACATGACCCGGCTATGAAGAGAATTTAGCTACTCATTATACTAATCAAAACATGCACAAAACAGTAAATAAGAGCCATAACAAGTAAAAAAAGAGAAGAGAAATATACCATAAGATTGCAGAAATTTGAGTTGAGATCCAAAAAGTACAAAATAGAGAAGTAATTAAAAGGTGGTCTCTTAGTGTTTGAAATGAAAATCTAAGCTAAGAAATGGAAAGATTAAGCTAAGATGTTGTTGATTTACACTAAAAGGAAGTATTCTAAGCTATTACAAAATTCGAGCTATGAAGGGGTAGAGTTTAGCTAAGAAGATGAAGAATAATCCCAAAATGGGCTAAGGGGTATTTATAGGTGGAGGGAAAATCCTGCAGATTTTTGGTTGAACGCCTGGTTCCATAGGAGTGGAACGTCGCGCTCGCTTGAAGTTCAGGCGACTTAGGGCTTTTGTCTTTCAAACGCTTGGTTTACTGAGGCATGGAACGTCGCGTTTGAGAGAGTGAACGCACGCGTTCAAGGTAGGGAACGTCGCGTTTGAATAGCCTGGAACGCATTTGGTTTGAGGTAGATTTCGAACCGGCGTTTGAAGGCTTCCAACTCTGAATGACTCGCAACTCGAACGCATTTGGTTTAAGCATGGAACGCCGGTTTGGAGACTGGGAACGCGACGTTTGAGGGTTCCAAACGTGCGTTTGGACCCTGTGCCACCAAATTCTTCACTTCTTCCTCATTTGATCTCTTTTCTTGCCTCGGTTATGCTTTCTACCAAAATCATCGCCTTCCGGGTTATCGAGACACCATTTACCTACATCATCACAACATCCAAAAACAACCAAAACATTCCAAAGGATAAAGCGTGCTCGGAATGGGGTCAATATCACTAAAAAGAGGTAGTAAAACATCAAAATGACGGATTTACTCCCCGTGCTATAAACTCACGATATTACCCCTAAAACGGTCTAAATTACCAAGAAACATGCTAAAAGTGTGGTAAACGGGGGTAAAAGATGCACCGGAATCATGTAAAGTTGACTCCCATCAACGAGCGTCCAAGGTGCAAAAAGAAGATCAGAGAGTTTGGACGCTATCCAGACGAACGTCTATGTTGGAGTTCAGAACACTTGGACGAGAGTCCACTTATCCGGACGAGCGTCCGGATTGCCGACTTAGTGAAACCGCCTCAAATCTCTATAAATACTTGCTATTTTCACACATTGAGACCACCAATTTTACAATTCTCGAACCCTAAACCCTAGGGGCGGCTATAGGCTGCGTTTTTACTCAATTTTTTCCCAGTTTTATGTTCTTAAATTCCTAGATTAAATTAGTTTAGTTTATGCAATTTACTTCGACAATTCAAGCTATTCAAGGATGCTAAGAGGCTAGGCTCCAATCAAACGAGCATTGTGAAGCCATCCAACTTTCATTGATTTTGATTCTTCGACTATATTGTAAGTTTTAATCAAGTTGTTTCCTTTATCATGTCCTATGATGATTAATTGCATTTATATCGAAAGATGTGCATGTATGATGATTTATATTTGATGAAAGTCTTTATAAACATTAGATCACCATGATTTAGGAATAGATCTTTAATCTATGTCAAACGAAAGTTGATAGGTTGAAAATCTAGGTTAAAACGTTAAAGTTTACATCTTTGTTTATGTTATGACGCGTTAATTTCCGTAAATCGAAAGATAGAAATTAATAGGCGAATCATCTACGAAAGTAGGATTCATACCTTTGATAAGATGAACCACAACTTGGTAGAAACTGCAATATAATCGGGATGAGAGATTAGTGTTTGTTGGATAGGTGGATCAATACTCGTTTGCCCATATTAAACTTGATTTAACCCTTGAGACTTGAACTGTTTAGTTAGTTTATTTTCTATTGCACTTTTAGAGTAATTTGTTCGCAACCAAACCTCCCTAGCTTTGGATTCGCCCCTCTGCCTAGTTTATATTCAAACATATATGTTCGAGTTTAGTTTTGTTTAATCATTTATTTAGTTTAGTTTTCCGTGACATAGCTTAGTTAGGCAAAAAAATAGGAACCACCATCGTCTAGTTCCCCGTAAGATCGACCCGGCATTAACCACTAGTACTACGATCCTTATACTTGGGGTTAAACGGATTATAAATTTATTACTTGTTTGTTTTGCATAGATAAAATCCGTAGACACTAGACCATGCACCTTCATACCTAAATCCGGTGTCTGCTGTAGATCTAAGCAAAGTGACTTGATCTCTAATCTAGTGGAACTAATGTTAGAGTCAGCTGAGTGATGGTCAGTTGAGCAAGTGTATTCAAGTCTGTGAAAGTCAGCTAGGAAGTCAGCTGAGTTTCTTCTAGGAGTTAGCAACCTGCTGAGGGTTTTGGATACAACTGAGTTTTACATCTGGGCAGTGATCAGCTGAGTTGGGTCAGTAGAGGGACCCACATCTGGGGCATTTATGACAATTCGACAAAGATCCTTTGGCAGCTAGGGCTTTAGGGATTTGTGCCTATAAATACCAACTGTAATGATCATCGTAATGTGTTAATCCGTCTGAAATTCAGTGCATATTAAAATATCTCTTTTTCGTCCGTCGAGTAGTCAGCACAAAGCCGGAAACCACGTTAAATCTTGTGTTCTTGTTTCTGTTATTTCTCTATGATTTTTAGGTTAGATTGCTTCTGTGTTTGTTTTTTTTGCATCTGGATTCATTTCCCTGGTTATAACAAACCGGTATCAGAGACAGGTTCCGGGAATCATCTGTACGGATGAATTTTAACTTCACCAAGTCCCTCACCAGTGCAAGGCTTTTGTGATAAAAGTTATGTTCTTTGGCAAGAAAGATGTCTGCAGTTAACGTAATAATCGATAAATTTACAGGAAAAAACAGTTTCAGTCTGTGGCAAATCAAGAAGCTTGCAAAAATTGCTAGCAGAAACAAACTTCCTTTTCAATATATAAAACACTCCTTCAATGTAAGCTCAATTTTTTTTTGGTTTTTTTTTTTAAATCTTGAATACACCATCATAATATAATGTCAAGCCATGCCTCTCTAGATATTCACTTTTAGGCACTTCTTTCATGCAACTGTTCATACAATCCTTTGACAATAGGGTCAACAAAAGAGGGAATATCGTAAGAAAATAGCTTATGGTTTATATTTCTGGAGCTAGTCAAACGAAGGGTCAGGCTAGACGAGGCTCAGTAGGGGTATAAAATAAGGGTAGGCCAACAAAAGTGGGTCTAGAAGGGGTTAGATCATATCCTAGGTGCCTCAATCATTTTAATGCGAAGGATCCGAAATAAAATGTGGTCTCGAAAAGTATGTCAATGCAAATTCTAGAATGACATGGAATTGCGTGATACAACTCAAAGGAAAACCAAAATTTGAGCGAGTGCGCTCTTTGGCTAAGTAGACCTCACTTTTAAGTGGTTTTTGTTATGGTTCAAAAACTTTACCACCGAAAATCCACAAACCAATATGATAAGGTGAATGTGCATCAACCAAAATGTGTGCTTATCCCTATAAAAAATATGTAGCTGTCCTGTTATATTTCAAATTGTGCCCTTATCCCTGATTTTCCATATAAAAAATTGCAAATAGTAAAAATAATCTGCATATAGTAATTTTTAATTTTGTTTGGTGTGGTGCCATTGGTAAATTGATCATTTAAAAATTAATATGTGGTGCCTTGAGCAGTCAACTATTTTTCACATTGTTGTGGTGCTTAAGGTAAAAAAAGTGTGGTGCTTTTATATGTACCCTTTTTTTCCTCCATTTTTTTGATGATAGGATCCTACTATTCTACGCATTAGCTTGGCAGAAGCGAAACAATTTTCATGCTCACTTACCCAAAAAGTGCTAGGATCCTAACATATCTTATTTTATCTTCTTCCCAATTCCAAGCATTTTGGTTTTCTCACTTTCAGAACGGTAGGATCCTACCATTTTATTTATGAGCTTTCCAGAATCACTTATTAAAACCCCTTTGATATACATTTTTGTAAGCGGGATCCCACCATTATCCCACGTAGCAAATCAGTCCTCATCAGCAAAATTAATCACTTTGATGCTCATTCACACGCATGCCACCTCCTCGGCTTTCGATTCTTCGCAATCTTCATATTCTCTGGCCTCAGTTGCAGTTTTGCGTCAAACTGCTCATGCACGGGGCTCACCATAAACCTCGTACCTACCTTGAACACTTGGATTGGAATTTCCTGTCATGGTACGCTTAACGTTCTTGCTTTTCTTAGCGTCTCTTCCTTGTCTCTTCCCAAGCAAGCATCATCAGGAGTGCATAGTGCTTCCTTCAATGCAAGTCAAAATGATGCATTATCCTCCAATTTTCTACCATTCACACCTGCCAAACTTTCTAGGCACAACAACTCAAACTCTTTTTTTCTCAGGGTTAGTTCCAATAGGTTTATCAACAAGAAAATCATTGACGCTAACATGAAACACAAACTCATTGGTATTCGGGCACGTCTTACCATCAAACATGTTATATGCAACAAGTTGACCATCAATTCAAAAGTAAAATGCCCTTATCAACGTCGATCCTAGTCTTAGACGTTTTTATGAAAGGTCCCCCTAGAAAAATAGGTGAAGGTCTCTTGGAGAGCTCATCATCCATATCAATAATATAGAAATCCACTGGAAATATAAGCCCACAGATCCATCCCTAGGGGTAGGCCAACAAGACCGTAGCCTAGGGCCCCCACTAAAACTGACAATTTTAGGGCCCCCGTTTCATGTAATATAAGTGTATTTTAGGTCTATTTTTATGTTTTACTCAAGCTAAAAAACCGGTAAGACCCAAATTTATAGCCGAATTCAGTGAAAGAAAATCCAATCAAACTCCGTTGCATTATTTATAATACTCATCAACATAGTATACCTTAAAACTAGTTGTAATATATTATTTTTTTCATAGGGTCAAGGGCCTTAAATTTTTTTGGCCTAAGGCCTGTGATTTCATAGGGACGGCCCTATAAGCCCATTAAACTTCACTAGCACGTCTTCAACCACACCTCGGGATATGAATTGGACTGTCGATATTGAATTATGATCCTTGTTTCTTTTAAAGGTCCTAGGTTTAATTCATTATAAACAGACAAAGGCATAACATTGATGGATGCGCCTAAGTCTAGCATTGCTCGTTCAATATGTTTCTTACCAATGGTGCAAGGAACCATAAACATACCTGGATCTTTGCATTTGGGTGGCAACTTCCTCTCTGTAGCAACCGGTACATTCTCATTTGCCATCACTATTTCATTAGGCCTCAATTTAAGCTTCTTGGTGCACAACTCTTTCAAGAATTTAGCATATCGAGGCACTTGTGTGATGGCCTCCAACAAAGGGAGATTGATTTCCACTTTCTTGAAAGTTTCCCAAAGTGCTCTATCTTCATCTTCCTTCATGCCTTTGGCTAACCTTCCAGGGAAAGGTGGAGGGTTAACGATCTTTGATTCCTTTTCCTTGGGTTTAGACTCAATCTGCTCATCAGAAATCGCTTCATGGGAATTATCCTCCACTTGCACTTTCTCAGCAACTTTCTCTCGGGTAGGCTCAGACAATTCTTTACCACTTCGCAAAACCACTGCATTAACACTCTCTTTTGGATTCACCACTTAGGAAGGAAGCTTCCCTTGATTTTCCTTTAATTGGTTTACATCAGCTGTGTTAAGGGTGAAATTTATGATTTATATGACGTTATTCCCATAACAATATCCTTGGTATTTTAGTACTTTTTATAGAAAAGTGTTGGTTTTATCGAATTATTGAGTAAACGAGTTTTAAATGTGTTTAAATGCAAAATCGAGATATTTACGTGATTTTATCGGTGTTTTATGTTTATTCGTATGATGTTACATTTTGCATGTTTCTATCATGTTGGTAGATACGTTTTCATGATGAGTAAGGAGCTTAAACGATGATCACATGAAGATGGAAGAGTTGAAAGATGTTTAAGTGAAGAATTATTGAAGAAACCGGAACCAGGCACTTCATGGGAATTTTGTCCACTTTTGTAGCCACTTTCAGGGAAAGTTGTCTTGATGTAAGTTGTAGAGGATTTAAATAGCTTTCCAACGCATCTTGAATCACCTCATTCGGAGCCCTAGAAGTGAAGTTATGAGCAAAATACTGGAGCTGAGTAGTGGACGGGCGTCCATAAAAGTGAACTGGCGTCCAGAATCGTATTTTACATTCAGAGAGTTCAGACGCGTACTGAACGAGCGTTCATTCTCCGTTCATAGAGGCTGGACGAAGCGTCCAAGATAGTGGACGGGCGTCCACGGCACCCGCTTCTTTGAAACCGACCTAAAATCTATAAATAGCGCGATTTCTCAAACCCTAATCATCATATTTTTTCGACCCTAGGCGCCACAAGCCCCTTTGGGGCAGCTTTTGCTGCGTTTTCCTCTGCAACAAACATCTTTTTAATTTCTTTTCAATTATGTTATTTCTATTCCAACGATGAGCTAAGGCTAAGCCTAGAACAAGCGTGTGAAGCAAATCTCTGCAGCGTTTCAATTTCTTCTTTGGATGTTTCGTGAGTTTTATTTAAAGTTCGTTTCTTTATTATGCGTTCTTATTGATTATGCAATTTATATCGAGAGATGGTTGCTTATTTGATGTTTAACGTTGATGAGAATCATTGTTAGACCTAGATCACCATGATAAAGTTTGGATCTTTAACCTAAAAATAACGAGAGTTGTTAGGTTAGAAATCTAGGTTGCTAGATTGAATAAATCTTACACCTTTGTTTTGATAGCATCAATCTTATAGATCGAGAGATGAGAGATTGATAGGCGGATTATCTACGAGAGTAGAAGTTCATACCTTTGATAGGTGAACCACAACCTTTATTTAATCTTCACCAAACGATCTAGGGTAGAAAGTTGAGAGTTGTGAGATAGGTGGATCATTGCTTGTTCTTCGTTAAATTAATTGAGTTGTTTCCTTAGTTTATAGATTACAATTAGTTTAGTTAGTTTGGTTCGCAACGATCTTTCCTGGCTTTGGATTGTTGATCCTCTGTCCAGTTTATTTGTTTGTTTTCGTTTTTAGTTTTGTTTTGTGTTGTGACGTTCTTAGGAAGAATTAGTAAAACTAGATTAAACAACCTCGATTCCCTGTGATCGACTCCGGTATCAATCGCTGTACTACGATCCCTGCACTTGGGGAATACCGGATTTATAAATTATATTACTTGTTTGTTTTGCATAGATAAAATCCGTGACAAGCTGCCAACTGAGACACTTGAATCTCAAGATTCCTTACTCCCGCTCTTGACTCACTCTGAACCTGTTGAATCTCTTGCCGAATATTTTGATAAAGCTTCTGATTTTCTAGCTGAATAGTTTGTTGGAGGGCACTTGTCATAGTTTTCATCATATCCTCCATTGAGAAATTGGTAGGATCTGGGGCTTGGGCACTTTGCAAAATCTGTTGTTGGGCTCCTTGTGTTCTATAGCTGTTTGGGTATAGATCATACCTTCTCTGTTGTTGCTGCCCTTGATAACCACCTACAACATTGACCTGTTCAGTTCCATCTTCTTGTAAAGTTGGACACATGTCAGTAGGGTGTCCAACCGTGCTGCAAATTCCACATGCCTGGACTTGCTTAACTTGCCCAGTTGCCATCTTCTCCACTATAGAGGTCAAGGTATCCAACCTACGATCAATTGTAGACAAGCTAGCTTCATTCACGATCTGGCGTATCCCGCCTGTGCCAAATTGTTGGGCATTGGATGTCATATCCTCAATTAATATCGCGAGCACATTCACTAGTATGATTCACAAACGCTCCTCCACTTGCAGATCGATAATGGTTCTCTTTTGGTTCAATAGTCACTCAAAGAAATATTGAATCAATAGTTGTTCAGATCTCGATGTTGAGGACAACTGGCACAAAAATTTCTGAATAGAGACTCGCCTAGTACTTGTCTAATCCTACAGATATCTTTCCTTATGTTGGAAGCTCGGGATGCGGGAAAAAACCTTTCCAAATTTTTTAATCTCATGGCATCCCATGTGGTGATGAAACCTAAAGATAATGAGTAGAACCAATCTCTAGCTCTGCCTTATAGTGTCAAAGCAAAGGTTCGCAACTTCATTTCATCTTCTATTATACCTTGCATTCTTTGAGTGGTGCAGGACAACTGATGATCTCTCAGATGTTTATATCCTCACCTATCTGTCCATGAAATTTAGGCAATGTATAGATCACTTAAAACTTCAGATCAAAGGGTAGGTCATTATTGGGGAAAGCAATGCATAACGGATTCTTGCCTACATCAGGGGCAGCCATTTCTCATAGTGTTCTTTCAGGCCTTGGTGCAAGAGGTGCCTGAACATTATTTTGATTTTGATTTTGCCTTCCATTTTCTGCCATTTCTTCTGGTTCTGTTTCAGAAAATGCCTCTTCTTCCGATGATGAATTTGCTAAAGAAATAGCTTGAGCTAAACCTGGGGAAGATGTTGAAGCGTTAAGTTGCCTTTTTTGCTTCTTTTGTCAGCCTAGTGAGCTTCTTGGCTGTCTTCTTTATTTCTGGATCAAATATCAGTTCACATGTTCTTGAGGACCTTGGCATAAATTGAAACAGTCAGTGCAGTAAGTTCCAAAAATAAATAAATTCACCGTACCCCGGCAACGGCACTAAATTTTGGTGTGTCGTTAACCCACCAAAATTATTTCCCTGCTCACTCTACAACTAGTACAGGATAAGTCGGAGTCGATCCCACGAGGAACAGTTGATTATTTCTTTTTAGAACAGTAATAAAACAAGTTTTGTATGGTAACTTTAAAAATAAAAATAAAATCACAGAACAGAACAGACAGAATTAAATACTAACGTGAAAATACGAAGCAGAGTAGAGTAAATAAATTAGGAAAAATCAAGTTGAGACAAATCCAGCTAAAGCAAATGTTTCCTCCCCAAATCAACACAATTGATCATTGATGCAGAAATGACTCATTTAATTCTTGATAAATTGGTTATAGCTAACCGCAACCGCGAATTAGTCAGTTTTTCCTTCAACCGATAACTAGGACAACTGCCACTAATTATCCCCTAACCGAAATCACACTCCTAACAACCGCTAGAAGTTGGTGAACCGACAACATTAACTAGTAGAAAAACCCAATTTCTAGGTATTAAGCCAACCGGTCTAATATTAACCATAGAACGCTTAATTCTCACAACAGTGATTCCCAGGGGGAGGCGATCCGGCAGAAATTTATCATTTACCATTTTTAATTTCACCTAACCAACCGTCTTGGTGTAATTATGGCGATGAACTAGACAATTAACCTAAAAACCCTGCAGTGGAAATTAGATTGATTTTATAATTTTGAATCGATTAAAACAGGGAATAAAATGATACCAAAAATTAAATGAGGAGAAA
The DNA here is from genome assembly GCA_026214975.1 of Gentiana macrophylla. Classification (NCBI taxonomy): domain Eukaryota; kingdom Viridiplantae; phylum Streptophyta; class Magnoliopsida; order Gentianales; family Gentianaceae; genus Gentiana; species Gentiana macrophylla. The sequence goes on from CM047815.1 coordinate 6,256,847, forward strand.
TTTATGTTAGATCTCACAATTGCTAGATTTGGGGATTCACAATGCTTTAACTGGAACTAGGGGATTAGCTACTCATCATAATCATGAAAAACACAAGAAATAATAAAGAGTACATTAATTAATCAATTGCAGAAAAGAGAAACAAATTCAATTGTTGATGAAAAAAAAAAGTCGACAATGGCTCTGTTCCAAGTCGCATACGCTGAAGAAAAATACGTCGACTCCAAAATTCTAAATTTTACTAAATCCCCTAATTTCCTTATTTAATTGTTTAATTTTCATTATCAAATAATAAATATGGAATAATCCTATTAAAAAGCTAATAAAATAATGATGTATGGTTTATCCATAAAGTCACACTATGTAAAAATGAGTGTTTAATGATGTTGTAATGAACCAAAAATTCGCAGCCAGCTCGATTCGGTTTTGCCCAGCTCGCATGCCTAATGGTAGGATCATGCCGTTTCAGCTTTCAACACTGTTTTCTTTTCCAACTCGAACGCTTCACTTCCACTTCGTCCAAATAGCTCAAATTGACTTCAAAAAGTCTCAAAACATCCAAAATCATGTCTCCATCATATTAAACCTTAAATACACCAAAAACTTCCACCCATGCGAGATCTTTTCATAGAAAACGCACTAAAATTGCACCATATATCTAGTTAAATATGAACCTATCAATGGCAAATCAAGATGCAGGCCTTGTTAAAGAAACAAAGGTTATGGACTCTTTTATCTGGTAAAGGGGATGCCAGATCTATAGATTATGCCAGTCTCGAAGAGAAAGTACATTCAACCATCATGTTGTGCTTATATGATGATGTTATCACTGAAGTGGCTGAGGAAGACACAGCTGCCAAGTTGTGGTCAAAGCTTGAAAGCTTGTATATGACTAACTCATTAACCAACAACTTGCTGCTGAAGCAGAGACTGTTCAGTCTGATGATGTTTGAATGAGGTCAGCTGAGGGAACATCTTGATCAGCAGAACACAATATTACTTGATTTCAGGAATATTGATGTTAAAATTGAAGATGAAGATGCATCCCTAATCTTGTTGGTGTCATTACCTATATTATATGAAAACTTTGTGCAGTTTTTCATAGTTGGGAAAGATACAGTGGCTTTGGAGAATGTATGGTCAACCTTGTATGCTAGGGAGCTGAGACACAAGGTAGCAGGGACAGACAGTCAGGCTGTAAGACTAGTAGTCAGCAACATTGAAAGGGGGCATGGACAGTCTAGGAAGAAGAACTCTCAGAAGGCAGGGTCCAAAGGTCTAAAACCAACAGATGTCTATAATTACTGTTAGGAACAGGGACATTGGAAGTCCAATTGTCCAATGAAAGCTGCTGAGCATTCCGATGAGGATATGGTTCTAGTTGCTGGGATTCAGCACATCATGCTGATGTTTGGATTCTAGATTCTGGAGCATCCTATCATATTTGTCCATACATGGAGTGGTTTCCCACTTATGAGCAGATATATGGTGGCCATATCTCAATGAAAAACATCAAGGTCTGCAAGATAGTAGGAATTGGCTCAGTTCAGCTGAGGACAGAGGATGGTAGATTCTCCACACTGAAAGATGTTAGAAATGTTCCACAGATGACCAAGAATTTAGTATCTCTTAGTCTTTTGGAAAACAAGGGTTCAACATCAAGGGGAAGGTGGAGAGTGAATATCTACAAAGATTCGATTGTGGTCCTCGGGGGTATCAAGAGGGAACCTTTGTATATTTTGGAAGGCTCTACAAGATCTCGGCTCTCTTCTTTGTGGCATCCTCGTGATTCACCAAACACACTGGTGACCATGTTGTGGCACATGAGACTTGGTCACATGGGTGAAAGAGGTATGTAGGTCCTTTCTTCAACAGTTTTCTCGGGGATATAAAGTCAAGACTCTAGACTTTTATGAGCACTTTGTGTGTTTGGGAAGCTACATAGAAGCAAGATCTCGATGAGGCAAACACACAGTACAAAGGCATCACTTGATTATATCCATTCCCATTGTTGGAGGCCATCAAAGGTGGAATCATTGGATGTTCATAGATATTTTGTGTCATTCATAGATGACTATTCAAGAATGACTTGGGTGGTGATGATGAAACACAAGAGTGAGGCATTCAATAGTTTCAGCAAAGGGAAAGCTACAGTGGAGAATCAGGCAGGCAAAAAGTCAAGGGGCTTCAAACAGATAATGGTCTAGAATTCTATAGGTCTGAGTTTGAAACATTCTGTAAGGATGAGGGTATTGCTAGACATCATACAGTCAGGAATACACCTCGGCGGAATGGTACAGCTAAGAGAATGAATCAAACTCTTTTGGAGAGGGCAAAAGTATGCTCTCTAATCTTTGGTTTATCAAGGGATTTTGGGCAAAGGCTATAAGTACAACATGCTACTTAATCAACTTGAGTCCTCACACAATGATCAATCTCAAGACACCATTTGGGATGTCGTTAGGCAAGCCTGCTAACTACTCAGTTCTAAGGGTTTTTAGAAGCACAGTTTACTATCATGTTAGTGAAGGGAAGCTGGAACCAAGGGCCAAGAAGGGAGTGTTTTTGGGTATGGTAATGGGGTGAAAGGGTATAGAATTTGATCATCAGTAGAGAACAGGGTCATACTCAACAGAGATGTGGTATTTGATGAAAATTCTATGATCAGCTCATCAATGAGGAGGTCTGCTGAATCTGAAAGCAATCTTGAATTTGAGAGGGCGACGTCAGCTGAGATGCAACACTCAGCTCAACAAAGTTGGCACTCATCTGATCTGGTTGTTGAACCAGTGCTGAATCCAAGCCAGTCAGCTGAACATGGGTCAGCTGAGCATCAAACTGGGAACATTGGTCAACAGAGTATAACAATCAGTAGAGCTAGAAGATATGGTTTTGATGATATGGTTTGATATGCACTTCATGTAGTAGAAGAAGTGCATGGTTTTGAACCTTCAACTTACAGGGAAACGATGACATGTTCTGAAGCATCTCAATGGCTTGCTTCCATGTGAGATGAAATAGAGTCATTACTAAAGAATCTGACTTGGGATCTAGTTAAACATCCAAATGATATAAGAGTTGTTACTTGCAAGTGGATCTTCAAAAAAGGAAGGAATGTCTAAGGCAGAAGGGGCCAAGTATAAGGCACGTTTGGTTGAAATAGAGTTCAGTCAGGAAGAAGGGGAGGACTTTCATGAGATATTTTCACCAGTAGTAAGATATTTTTCAGTTAGAGTGTTACTAGAAATTGTGGCACATCAGGATCTTGAACTTTAGCAGTTAGATGTATAGAAAACTTTTCTACATGGTGAGGCAGATAAATAGATATACATGACTCGGCCAAACGTATTCCAAATTCCTAACAAGGAAGATTTTGTGTGCAAGTTGAAGAGGTCCTTGTATGGACTGAAGCAGGCTTCTAAAAATTGGTATAAAAGGTTTGGTAGTTACACAATCCAGTTGGGTTATAACATAAGTCCATATAATTGTTGTGTGTATCACAGTCAGCTGAGAGATTGATAACATATCTATTTTGTCCAGTATGTGGATGATATATTGATAGCTACTGAAAAGAAGGCTGATGTTAAGAATATGAAGAACCTTCTCAATGTTGAATTTGAAATGGAAGATTTGGGTGCAGCCAAGAAGATCTTGGGGATGGAGATCATGAGAGATAGGAGTCAGAGAATGCTGTTCTTGTCTCAACAGGGTTATATACATAAGATTTTGGCCAAGTTTGGCTTGTCTGCTGCAAAACCAATACATACTCCAATGGCACCTAATGTTCATTGGTCTGTTCATGCTTCACAATCAGTAGATGAGGAGGAGTTCATGTCAAAAGTTCCCTATGCTAGTGCAGTTGGCTATATGATGTATGCCATGGTGTGAACTAGGCCTCGATCACATCTCTGCACGATCAGTGTTATCAGCTTGAGTTTATGGTTTGGCCTGGAAAGGAACACAGGAAAGCTGTGAAAAGAATGTTCAGATACCTTAGGGGTACAGCTGATGTTGGTCTCATTTATGGAGGTGATACTCAAGATCTGGTCATAGGGTACTGTGATGTTGATTATGCAGGTGATGTGGATAGCAGAAAGTCAATGACTCATAAGGTTTTCACAATTGGGAATTGAGTTGTCATCTGGAAATAAATTCTTCAGGCCACAGTGGCTTTATCAACTATTAAGGCAGAATATATGACACTTGCTGTAGCAACCAATGAGGGTATCTGGTTGAAGGGGCTAGTCAGTGATTTGGGGCTACATCAGGATCAAGCTGAGATTTATTGTGACAGTTTGAGAGCAATATATCTGGCTAAGTATTAGGTTCATCATGAGAGAACCAAGCATATTGATGTGATGTATCATTTTCTATGGAATGAGAAGAAGGTTGTAGTAAAGAACATCAGCACCAATGAGAATTATGCTGATGTGTTTACTAAACCGATTCGATGAAACAAGTTTCAGTTGTGTTTGGAATTGCTGAATATTCAAAGCTTATAATCTGGAAATCTGGAAGCTCAACTGAAGGCAAGTCAATTGAGTGGATTTTGTGAAGATATCTGGTGCAAGTACATATGGCTTTGACGAATGCTCTGGCACAAGTACATCTGGTAATTCAATATGGTTGACTGTAAAGGAGAGTTCAAGTCAAGGTGGAAATTTGTCAGCAAAGTGACTTGATCTCTAATCTGGTGGAACTAATCTGAGAGTCAGCTGAGTGATGGTCAGCTGAGCAAGTGTATTTAAATCTGTGAAAGTCAGCTGGGAAGTCTGTTGAGTTTCTTCTAGGAGTCAGCATCCTGTTGAGATCTGGTGAGGTTTTGGATACCGTTGAGTTCTACATCTGAGCAGTGATCAACTGAGTTGGGTCAGTAGAGGGACCCACATCTGGGGCATTTATGGCAATCCGACAAAGATCCTTTGGTGGCTAAGGTTTTAAGGATTTGTGCCTATAAATACCAACTATAATGATCATTGTAATGTGTGTAATCCATCTAAAATTCATTTCATAGTCAAATATCTCTCTTCTGTCCGTGGAGTAGTCGGTACAACGCCGGAAACCACGTTAAATTTTGTGTTCTTCTTGTTTCTGTTATTTCTCTGTGATTGTTTATGTTAGATTGCTTCTGTGTTTGTTCTTTTTGCATCTGGATTCCCTTCCTTGATTATAACAGTAGACAAGGGAGAACATCTAGCCTAGAGTTCCATCTCTGCTCCGAAAGGTCATCCCAATCCATGGAAAAGAATCATAATTCCTCTTCTAAAGGGAAACCAAATGATTTCGGCCCACTCATTTGCTGACTTCTGTGTGAGATGGACTTTGTATATTAACGATCAATTCAATGATCCTATTGTGGCCCACAGGTTGTCGCAAAACTACACACTTCCCGAGACAACCAACTGACAAGTCATCTTAGTGATGCAGAGCTGGCCTACATGTGATACTGCAACATGGCCATGGTAAATTTATATACTATTTTTGGACTTATGTCTCTTTATTCAAATACTTCACGTCTCATTATTATTGTTTCTATCTGCAAAACACTTTGTAACAAAGAAAGTTGTGTCATCGCTTGACCGAGACTCTTAACCGAACTAACCAATTTCAATCTCAACTGTCTACGGTGCATAAAAATATATCTTTTTATCGCCAAGAGAACGCAGCGTTGAAGAGAGCCAGAGAGGCCGATACAGTTGTTGTTCATAAGTTGAAGGGCAAGTTGAGTTCGTTGTTGGACAACGACAAAGGGTTTGTGGATAATCTTTTGGCCGATCTTGAGGCCGTTAAGAAAGAGAGAGATCCGCAAACATGTTGAAGAGGTGAATGCTGTCACGGAAAAATATAATGAAAGACAAGAAGTAAGCACATGGTATAATTGCTCAGATGGAAAAAAATCACCACACAGGGAAAGTACAGGGCATCTAAGCGTCAAATATAAAGCCACAGAAGCTTTACAAAACAAATATAGACCACATGTGCATACAGAAATAAGGATAGAGGACACTACAAAGTAGCAGGGCTAGGTGCACTAAAAAGATAAATAAAAATAAAGAGAAAAAAAACAGAATAAAATACAATGCAACTAAATGATATGCAACTACACTAAAAAGGCAAAACGAAAATAAAGAAAATAAACTAGCCCAACTAATTCCATAGATGTCGTCCTAATCTAAGCACGGTCAAGAATATAAACGTCTACTAAATAACGCCACAGAAGCGCAACAAAATTCGATTATGCAAAGCCACAGAAGCTTGCCAAGTAAAGTGTAGACGGGAAGATGATTGGACATGTAGACGGCCCCTAAACAACCCTAACACCCTAGATAGACGACAAAAGGAACAGCATAAATCAAATTGGAATCACGTCTAGCTAGGTGAATTACTCAACATGGATTGCAGTAGATGGAAAGAAAACCATAACGGTGAAAGAACAGGACATCTACGCATATACAAAGGCCACAGAGGCTCACAATAAAACATCCATGTCAATTAATGAAGCATATGTATAAAAATTAAAATATATTCACTAAAAGCAGATGCATGGACGGGCGTTGTTCAACAGGTCTTTCGTCTGCGAAAATAAAATCAGGACGGACGGACGTTTAGTAGTGCAGACGCCCGTCTATAACATGCATAGATGAATCATGTATATAAAAATTAATCAATTATTTAACATGGATCAGAAGATGGAAAGATGTAAACATGCAAGTTCAGAACATCTACGTAAAAATAATTAGCCACAGAAGCTCATATGAAAGTATCCACATCACATAAATCATTAAAAATCAAGTTAAAAATTTGGAACCTGAACGTCCGTTCAACATACCAAACGGCGGTTGCCTGGAAATTTTGCACCGGACGGGCGTTCAATGAGCCGAACGCCCGTTTGAAAGTTCGATACAGCAACCTGCAACTTAGTAAAGCACAGCCGAAAACCCTAGACTAACATCTTAAACTCATGGCAATTTAGATCATCAAATCACACATACAGCAGCCACGGATAGATTTAAGCACAGAGCACACTAGGTTACAGATTAGGTTACACTTCACGTTTCACAAATCGAGTAAAAAACTTTTTGCACATTCTTAACCCAACGGTCATCGAAACATGGCAAAAAAAAACTCTCAATTTGTGTGACGCTACTTTTATTGAAAGAAACGGAAACAGAGATAAAAGTCTACCTACAAAAAATTTAAAACAGAAAAGAAAAAAAAAAAAAAAAAAAAAAAAAAAAACAAGGAAACAATAAAAGGGAGAAAAACGTGTTGAAAACTTCTGAGCCCAAAATAGAAGGGAAAACAGAAGATTTTGACCTCGAAAACGGTGTCGAACGGCTTTTGGCCATTCACCACGTCGTCGGCGTCGGAACGAGCTTTCCGAATTAGGGTCCTGCGTTCCAAACGGACACTCGAGCCAAAAGTTACGGCCAAAATACTAACGAGTGCTAAAACGATCCCTTTTATCCAAAAGTTCGATCGCTAAAAACGTGGAGTCAGATAATTCAACCACAGATGTCCCCGAATCAATGTAGAAACTAGAAAGGATAGAAACAAAAACCTATCTACGAAAAATTCGTAACAAAAACAGAAAAATTAATAGAAACTAGACAACCATACCGATTCCTCGGCAACGGCGCCAAAAACTTGTCACGGATTTTATCAATGGAGAACAACAAGTAATAAAATTTATAAATCCAGTATACCCCAAGTGTAGGGAGCGTAGCATAGCGATTAATACCGGAGTCGATCACAGGGAATCGAGGTTGTTTAATCTAGTTCGTATTAGTTCTTCTAAAATTGTCACTACTATTTATTACAAAACCTAAACTAAAACGGAAAATAAACTGGACAGAGGATTGTCAGTCCAAAGCCAGGAAGGATAAAAGCGGAAACGAAATCTAAACTATAAACGAGAAAAGCAACATAAAACAAAGATACATGGAATCAAACAATATACAAACCAAGTGATTTCAATCCAAGTTTATCTCATGATTTTAATTCGATATTGTGGATTCACCTTTACGCGAGATACAAACTCCTAATTTCTTAGTGAATCCGTTTCTCAAGCTATGAATTCCTAATCTCTTAGTCAATTCAATTATCGATCTCTCCTCTCTCGAATGTTGAGACCAATTTCATACAAAACGAAGGTGTAGATTCAAGTTAACTCTCGTATTTTAGAATCTAGCAACCTAGATAATTAACCAATTAATTTGTCACGAATTAACGATTAAAGATCCTATCTTTCTATGGTGATCTAGCCTAACAACGATTCTCATCAACGTTAGACAACAATTAGCAACCAATCTCTCGATCTAGTCACACAATAGCATCATAAATCATAGAAAGATACAAAACGAATCAAAGATCATAAAAATAAACAAAGGATTGAATAAATTAAAAGATAAACTCACTTAGTTTGGTACAATGGATGATCTCCATGAATCAACAAACGAAAAGAAAAGCATCCTAATCTAACCCGGATCACCCGAGCACAAGGCTCGGGTGATCGGCCTTGAAACCCTCAGAAAGTGCGGCTGCTGAGTGTATTTTGTGTATGAAAAAATCGATGTAATTAGGGTTGGGGCGATGCGGCTATATATAGAATACTAAGTCGGCCGTGGTTAAGTCAATTTGGTAAGTTAAATCATTTGTGGTTAAGTCGGCCGTGGGCGCCCGTCCAAGGTAATGGACGCCCGTCCAGATGCGTTGAACTTTCGAGTCGGGCCGAGTCTTCGTCAGACGCCCATCCTATGCAATTTTGGGACCTTGATCCCTTTGAAAATCTGAACATCCGAATGTAAAAGCTCCTCCTCGGACGCTCGCCCTCATGGACGCCTTGATTTGATGAATCGGACGCTTGATCCGGTGGTTCAACACTTGATTTCTTTCTTATATCCTCTATTCTTCCATAAATCTGATTGATTCCTTTCCACTCGAATTTATCTCTTTAAAAATCATCTTTTCCATCACCAATGTGTATCTACAATGTAGGAAAAACATACCAAAGCGTAACGATATTCCAAAATAATATAAAATCACAATTTAAGCACATAATTCGTTACGTTTTGCAATTTAACTATTGAAAACACCACTTGCTCAATATTTCAATTATAAAGCTCGATTTCTATGATAAACATCCAGATATGGGGAAAATTGACATAAAATATATCTTTATAATTAAAACGTATAAAATCACCCTTAACAAATGCCTTGTCTGCTAAGCATGCTGATGAGATGAATACCTTGATGGCTAAGCACGAGTAGGAGATCCAGGCTGCAAACCTCCAAGGTACGTGCATGGAAATTTAAAATCTCTATGCACTTTAACGAGGAGCTGAGTGTCTTGTTGATTCCTCTTATTAGGCATTGTTATACTATGGCCATTGACGAGGTGAGGAGAATCTAGCATGAGGTAGATCCTCATCATCCTTCTGTTTTTGTCTACTTTAAGACAAGTTCGAGGTGAGAAAAATTTAGCATGAGGTAGATCCTCATCATCCTCGTGTTTTTGTCTACTTTAAGACAAGTTTGAGTTTCTCTCTGGTGTGGATGTTGTGTACAAATATTTGAAAGGTAAGCATGCACCCAATGTTGCCAATAACGTTTATATTTTGTAGTCTTATGTAGTTGTAATACTCTTGAATTTTGAATGAAAATTTCTTGATATTTGTATTTTTTTTCATCATTTTCTTCTGTATAGTTGCATGCTGTGTACATATACATATGGTCCCCGAGTATACTTGAGTTCGATGAACACTCTTATCAATCTCAAAGTATCACGAGTTCCGCTTTTAATAAGATAAGTCTAACCTGCGGTAAAGTAGAGAAGTTTCTGAAGTTGCCTGTAAGGAGGATATATAATTGGCCCATCCTGCGGTAAAGTAGATAAGTTTCCATGTTTGACTTAATATAATGAATCCATCTGACCTGCGGGAAAATAGATAAGTCGCCATGTTTGGTTTAATAATCTTAATCCATTTGACTTGCAAGTCACCATGTTTTGCTTAATAATATTAATCCATCTGACCTACGGGAAAATAGATAAGTCGCAATTTTCGCTACTTAGAATGACTCCAAATCACATATGCCACCTCAAGTATGTTTGAAATTTTTCTAGTGGAATTTCAAAGATACTTGGTTATAGCTCCGTCTTATGGGTTTTTAAAGATAAGGACTTGATGTCTTATAATCACAAGTGTTGTGCATGGAATACACATAGTTAGCCATAAATGGCTTAATAAGATTCCGACCTACCATACAAGGAAGCAATACGCGTAGTATGACTTATTTGGGATTCCATATAAGTTTCTCCCATCCTCCGAGTTTTCATATTTCAGAATAAATTACCCGTCCTATGGTTTTATCTAGATTAGTTGTACCCGGCTGCGGGCCCCGTTCTGTAGGTCTTATCTTTTGTCAGTCTCGTCCTGAGAGTTGATGTATATTTTGTGAGATATATGTTGAAATATTGTCCTAAACCCAATCGTGTTAGACAAGATCCGACCGGGTCGGATCATTCCTACCATTTCTTTTATGTTTATACATATGATAAGTGACTTTCTATTATTATATATTTATTCGTTTAACGGACCAATTATCATATTGCTTATATGATAACGTCCCTAGTGTCAAACTGTGAAAGAGAAATCATAATGGTGATTATGGTTGATGAGATCTCGTTCAATTTAAAAGGTTTAAAACGTAAATGTATCTAGTCGTATTTACTATCAAACGGGACATTGATAGTACGATTAGAGTAGCACGTATTGGATGTCTTCTATCTTATTGAAGATAGGGATAGATCTCGTCTATCAAAGTGTAGTGACACTTGGACTGTACATGGACGTGTATTAGAGAATGCGTACGTTAGACTGACCCACTTACTTTATTAAGTGTCGCACTATATGGCGGTTGTGTAATTATCCTAAGACCGAAGTCTTCATGGCATCACGGTGTGGATTGTCATGCTTTGACACTATTGAGGTTTCCCCTAGCCATGGGGTGATTATGAGGTAGTAATTGAGTGTGATACTGAAGCATTCGTTGGATTCATGTCGCTCGTCATGAATAGTAAAATCCTAAAGGGCCTTCTTATTAGGAATGTCTAGTTCTCGTGAATCTTTGCAAAATGGGAGTAAATGAGTCACTCCGAGAGAGAATGATATCCAGATTATAAGATATGGTTGTTAAGGTATTGACACTCGAGATACGACCATATGGATATTGTAACAGCAATATGATTCTATTTACACAGTAACCGTTTCACATGAAAGGTAATAGTCATTGCATTTGACTACTCCGATGATTGGGGGTCATGGCGTGTTGCTAGATGCTATCCATGATCGTTAGGTATGAGGGGCATTTTCGTAATTGCACTTTGTGCCTAAGGCCAACATATTCGGAAGTCTATCGGGTCACACACATAAGAACATCTAGCCGGATTAAAATGCGGTTATAGTGATAACCGAATAAAGAAAGTTTATCTCAACTATAAAGTGTTATATTGATAAATCAATATTATGGTATTTATTTGTTATGAATAAATATAATACAAGATGTTAATTATATATGGATACATGTGTAGTATATATATATAAAATGGTAAACCCTACCATTAAGGGTCCCCTCACCCCCGATCCCACAGGAAAGTGAGGAGAGGTTAATCAGGTAACCTAGTAGCTCCAACATGGGTTGCCTTTTCGACCACTGCACTGAAGGGCGTTATCAATCGGAAATCAACCCCATTACGGGAATCGAACCGCTGACCTCCAGCTTATAGTCCAGGCTGCATTACACACCCATGCCGCAACCACTAGGCCATATCCAGGGGATCATGTGTAGTATATATATGAGATATGTATACATGTGTAATTGATATGTATATTTATGGTAATATAATAAAGATATATTCAATATTAGATATTGACAATATATATCTTGGAAATATTTAATATGAGATAATCAATATTAATAAGATAAATCAATTAAAGATATTTTCCTTATTTTATTGGAAATTGGTTTTCTTTCCTCTATCCAATAGAAGCTTTTCTCAATCAAATTGGGAAGAAAACTCAAGCGCCCCTATTCTCGTAAATGGGAGTTGTGTCAACTCTTTTACAATACAATATTCTTGCAATATTTTGATGAGATAAAAGGAGAGCTTCTTGAGAGAGAATTTTGGGAGAAAGAAAAAGACGGCCTATCAGCTGACTTTTTCCGGTAGTAATCCAATGGTGGATTCCGGCGGGTAGTTCGTGTGGATCAACGGTAGAGGCCGAACACTTGGGCGGCTTCATGCAGAAACTACAATCGTAGATAAAGAGACGATCTATTTTAGATCATCCAAGGTATATTCTACGTCTACTTCTTTTATGCTTGTTGCTTAAACGAAGTCGAATTTGGAAAAAGGAAATTAAATTTTAAATTCTGCTGCGTTCCCGCGTAGACCCGTCCTACGGATCTCGACCTGCATGTCTCTATTCTTTAATAGTCTCTTCCTGCGAGTTGATGTAGATTGTGAGATAAATTCGTCCTGTGGAACTTGACATGTGGGTATCTTGTTTGAGGTGTGTTGTTGTTCCCAGGAATTTAGGTCTCCAACTTTTCTAATTTGTTTGCTCTAGGTTAGGGGTGGCATTTGGACCGGGCTAGCCCGACCCGGCCCGGACCCGGCCCGGTTTTTACAGGCCCTAACCCGGCCCTGAACCCGCCCACCAAATTTCGCCCGACCCGGAATTTTTAGGGCCGTGCCCGGTCCTAGCTTCCCAACCCGTGACCGCTTTGGCCCGGCCCGCAACCCGCCCTGCCCGCCCACCTGCCCCGAACCCGCCCACCCGCCCGCCCGCCCTTGACCCTCCCCCCCTTTTGAATTTTTGAATTTTGAATTTCCCACCACCCCCCCCTCTTTTGAATTTTGAATTTCCCCCCACACTTTCATTCTACACCTATAAATACCCCTCTATATCATTCATTCTCCTCACACTCTCTCTCTCAAATCTCTATCATTCTCAATATTCTCAATATTCTCAATATTAAATTACTACTACAATATTAAATTACTCTCATCATATATTCATACTATACTCTTTACTCATTTATAAATTTATAGTTTTATACTCTTTTAGTCTTTTATACTCTCTAGTCTTTACTATCTACAAATATGGATAATATTTTTGGACAAGCTTTTCGTGTAAATTTTTGGTGATATTCCCGTATTCGACTCACAAGATGTACAAGTGTGGAAATATTACTCAATAGACTCACTTCTTGAGGCTTCACAGGGTGCTCAGCAGATTCCTGAGCCTTAGGAGTTCGTGCATAATATTTTTGTACACTTTATTTAATTATAAACGACATATTAATTGTGATACATATAAACAATTAATATGTCAAACTCTAGTTTACTTTATGTCATAGACACAATTAATATGTCATAGACATAGCTTTTACTTTTACTTTTGCATGCTTGCCGCCCACACCTAAATACTCAAGTGGCCGCCCAAGCTAGTGCTAGTCTCTCTCAATTGTATCTATTTATACACCTCTCATTTCAATGAATAAGATAAGTTGAAGTTTACTCTTGTGTTAACACATTCTCAAACTCTCTTCATGGTATCAGAGCCATTTGTGTTCTAACTTTTTCCGCTGCAAAACTCATATTTCTGAAGAATGTCTTCCACATCCGACATTACTTCAACCTCAGCAGACTCTCAGCAGCCTCAGCTGACTGGGAGTACTGACAACTCCTCTTCTTATACAAATCATAGACTTGATGGTAACAACTACCTGTTATGGTCAAGGTCTATGAAAATGTACATTTCTGGACAAAGTAAGATGGGATACTTGTCTGGAACAAAACCTGCACCTGCTGAAACTGACCCTGGTTTTGAAGCATGGGACACAACAAATAATCAACTCATGACCATCCTCACGAGGTCAATGACAAAAGAGATAAGTGAAAACTTTATGATGTATGATCTCGCCAAAGAAATCAGGATAATGCCGTAGATCTTTACTCCAAGAAGGATAATACATCCGAGGTATATGAACTAAGCTCAGATTCAAACTTGCAGGCAAGGGGATATATCTCAGTAACTCAATATTTCAATCAACTATCTAAGGCTTGGCAACACTTAGATATGTTAGAAACTCACTCATGGAATGATGTCAAAGATGTTGCTCTTTACAAAGACATCATAGAAAAGAAGAGAGTATTGGGTTCCTCACTGGATCGAATCCTACTCTTGATGATGTTAGGGAAGAATTCTTGCCACCAAACCTCTTCCTAATCTCAAATCCATGTTTGCCGAGGTCAAACATGAAGAAAGTAGGAGAAAAGTCATGCTTCAAATCCACTAAACGACAACCCTATGAAGGTGTGCGCCTCGCATTTGCCGGAAGGTCGCTGAGGTTCTTTGAGACATACAGAAGCTCTACCGAGAAATCGAAAATCGCTCGTGATCACCGCAAACGCACAAATCACACCAAGGACAACTTTGGAAGCTCCATGGCAAGCCTAACTCCTCAAAACCTCAAAACCTATCGGGAAAGTCAAAGCGCACACATCGGTGAGGAGGAGAATGACAACCAGATGAATGCTCGATTTTTGCATTCAAAGCCTTCTGAATCAACAAAAGGAAGGTAGTCACTCTCTTGATGTTGCTACTCATACTCATACTGGTAAATTCTACTCTTCCCTTAGAAATGAAACATGGATTGTTGATTAGGGCATCCTCCCATATATGATTGGTAATAAAAACCTTATAACCAACTATATGCCTTGTCACCAAATTCATAACATTAAAAGCTGGCGATGGATCTATCTCTCGTGCAAAAGGTGTTGGAAATGTTAAACTCACTAATAAGATATGCCTTCAGGATGTCCTATTTGTTCCAAACTTAGATCGCAATCTTATATCTCACAAGAAACTCACTAAAGATTTGAATTGGATTGTTGTTTTTAAGGAAAATCAGTGCACATTCCAGATCCTACTTCACAGTGAAGTGATGGGGGAAGGCTAAACCTTGCGCTGGATTGTTTTCGTCAACCTCCTGCCAAGATGTAAGATCAAGACCGATCGCCTCGCAAAGACTGCTCCCGCACTTTAGACAATATCATGTTATGGCATTATAGATTAGGACATCCAAGTTTTGGTTACTTAAAATCTTTAACTCTGAATTGTTTAAAGGATGTAATCTGAATGACCTTCAATGTGATATTTGTCAATTTGCTAAACTTACAAAATCTGTGTATGCTAAGTTACCTCATGTGCATTCCTCACCCTTCACCTTAATACACAAAGTGATGTGTGGGGACCTCTAGGGTGAAAAGTATAACAGAGGAAAAGGTGGTTTGTCACCTTTATTGATGATCATACCAGAACACTTGGGTTTTTAATGAAAGACAAATCAAGTTGGTCATATCTTTAAAGAGTTTTATCATATGGTCTCCACTCAATTTGATACTAAGGTCAAGATCTTAAAGACTCGATAATGCTCTAGAATACTATGAGTCTAATCTCAAGCACCTTCTTGACAGAGAGAGGAATTGTTCATATCAAGAGAGTGTGTAGGAAACACCTCAGCAGAATGGGGTTGCCGAGAGAAAGAACAGCACTACTGGAAATGGCCAGATCAATCATGTTCACCACACATGTTCCTAAATATATGTGGGGTGAAGCTTATACTGATCGCAACTTATTTACTCAACAGACTTCCCACAGAGTGTTAGGTTTCAAAACTCCACTCCAAACCCTACCGACACACACTCCTCGCCATCATCTTGTTTCCGCTTGCCCCCAAAGATCTTTGGTTGTACTTGTGTTTGTGTATATCCATGCTCAACATGTATAAACTTGATCCTAAAGCTCACAAGTGCATTTTCCTAGGTTATGCAAAGGATGTAAAAGGTTACAAGTGTTATTCCCTATTGAAAAGAAATTTTACAATTCTATGGATGTAAAATTCTTTGAAAAGACCCCTTATTACAAACAAACCGACCGAGTCATTCACAGATGGAAACACGATTGAAATTGACCTAAACCCCTTCCTCAAAGAAACTCTTAACCTCAAAGAACTCATCGATCCACAAGCAGATCGAACTTCAAGTACCTATCGACTCTCATGACCTCATACTTCTCAAAGAACCTCCCGAACAAGAGTTCATCGATCCAGAGCCTCTTGAACCGTAACCTCAAGACGACCTTAATGAACAGTAGTCTGGCTGGACCTCCGCTATCGACTCTCAAAGATCTGCTTGAAGTGGATGATGACCTATTGCCCTAAGGAAAGGGAAAAGATCATGCACTGATCATTCTATTCATTCTTATTTATCTTATGATCAGTTGTCTCCTGTCTTTGCCATGTTTACACAGGACTGGACTCTCACTCTATTCCCGTAAATATTCTGTGAGGCCCTTCAAAATGATAAGTGGAAGGTCTGTTGTTAAAACAGAGATGACCGCCTCCTGGATAATCATACTTGGGATCTCACAACTCTTCCAAAAGGCAAGAAGACGATCATTTGCAAATGGTTATTCACTATCAAATACACCTGCCGATGGCACTATTGACAAGTACAAAGCCGATTGGTAGCTGTGGATTCACTCAAACTTATGGCATTGACTATAAAGAGACTTTTGCACCAAGTGGCAAAGCTCAACACCGCAGTGGTACTAATTTCTCTAGTTTGTCCAACTTGGTGGCCTCTTCATCAATTGGATATCAAAAATGCGTTTTAAATGGGGACCTTCGAGGAGGTTTATATGACCATACCTCCTGGTTTTATCAATCCTCATACTCAAGGCAAGGTGTGCAAACCGAGGAAATCTCTATATGGCTCAAGCAATCACCAAGGGCATGGTTTGGAAAATTAACAACTGTGGTCAAAGCTCGCTGGATATCACCAATGCAATTCGATCACACTATGTTCATCAAGACAACCAACCGTAAGAGGTCTATTCTTATTGTCTATGTGGATGACATCATCCTCATCGAGATGACCTCATTGAGATCCAACACTTGAAAGATTTCTTTGGCAAAGGTATTTGTGTTAAAGACTTGGGTTTATCAAGTATTTTCTTGGCATGGAAGTAGCTAGAAACAAGAAAGGAATCTCGGTCTCCCAAAGGAAATATGTACTGGACTGCTAAAAGAAAGCGGCATCTTTGGGGTGCAAACGTCAGATCCCCAGTAGACCCTGGGCCATACGCTACATGGTGACATTCTTTGTCGCTTTAAAAGAACAATATCAAAGGCTTGTAGGCAAACTCATATACCTTTCTCACACAAGACCGATATTGCATATATGGGTCGATCTGGTTAGTCAATTCATGCATTGCCCTACCGAGCACCATTGGGATGCGATGAATAGGATCGAGAGGTATTTAAAATCCACCTGGCCAAGGCCTACACTTCACCAAGTCTCCGATAGATCAATCAAGGTCTACACCGATGCCGATCAATTTTGGATGTCACATTGACAGGAGGTCTACCACACAGCTATTGCTCATATATATGGGGAACTGGTTACTTGGAGGAGCAAGAAACAACCCATCGTGTCAAGAAGCGATCTTTGAAGGTGAACTAAGGGCACTTGTACTTGGCATTTGTGAAGCTCTATGGCTAAAAAAGGTACTTGATCGAACTTCAAAGAATCAGATCGAGAACCTATCACACTCTGTTGTGATAATAATTCAGCCTTATGCATGGCAGAAGATCCATCCATCATGATAAAACCAAGCATGTGGACATTGTGACACTTTCTCGAAGGAGAAGATTGATGCCAAGATTATTCAACTCCAAGATGTTTCCTCAGCAGAGATCGAATCGTCGATATTCTTACCAAGGCTATTCCACCTCTTATGTTCGTAGATTAAGTAGCAAACTAGGTCGCATCAACATATCTGACCCGATTTGAGGGGTGTGGAAATATTACTCAAGAGACTCACTCTTTGAGGCTTCAGCAGGGTGCTCAGCAGATTCCTGAGCCTTAGGAGTTCGTGCATAATATTTTTTGTACACTTTATTTAATTATAAACGACATATTAATTGTGATACATATAAACAATTAATATGTCAAACTCTAGTTTACTTTATGTCATAGACACAATTAATATGTCATAGACATAGCTTTTACTTTTACTTTTGCATGCTTGCCGCCCACACCTAAATACTCAAGTGGCCGCCCAAGCTAGTGCTTGTCTCTCTCAATTGTATCTATTTATACACCTCTCATTTCAATGAATAAGATAAGTTGAAGTTTACTCTTGTGTTAACACATTCTCAAACTCTCTTCAACAAGTTTTTTCGAATTCGAGTTACGGTTCGACGCCACAATTTCAACAATTTGGTATGTATCTATCAATTATTTTTGTTTTAATTTGTTTTAATTTATTTTTGTTTATTTTAAATTCGTTTTAATCACCATATTTAATTTGTTAGGTGGCGGTGCCGGTAGTGGTAGTGGTAGTGGTGGTCCTAGTGGTAGTGCCGAAGTACCCTTGGAGGAAACACCAAGTTCTTCCACAGATTCCAGCGATAAAAAGAATCGAAATCATTAATTTGGAAATATTTTGAAATTCATGATCTACCACAAAGGAAGGTGATGACCCTAATATTAAAAGAACTAAAACTATTTGTTTAGTGTGCAGGAAGAGAGGAGTCACGAAAGAATTGTCGTGGATTCGGGTCAAGGCAACGGAACGCAAACTCGGCATCTCAAAAAAGAGCATGGTATACAATACATTGCTAATGAGAAGCGGATAATACAAGATGGCGGTCATGGCTCTCAAACCCAACTCGGGGTACATGTCTCAAAATCCCGGGAGGTATGCCTTTTACTTATGATAGACAAAATATGATTGACCGCATGACTCGTTATATATCAATTGAAGAAAAACCATTTAATCACGCTGAAAGTCGCGCTTTAGAAGAATTTAATAAAATGTCTTTAAATCCACAATATTCAGCCGTTTCACTAAAAGTAATTAAAACAACAATGAAAAACAATATGAAAAATGAGGAACGAATTAATAGAAATGTTTTCCAACTATAAGGGCCGTGTTTCCTTAACAAGTGATTGTTGGAAATCTCCCCAATATGAGGATTATATTTGTATTACTGCACATTGGTGCGATCCCTCATATAACTTACAAAAAGAATTATTGCTTTTGATCTATTTGACGAGTCTCACGTTGCTATTAATATATTTAATAGAATTAAACAAACGTTAATAGATTTTAAATTATATAATAAAATTTTGTCAATTTCATTTGATAATGCATCCGCAAACACAGCGTCAATACCATACATGAAAGAACATTTACCATTGTTACTTGAAGGTTCACTTTTACATGTTCGTTGTTGTGCACACATTTTAAATTTGTGCGTCCAAGATGGTTTGTCAAACATATACGAAGTTTTAGAACCAATAAGAACTATTTTAAAATCGTTTAGATACAGTGGCAATGTTAGCCGAAGATTTAAAAATTATTGTTCTCAAAACGGTTTAAGGCCCCGTAAATTTTCATTAGATTGTAAAACTCGGTGGAATTCCACCTACAACATGCTTATAGAGGTTTTAAAATATAAAGATGCAATTAGTACATGTTTTAATGAAGAAATGATAAACAAGGGTAATCCTACTCGTATTACTCCGGAACTTTGGCAACTTGCTGAAAAATGTTGCACTGTTTTTGAAAAATTTCATAAAGCAACAAAAGTTTTTTCATTGATTTATGAACCAAATGTACATTCAGTTATAGTAGAATGTTGTCAAATAATGTCTCATTGTAAGTGGTTGTACTTGGTTAACAATGAATTAAATGCAAATCATTCAATCTATAAAGACTAAATGGCTAGCATATTTAAAAACTTTTCCTCACATATATGGTATTGCCGCTTATGCTTGATCCCGGACTTAAGAGAAAATTTAATGATTTATTAATTGCATATTATTCATTTTTAGAAATAATGATTTTGACGTTGACAAATATGTAACGGAGTGTTATAATATTTTAGTTAAATTATATGATATATATTATCGAGAGAAAACCCCGACGCTAGTACTAGTGGTCGCCCACCTAAAAGCAAGTAGATTTGGTGCCTTAGGAAGTATATTAGGTAAAAGTAAAAGTAAATCAACTTCCATAACATCGAACGCAAGATCCGTAATTGATAATTATTTAAACATCGATGATATAATTGACGAAGATAACTTTAATATTTTACACTATTGGCGTAGTAAAGAGACCCATCGCCCATTTTAACCGCAATAGCTAGGGATATACTTGTTATTCCCGCCTACTCATTGCGGCCCGAAGTCCGCATTTAGTTCAGTAGAAGAATCGTCACCGACTATCGGACGAGTTTGACCGCCGAGTCGGTCAAGATATGTGTCTCGCAGCAGGATCGGGAAAGAGCCAATGAGACGGACACAAGACATGGAGTTCAAGAAGATAAAAACGACGAAGAAGATCCGTGGTTAGAATACACAACATCCGGATCGGGATCTCCATCAACGAATGATTATTATGAAGACTAAGCCCAACCATCTACCAATCCATCCAATGACCAAGGTAAGTGACACGTAACTACGTGGGCTTTGATTCTTTTGAGATACGTGAAGCAAATTCTAATTATTATAATTTACAAAATCATACTTCCTCCATTCCATTGAATTAAATTACCCCAAGGCCCAAAGTTCTAACTCCCAAACATACTTATTAGTTATTACATTCATACCTCCACCTCCACTCCAACATAGTTACATACTTACTAGTTAGTAGTTACTACCCAAAAGAGCCAAAACTCAAATATACTACCCCTGCAAGTCTCCAACATACTTACATACTAGTTAGTTACTACCAAAAAACTCAATCATCATACCTATTACCTCCACATATTTACTACCCAAATGCCAAAACCCAATTCTACCCCCGATATACTTAGCACTTACTACTTACTAGTTACTACCAAAAATCCAATGGAATTGAGGAAGTAATTTTTGATTATTATAATAATCGGGTCCAAGCCCATTTATTTATATTTTTTGTTGTAATAATGTAATTTTTTTTTTTTGTAAACAATAGTTGTAAAGTTGTAATAATGTATTATGTAAATGTAATTTTTATTTACGATTAATAAAAATATGATCTTTTGATAATATTATATGCTTATGTTTATTATCATTTATTATATTATCTTATAATAAAAAACGTAAATGTTTGATTATATGTATTAAATACATGTATTATATGTTTATATGTATTATTAAAACATGTATTATGTTTATTATCTTTTATGTAAATGGTGGTTATTATCAGTTTTTTTTTAAAGTTATTAACATTTTTTAAAAAAAAAAAAAAAAAAACCGGACCGGCCCGACCGCCCCAAACCCGCCTAAGGCCAGGCAGGGGCCCAATAGACCACCCACCCCACCGAAACCCGCCAGCCCGTGTATAGGGCCGGCCTGATCCCCAGCCCAGCCGCCTTGCCCTGCCCGTGGTGTCACCCCGACCGGCCCGGAGCCACCCCTACTCTAGGTGGCTGATCAAAACCTTGATTTAGAGACTAGGTCTTCTAGTATATAAAATTCCTTTGCAGTTTTGACAGAATGTTGCTCGGTTTATATAAGTTAGAGACTGAGTCATGTTCAGCTTGATAAATGGTTGAGTTGACTGAGATTTGCTCGAGTTTGTTGATAAAAAAGAGACCGAGTCCAGCTCAACTTGTCCGTAATAAATAAAAAAGACTGAGACCTGCTCAGCTCGACAATAATAAAGAAAAGAGACCGAGACTTGCTGAGCTCGTCCATAATAAAAAAAAAAAAAGACAAAGACCAACTCGGCTCGTCCATAATAAAGAAAAGATATTGAGATCTGCTCAGCTCATCCATAATAAAGAAAATAGATTGAAATTTGCTCAGCTCATACATACTATTGAGATCTGCTCAGCTCATCCTTAATAGTGATAAAAGCTGCAATATTTGTAGAAGTTCATTCTTCAATAGTATATTTTTTTAGAAAATCATGTACATAAGCGGTGTGACTTAGACCTTCTCAACTCACTACAGAAAAGAAATCCATAAAAATAAGAGATACATTCTACCCACTGGGGCTTATCTTCGCTAGTTTTGTTTGATAAGTGTGGTATAACAGCTCCTGGTTGCTTTCATGTCGCCTTTATTCTTGGAAGTTTTGCTGGAGTACCGAATTTCATGCTGATGTGGGTGGATGATATAACGGCCCATAGCTCGATGAATGCTGGTATGTCCATAATAATGATAAAGGCCGAGGGCCCTTTTACCACAACGTAGTTAAACAGGAGAGTCCCGCTCTTGTCTACTTTCCCAAATGTGGTGTCTAAGAAAATCTTGCCAAGGGGCAGAACTGGTGATCCCGTGAACCGAACAACGGTGCTTCCACTGGCATAAGATATTTCTCTTTTACCTTTAAAGACTAAAAGACATTCTAGTATAGATACTTATGGTGCTTCTAGTGTCAAAACAGATACGTTTGACCAGACGATATATTGTGGACAACTGCTTCAATGACAAGAAGTTCGTTTCTTGTCACATAAGGAATGGGATCCTATGACCCATAAGTACTTTTATTAACTTTACATCTTTTTCAACTCGGCTAGTGATCAAAGAAGTTCTGCTTGAAGTCTCAGATTGAGCAGAAGGCAGGTTCGGTCCTCCATTTATTGTTAAGACAACTCCTGCCAATTAAGTGACTGTTGTCATTGCTTTGATCCGGCTCAAGAGACATGTCACGACGATGATTGTCTCTATCTTGCCTACCTAGGTCTCCATTCCCTTATCGAAGGTAAGATCTGTGACATTGGTGATTTACACCTTCAATTCATTCAGTAAATTGGCCGAGTTTCCCAGCTTAGATCAAGCTGTCTATCTCCCCTTTGAATGACGCTTGCCTTTAGTTTCATGTCTTACATTTATGTAATACTTATATTATAGCCTTTTGTCACACCTTTCCCGAGGTCCTCTCATCAAGGTCGGGGCCTGGATAGGCCATTTTTCTCCATGACAACCAAGATATGTGCTATAGTTGAAAGGAACAAAGTCCTTGTCTTGCAAGGAACCTTTCTTTCCACGTGAGTCAATGATGGGAGAGTTGAGTCGATCCCATAAGGCTATTCTCTTCAGACCAGGTCGGTCTTCGATCTTTTCTTTTTTGTCATATCTACCAGCTTCCCTCTTCAGCCGTTCATCTTCCTCTCATTCGTAGTGTTTGAAAACGACCTATATGCATTTAAGTCACCATATAATGAGGAGTTTACTATTGAGTTTGTTGTATGGCCTCTATTCTCTAAGACCTCCCCCGAATGAGGTCACGAGAACGTGCTCTTCGAACATTATCATATAATCCAACACAGATTTTTTCACCTGCTGTTTGATGGTGACGAGGTGAAAGGCGTTCCTCTGGAATGGTTGACCTGATATGAAGGCTGCTGTAAAATGTCTAGCCAAATCAGTTAAACTATCGATTGAGCGAGGTAGCAACCTCTTGAACCATTCTCGGTCTTTCCTTGTTAGCTCACCCGGGAAAGCTTTGCACCTTTTTTGGTCGGGTGCATAGAACAAAATCACGTGTTGCATATAATGGTGCAGATGATCTTCAACGACCCTCGTCCCGTCATAGAGATCTATTTTCAGCATTTTGAATCCTTCTAACCTTGGGTAATGCTCCATATTCGCTATGAATAGGGATGTAGCATAAACATCTTTCCCGGTTCTTCCTAAGAGCCGATATATTTCATTTTTTGGGTAGCTTTATGCAACCCTGGATGAGTGGAGCTCTCTTCCCCATTTTTCATCCGGCTATTTTGTACTTATATAGCGGCCTCTAGTACATCCGCTATATAACACTACACCACCAGGTAATGTCTGCGTGAAGTCCGGAATGCTCACTTTACTAGTGCTTACCCGATGTCTGAGGTCGTAGACGACCTACCTTGTATTGAATATCAATGACCAAGGGAACCTGTACCATATCGGCAAATAAGAGACCGTAAACGTCCTACGTCAGGGCGGCTATGAGGGACAGATGAAGAGCCGCGCCATTTCGAGCAGGAGGACGACATGCTTCATTTCGGTAACAAAAGACACGTGACGAGCTGCGCCATATATGCCAGTTGAATCCATATAAGGGTGACATGTGATCAATGTCGTCCCATTTGCTATGACGACCTTATAAGATTTGAGGAGTACGTGTCACATATACGGTGGCCGATCTCATGTACGTCACTACACTTAACACCTAACCCTATACAAACTTCCGAGAGTGATATGTGTTGTGAAAATCCATACCGGAATGAATCATAATTCATTATTCTTCACACTCAAAAAGAGCTTACTATATATCAACATCAAATCGGTTTCTTGTTCACATTCCCTCATTGCTACTTTAAAAAGTCAATATACAAATGATTTAATTTTTTTTTTAATTTTTTCTTAGCATGCAGTGAACTCGTTCTGTCAGTCATTTAGTGAGACAAAAGATCCCTAATATATAATTTTTTTTTATTAGGAGTATATTTTCATGCAACAAACTATTATGACCCTACATAATTCAAAATATGATTGATTATTCTGACATAATTTCATTCAGAACTTAACTGTTTTCTAGACTGAAACCGGTCAGAAAGCCTATATCATACATTCTAACCCAAAAAAAAAAAATTGAGGCAGAAAAATTCAACATCCTGCTTAAATTTAGGTTAGAAGAAATATGTGTGAAAATTTGAAAGGAAAAAATGGAAAAAATATGTGTTAAGATATTTTGTTGCGTGAAAATATATTCAATTTTCAGGTCGTTAAAACGTACGACTTATTCATTGGTAAGAGCGTGATCAATAATGAAACTGAAAAACAGCTTTACTAACTACATCCAATCTGTCTATTAATTGTTCACATTCCCTTGAATTCTTCTTTCTTTTTTTTTTTTTTTCTTTTTTTTTTCCATTTTTAAGCATGCAGTGGACTCATTCTGTTAGTCATTTAGTGAAAGATAGACAACCCACTGATTCCATATGTCAGAAGATCTCAGATATATAGCATCGTTTTCATATCGTTAACATTCTTGGCCGGACTGTTTATGTGCCGGCATCTCGAAGAATTTCAGTTGTCTTCATATTAAGGTATTGTATATATAATTAATTCCTGATATATGTACAGAAATGTTGTAATTCTATATCTTAATAGCAATTATATAATTCTTAATGAAAACAAGTAATCTTGCCTGGCATGCAGAGTCCTTACCAAGAGATCTTCGGGCTATATGGAAATGGAATTCGACAAAAACGAAGGCTTTCGGGATCTCGGTTTTCGCAGCTTTATCGATGCTTACCTTGTTTAGCGTACCAACATGCCCTCCAGGAGATTGTCCCTGGTGTAAGTTTTCTCATCAGGATCCATCTGTACAAGGTATATACTTTTGCATTAATATCATGTAGTTCAATTTTTTTTTTTTTTTTTTTTTTTGGGGGAAGGGGATCAGAATTCAGAAGATCGATTTTTATTCAGGGCGGGGATGAGAATCGAACCCGGGTTTTCATCAATGGTCCTTCATATTATTGGTTTTCAATTTTTATCTTTTCAGTTGTTGAGAAGATGCATGACAAATTGATAGGAGGGCTTCTATTAGAAGGACTAGATGAAAACTCATGTGAAAGTAGATATCAAGTAAACATGTACCGTAGATCACGACCGGTTGGCCCGCCATCTTCGTATCTGATTTCAAGATTAAGAAAATACGAAGCACTTCAGAAACAATGTGGTCCTAACACTGAGCCCTACAAGAAAGCTGTGGACGATATGAAATCCGGTAAAGAAGATACCGATGATTCTTCGGGTTGCAAATATGTCATTTATAATCCGACTAAAGGGTTGGGTAATAGAATGCTTACATTAGGAGCCACTTTCTGTATGCTCTCCTCACAAATCGAGTACTATTTATCGGAGGCGGAAGTGACATGGCGGATCTTTTCTGTGAGCCGTTTCCGAGGTTTCATGGAGGCTTCCTCTGATTTCCTATTCGAAATTCAGAGCTTTCCGTCCGTTTTCTCCATATACGCATTTAAAATTTGCTGCAAAATGGTACCTTTAGAAATTCGAGTAATGTGCCTTTGTATATGTACTTTAACTTTGGATTTGGGAATGTTGAAAATGAAAAGAACTTCTTCTGTGATCATGATCAAGAACTTCTTCAACACGTTCCGTGGCTGATAATCAGAAGCGATCTCTACTTTTTGCCGTCCCTTTTCTTGATCCCATCTTTTCAGAAAGAACTTAACAATCTTTTCCCACAAAAAGAAACCGTTTTCCACCATTTGGGTAGCTATATGTTCCATCCATCTAACACGGTTTGGGGGCTTATTACAAGGTACTATGATGCTTACTTAGCGAAAGCCGATGAAATATTAGGCATCCAAATACGAGTCTATCGTCCAGAAATGAAGAGGAAGACACCAACACTAGACCAGACTTTGGCTTGTGCAGTGCAAGAGAATCTGTTGCCCGACATCATCAACACGACCCAACCAGCCGCCGTAAGAAAACGAACCAATAATAATCCAAAGAATAAAGCTGTTTTAGTCACTTCATTAACGGCTAATCACTCAGAATATCTAAAGAAGATGTACTGGCAATATGCAACAAACACCGGTGAAGCAATAGCGGTTCATCAACCGAGTCACGACGAACACCAAAGAAGCGAGAACCAAATGCATGATTCGAAAGCATTGGCTGATATTTATCTGTTGAGCTTGTCTGATAAGCTGATGATAAGTGGGCTGTCAACTTTTGGTTATGCTGCACAAAGTTTAGGCGGTCTGCGTCCATGGATACTTGACATGCCTCTTGCTGATAAAAAACTCCTTAATCTACCTTGCCAGAAAGCTTCATCAATGGAGCCTTGCTACCATTTTGCTTCTACTTTTTATTCGTGTCGAAATGCTTCAAGAATTGAGACAGCTTTTCATGTACCTCACGTCCAACGTTGTGAAGACATTCAATCCGGTCTGAAGCTATATGATTAAAGATTCCAAATCCAATCAACTCCCGCTTCGAAGTTGTAAAGAATCTAATATTTTATGTGGCGGTTTACAATCATGCAGTTATAATTGTTCAATCATAAAATCAAAGGCAAATACTTGTTTGGTATTCTTCCATTCAAATAGCTAGATGATTGTTGGGAAAAAAAAGAGGGATTTTGAATAAAAATCCTGCCATTGAAAGATGGATTAGTTGCTAATAAACTTGCAATCACGGATAAAAAGGATTCAACATTATATCATGTTAGACCCCAAAAAAAAAAAGAAAAAGAAAAAAAAATCACATCTTAGTTGAGGCATAAATGATATCTATATATTTTAGGGAAAATTAGGTAAAAGTCCATTTTCCAGCCTATATATAAATTTTAATCAACAATCATCTTTTTTTTTGATTTAAGGATAAAATAATTTCGTTCGGACTAAATTACCCCTAACGAAATCAATATATCTCTTCCGAAATCATTCACTCACCGCTCCTGCTTTCCGAAAAAGAACCAAAAACAATTATTATTTGATATTCATGGAGCTGAAATCAAAGGAGCTTTTTTTCTTGCGAGTCGTTTCCGGCGGATGCGGCGGCGGCCGAGAATGGGTTCATCAGATAATTTGCAATCGAACAACCCACGTTTCTTTCTGCAGCAACTGGATGTTTCATCTGATCAGAGCTTTAATAATGTTGTTTCTAATGTTCTTGAGAAATTCGGACGGCTAGATGTCGTTGTTAGGAAGAAGATAATGAAGCGTATCCACACGACGAAGAGTATTCAGGAGAGTAGGAAGAAGATAATGAAGCAAAGGATTTTCCGACTAGTGAGGTGAATCAGAACCAATTTGTGGAATCTGCATCAGGTAATTCATTTTCAATCTAAACTTTGATGATTTGATTTGTTATGTTTAATTATTTGTGCTTATTCCTTGACAAATTTGATATGATATATTCATAAATTTGCTTCATTTGCCTTAACTAAGGCAACTCTGTTGTTGGTGCTATGTTAAATTTTTTTTTTGGATGAATCATACAGGTTTGTGGTATGATGAAGTGTATCTTCATCCCGGCTAAATTTGTGCTTTATGTGTTGAACCTTAATCTGCTGAATTTGTTGTTCACATAATCTGTTTTTATGCTTAAACCTGCTGTCTGGACTTTCCATATCTCTTGTGTTAATCTTTGATAAATCTGCTGAATCTTGTGGCTGAATCTGTGACATAAGTATTGCATTTTGTTGCACCTTTTTCTTAATCCTGTGAAGCATGTCAGGATATAACACAAATTAATTTTTTTTCCAGATCACATGTCAACAAAATTAAGGGCTATATATCCATTCATATATCTGATGTATTCTTTGTTGGTATCTGATTTAAGTGCATCACAACTGTATTGACATGGGACCAATTCTGTCCAGATCAAACATATGATGATACTGTGTTACTGTGTGACTGTGTGACTGTGTTACTGTGTTACTGTGTTACTGTGTTACTCTTTGATGTATGGAACTGAATGTATGGTTCCCCGCTAAATTTGTGCTTTTAAGTGCTGAACCTTAATCTGCTGAATTTGTTGTTCACATAATCTGTTTTTATGCTTAAACTTGCTGTTTGGACTTTCCATATCTCTTGTGTTAATCTTTGATAAATCTGCTGAATCTTGTGGCTGAATCTGTGACATAAGTGTTGCATTTTGTTGCACCTTTTTTTAAATCCTATGAAGCATGTCAGGATATAACACAAATTAATTTTTTTTCCAGATCACATGTCAACAAAATTAAGGGCTATATATCCATTCATATATCTGATGTATTCTTTGTTGGTATCTGATTTTAGTGCATCACAACTGTATTGACATGGGACCAATTCTGTCCAGATCAAACATATGATGATATGTGTGAAAGTTACCAAGAAATAGGTGTTACTGTGACTGTGTGACTGTGTGACTGTGTGACTGTGTTATTGTGTGACTGTGTGACTGTGTTACTGTGTTACTCTTTGATGTATGGAACTGAATGTATGGTTCCCGGCTAAATTTGTGCTTTTAAGTGCTGAACCTTAATCTACTGAATTTGTTGTTCACATAATCTGTTTTTATGCTTAAACCTGTTGTTTGGACTTTCCATATCTCTTGTGTTAATCTTTGATAAATCTGCTGAATCTTGTGGCTGAATCTGTGACATAAGTGCTGCATTTTGTTGCACCTTTTTCTTAATCATGTGAAGCATACGTTTTGTTGCCTGCTGCACCTCTATATCCTTGTAACTGCTGTTTTTGTGCACTTACCAACCTGCTGCAAATCTGCTATTTGAGTTCTTGAGCTGCTGAGTATCATCAGTCTTGTTGTACCATTGTTGGCTTCTTCTTGTGGTTCTTTCTGTTGAACCTAATCATTTTCTTCGGTGTGGATTAATGGATTTTGATTTGGTTTATGAGTTTCGTTTTTCTTGGATTTATTATCTGAAATTCAGTCAGTGAATGAAACGAATTTGTATTTTCTACAGATGAGAAATCACTTGCTTATTCTCTTTTTTCCTTTTTTTCTTTCTTTCTTGTTTCTTTCAAGTTATTCTCTTAAGTGATGAATATATTACTTGATCTCTCCCGATTCCAGCAAATAGCAAACCGAGTACATGGCTACAGAAGCCAACTCAAACAAATGGCAGAGAAGGTATTGTCTGCTACATGTGTACTGCTAAATTCTGGGGTACGGTCGCCTTCACGTTCCCGAATTTCTACGAGTTCTGCTATTACTCTACAAAGATTGTCCCAATTGCATTTGAGATCAGTGCATTAGCCTTGGTTTATCATGTATATGCTGGAATTGGTCATTTGGTGGTGGATTTTTCTGGAAAGCTTTCAACGTCGAAAAAGCATTAAAATGGCAGTTCAGATGTTGGTTGTATCTTTGAGACTTAAACAAATAAATTGTCTTTTGACTTTTCTTTAAAGCTTGTAGAAGTTTTGACTTCAGGTTCTTGCATCAAAGCTGAAATGGACAGTGCTTTACTGTGTGTGTTGTCAAGGTAGAATTGTGTGTGTTATGTTATGGATGGCATTTTGGACTTTTCAAGTTAATGATTTTTGTGAATAAGTAGCCTCTTTAACTCTGGAAGGCGGGAAATTTTTAGGTAGTGTGTGACCACACTATGAGACACATACACACGCAAGACAATCAGGCCGCAGCATGATCGTAACTACACACCACATAAACAATTCTGCATTTAACTGTAGGCTGACGACGCTTAATGAAGATGTACTTTACGTAGACACACTACCTAAAAATTTCCCCTGGAAGGCTTAGTCAATTTGTAACACTTGGCAGGTAGTCTGAGTGTTGAACATGAGACAAAATTTTAAGTTTTTTTTATAATCTTCTTGATCATATATCAACCTTTATTTGATTGCCATGTTTTTTTTTTTTTTTTTTTTTTTTTTTTTTTTTTTTTTTTTTGTGGTGTTAGTTTGTATTGGTTTTAAATTCTTTTTTTTTTCCCCTATCTTTCTTTCTTCTTGCAAGTTATTCTCTTTAAGTGATGAATATATTACTTGATCAGAAATATGCTACAGCTAAAAGTGCATCCTTTTATAAACTATGTTACTGTGTTAAACACAGTAACACAACAACAAGTATTGGTGTAAACGCTTCGATAAAATTTGGCTTTCAAATACTACGTCGAAAGGGTATCAAACGCGGTCTCAAAATGAAGATTAGAAAAAAATACGAATTTTGGTAAAACAATTTTGATGACGGTGTTTAAATCAAAAATTCATCGTCGTTTTAAGAAAAAAACACTCAGGTTATTATAAATATTTATTCGCCTTTCAAAATATACGCTTGACAGATCGTGTTTGAGCTCAAATGAAGAAAAAAAAAAACGTGAATTTTGGTAAAAAATTTCGATGATCGAAAATGTAAATTAAAAGTTACGAGTGTTTAAATAAAATTAAAAAAAAGAAAGAAAACACAACAAAACCTGAAGGTTGAAGCGGAAACGGAAGAAATGAAACCAGTGATATGCGCGCGTCCTCTGATAAAAGGGTAATTTTGTCCCTCTGAATTTTTTTTTGTTCTTTTTACAACTAAAAAAAATAGTGTGTCCTATTTATTTATTTTGTAAATATTTTTATTCTTTTCCTCAATCCTCTATATTTTATAACAGTAATACTTATATCGTTTTGATAGGCAAAATTGCAAATTTGCTCCCTAAGTGGGACACATTTTGCAATCTGGTCCCTGATTTTTCTAGGTTGTAAAATTGGTCTTGTAAGTGGTTTTTGTTTTTGTTTTTAAACAAACATTGTTCTACTGCAATAGGAAAATCCGACGCTTATTTTTCGCCAAAGCTCGCCGCCATGTCATCCAAGCACCACGTCATCCAAAAATTGACATGTCACACCATGTCAACATTTTTTCGCAAAGGATAAAATATTAAGCCAAAAGAAATTTGAACCTACAACCTATAGGTCAAAAACATGGCCAACTAGGTAAAACTTCAATTGGTTTATGATGACATGACATCAATTTTGGCTGGAAAAAGAAATTTCATCAAGATTTTTCGTGCGTACACGTAGGACCATTTTGCAAAAAAAAAAAACTACTTACAAGACCAATTTTGTAACCGGAGAAAAATCAGGATCAAACCAGAAACGCGTGCCCACAAAGAAATTTAGCATGTTTTGTTACAAAATGAAATTATCGGTCTTAGTGGGCCCCCCGCCCACCCGGATTTTATTTCCTGGCTCCGTCCTTGTGTCCCGTAAACCGTAATAAAAATCAAACATACTACCTCCGTCCCAAAATATAAGTCCGATTAACTTTTCAAATTTGTCTCATAATATAAGTTCATTTAGAGTATCAATAGGTGAGTTCTATTGGCACACCCGTTTTTACTATTGACACCCATTTTTTGATTAATTTTTCGGTGAAAAAACGTCGGTGCCACTGGTGTTCGCTTGTTGAACACCAACGTCGATGATTATGAGTGTTCCTTGTTGAATACCAACGCGTCGGTGTCATCGACGTTGGTGTTCAACGAACACCAGCGAAAAAGTCATGTATCGCCGCGTTTTTAAAATGTAACACTTTTATAAAGAGAACGTCGGTACCACTGGTGTTTTATGTTGAACACCAACGTCAGTGACACTGGCGTTGGTGTTCAACAAGGAATACCATGGCAGATCGACGTTCACTATAAAAATCACCGGTGCCAAGTAATTTTTGTGGTAGTGAGGAATAATAGGGTGCTGAAAGTAATTAGGGGTGTCTTGATAGAACCCTATCAATAAAGCATTTATTATATTATTATTATTTTACTCCTTATTTATTATACACTCACCCACTTTTTACTACTTCTTTTACCCCTCATTTTAGTCTCTTTTTTTTATTAAAATTAATGACGCATAACAAATTTAACCAACTTTCTTAATCTGTATGAAAAAACTCAAATGGATTTACATTTTGGGACGAGAGGGAGAGGTAGTAACATGTAGTTACCTGTATGCCAACGGGAGAGGTACCACCGTCCAACATGCAGAGTTGTGAGGCGTAAGCAATGACAACTTGTAAGCATTTTGGGATGGTTTTTTGCCTGAAAATCTCAACCGCAGCAATGACAGCTTAATTGTAAGCATTTGAATCCGATGTCGATGAAGATATAAATCAGAATTCGGGTAAACCTCTAGAACATTCTTAATAATCGAAGGTCCCATAAGCTCGAACCTATGTGCACCGCAATCCTCGCCTTTGCCAACCCATCATCCCTATTCCCCTCCGATTCATTACTAAACAATTGTGGTGGTCTAACTCCTTGCAAGTAAGGTGAGTTAGCAGATCTCTAAGTAAGTGCAATAAATTTTTAAAGACAAATAAAAATTTTAAGAGGGTGCAAACGATATATTTTGTATATATATTAAGTATATATTTTTAGGATTCGCTTCTGATCAGTGTGAAAGCTCACATCGCTTGCTTTTAGGTGAAATAAGATACATAGAAGAAAAGAGAAATATGGAAAGTAAAAGAAATAAAGTGAGCCTCTAGTTAACAACTTTTTTCTGTTTTCAAAAATTGTGACAACAACAACAAAAAAAAAAAAAAAGAAAAAAAAAAAAGAGAAATAATGAAACATTGATGTTTTCTTTATTTTGTTCACTCCAAACAACTGCAAGTCTGCAACATTGATTTTTTCTTTGTTCTTTTTTCCCAAAGATTGTTAGGCATATTATTCGGTATTCTTGTGTTTTGTAGCATATTTTTGTAATAGCTTTTGTTTGTATGTGGGGGCGTCATAGTCAATCCAGTCATAGGGTATTAATTTAAGTTATGTGCTGCTGTAAAACATACATCTTGGAATGTCCAACATTGGTCATTCTAGCTCTGTTGATAGAAATATTCTGCTGACCAATCTCAGATGTTCGAGTCTCAGCTGACCTCGATCAACTCAGCTGGATGATTCAGACTTGATGGCATCAGATCTGATGGTTGTTCCAGATTTGAATGTTGAATGTTTTCAGCGGATTTTTGCAAATAAGCTGATTAACCCTGAAACTCCACCTATTTGCCAACACTCACAGTTTCATACTCAGATCTGGTTTTAGATTCGGATATGGATCTTACAAATGAGTAAAGCATAGATATTTCATAAAAGATTACATTCTTGCTAACTGTAACCTGATTTTTCAGCTGATTACCAGATTCTATACCCTTTAACCCCATCTCCGTACCCCAAAAATAGTCATTTATTGTAAAGAGATTATGTAATCTAAAAAAACATGTACTTATAAATTGAATAGAGTATTCGCTAAGAGTATTTGATGCAATTTCTCTTATTAAAGAAAATAGAGAATAAAAAACAGAAAATTGAAAAACATACCATAATCCCGCTCAAGAGCTCCCTCGTCGATCCCCGGGCTAGCTCTCCCTTAATTTATCCTCCCCCAAATCTACACCTTGAAATCCCTCTAAATATCCCGAAAACTATACTTTAAAATACCAGAGCCGGCTTATACTCGGTGCCTTAGGCCACTGATGTTGGATGGGTGATCGCGAAAATCACAACTAGACTAGAAAACATACAAGGTTAGCAGTAGTATAGCACAATTCGTGAGAAAGGTGATTCCACAGAGACTTGATAAATAATTAAATGCAACCACAACTCTTAAAGTCGAGAACAAAGTTATGGTCTTTGACCAAAATATTGCAAAAAAGTAAACTTAATGTTCTTAAGAACTACGCAATATAAATCAGGAATCAATCAAATAATGAAAAAAACATTAACCAAACTATTCGTAACACTTAAAGTAATGGGAAACATAATTTAGTAGAAAGATTGCATTCTCATTGCATGCCTTGATTGATACAAAGACTGGTATATTCTTTGGATGAAGATGTAAACTCGAATCCGGATCCGATCCACAATTAGATCGTCAGATCTGAATAACAGCACCGATCGAGACACTCGAACATGCACAACGGAAGCTACGAATTAAATTCGCATGCGATTTTACCATGATTTTAATTCACATAATTAATTAACAATCTACAAGAAGGTTAGTAGATTTACCTCAACGGAAAGGAAGAAATAGTCGACCAAAGGGAGACGCCGTAGTCTTCCGAATTGTATCTCCTAGCAACGACTGGTGGACGTCGATCCTCGCCATAGAACCTCCTCGAATATTCTTTCTTATAATTTGTAGTGTGGCGCAATTGTGAATGTGTTGTGTTAGGAGTAACTCTCTTTATATAGGAAAATAACTAGTCAAGAGATTTATCCTTTTCACACAACAATTACCTATTCCCATAAGGAAAAGATATTTGCCAAAAGATAAGAGATAATTCCCAAAAAATCAATCTCTTATTTTTCTATTAATTATCCAACAAATAGATAATTAATTAATTAATTACATATATGAGATAATCTAGAAAAATTTCTTTTCCTAACTTATCACAAAATAAAGGCGCCACTTTTAATCATTTTTAATAAAAAATGTATTTTCTAGTTTACATATTATTTACCAAATAAATAATATTGCATATTCATTAAATAGACCAACAATTTAATTTATTCTCGAGGTTTCATAAAACAAAAAAACACTCGCGTGTTAGGAGCCATCCTGGGGACCATAGACCTATAACCAATAGCTACAATAAATTAAATAAAATATTCATCAAACAGAATATTTCTACTTAATTCATTAATTCCGGAATTACGCCACCATAAATCCGAAACTAAACTCTATCGATTAGAGATATAACTTATTCTCAAAACGTCGAGTCGAGGCGATAAGTGTCTATTGATATAATCATTTCATATAAACTAACCTTCAATAGACTATCCGTACTGAAGTAGGATTATTTCCGTAAACCTTCTTCAATACATCTTATCCTTAATTACCATTAACCCACTAGTGATCAATTAGTTCATAACCAATACGAACTCCGGGATCTATCGCTTTTAGGATTAACAAATAAGGATTATCTTTCGCTTCCGCGCAGAAGGAATGGATTCCATATCCGTGAGACACACACTTCTCACTCATTCCAGAATAGTGCCAACGTGGAAGTGATTCGGACCGTGCCACATAGCAATCCTTAACGAACACATCATACCCTATCCTGAAACTAGTAGGAGTTTGCAATCACTTCAGGATTAAGGTTAATCCATAAATGATCATCTTGTGATATAATAAGATTTCTCAATCATGGAATTATATGAGAAACTCATATTAGATCGGTCCAGTCCTATATGACTCTCATCATATGTAAATGCCCCACTTAGACAACCAATGTCGACGGTCTGGATAAGACGGTCACACCATAAAGTGTTCTGGGCGCATTAATGGTGGTTTAATCAATAGACCCCATACTGTGATTAACTTCACCACGGACTAAAATTTCGAGTGTATCACCATAAACTTAATCCTCATGTGTGACACACACTAAGTTATATGGCTACATATGATACGACTTGGGGTTTTCAGTTGTGTATTGAATATAAGCACGAAGCAAATAATAAGATGAGAATAAATCTGTCATTTATTAATTATAAAAACAATTACATAAATTGTCTTTCGGGTGCTACATCCAATAATCTCCCACTTGCCCGTAAGGACAAGCAACAATTGTCTTTCGGGCATACTATATCTAACAATCTCTTACTTGCCTGTAAAGACAAGAAATGATTGTTTTTAGAGCACCACACCCATATTCTTTCTATCCACAACATTCTCCCACTTGCTCTAAAGCAGATGAGACATATCTCCCAATTTTATACCCGCCAAGCGCTTATCAGTGACACAAGATGCCACACGACTCGGTAAACTGATCAGCTAGGTTTTCGGCTCGAGGCGATCTTTAGGACCGAAATGTCGTCTCTCTACACGGTATGTCTGATCAGGTGGTACTCTCTCTCAATAAACTTTTGACCTCTTGTGATTGCGAAGATCATTTGCATGAGCTACCTCTCAACTGTTTTCACATTAAAATGGTACCGGCTCACCGAGACCTGGAATTACTTCCCGATCCAAAAAACTTCTCAAGCCACACTGCCTCCTTAGCTGCTCCAAAAGCTGCTATGTAATCGACTAATAGAGTCAAAATGGCAGTGCTGGATTGCTCCAGACTATAGCTCCATCACTATGAGTAAACACTGAGCTTGAGATTGATTCACGATCATCCTTAATCTGACAAAAAATCAGAATCAGTGTAGTCAACGACATTTAGGTTCGCACCCGTATGCACAAGCATATGATTCCTCATTCTCTCAAGATACTTGAGGATGCACTATACTGCTTTCAACGTCCGAATCTAAGACTCGACTTTTATTGACTTTTAATAACCTGACTTTCTCTATCCAAAAGAGAATATATCCCGTTTTCTCTATATCCGAAGACTAAGAGAGTTATTCCGTGAGGGGCTGGGTAGGAAACCTCTCGTTGAATTTTGCATTCAAAAATGCATTATCATCTTTAACCAATAAGATGGATGGGATATTGCCTACAACTTGTTCTCATGAATTCGACCGAATCAAATTCTAAAAATATAGTCCACTTTTCTGATTCAGAGAAGCTTTGGCTCATCAGTTCTTGACTTTAGATAACACACTCATGTTGTTTCCAATTGTTGCAGTGTTATCTTTCTTATTAACACTAATACTCACTACTTTACCAATATTGATATCCTAGTCTACAAAAGACTTATCAATATTCAGGTCAAGCCCACACATTTAAAACATGTGACCTTTAATGACCTAGAGGTTTGCTTTAATCCACAAATGGATATAAGCATAGGCAGTCAATCTGCCATTGGTTTTAATCTAAAACCGTTCTGTTTTGAATGAATCTAAGCTCTTTTGTACGGCAAGAAAGTTTCAGGGCATCACCTCTGGTAATCTTTCTGCTTTCCAACAGAAGTCAAGTAAGGCCGAGTGACGAGAAAGTTTCAGGGCATCACCCCTGTTTAACTCTCTACTTGTCAGGGAATTACCCCTAGACCACTTAGCTTTGCTTTGAAAGATAAACTTTCCCATTCATTCAACTCTTCATCATGTAGATCCAATTTCTCCTACTGGGCCTGAGACACTTGATGACGGAAAAATTCACTGTTATTTTTATAACTTTTCAACCCATTTCTGATATCATTTCGAGTATTTTTATATCAGTTCGAGTCATTAATTCCTATGTTTCATCTAAATATGTTAGTAGTAGTTATTATATAAAATATCGTATTTTTAGCGTGTTTTTATAGTTTTTGTACCGGTTTAGTAACCGGAGTGTCGTGTCGGATTTACGTTTGGTATTTTGGTGGTTCATTGCAGGATTATACATTGACCAAGATTCCACGTAACGACATGTTTTGAGTCTAAAAGATGTGTTTAGAGGATTAGAAGAAGATGCCACAAGCTTACGAGTTCAAATGGATCAAATTATCTTGCATACGGAGATTTGACCCATCTTAGAGGCATTTTCAGGGGATGACTTCTTAATGAAAGTTGTAGATCTTCACATAAGCTTTCCAACGCACTTTGAATCACGTCAATTGGAGTTCTACAACTCAAGTTATGGTCAATTGACTAATCAATTCGGATTAGTAGAAATCCCGAAATATCTTCGTAATACGAATGGCTCATCAAAACGACATTTTCTGAAGAAATTTCCTTCATAAAAGTTGTATATCTTCAAGAAGGCTTTCCAATGGATTTTGAATCAAGTCAATCGGACTTCTACAACTCAAATGGTGGTCAAGTGGCTAATCGATTTGTATTAGGGAAAATCCCGAAAAAGACCGGTAATACAAATGGCTCATCAAAATGACGTTTTCTGAAGAAAAGTCCTTGATGAAAGTTGTAGAGTTTTCCGAGAGCTTTCTAATGACGTTTGAATCATGATTTTTGGAGGTCTACAACTCGAGATATGAATTTTAGAAGTTTAATATATAATTATATATAATTTCCCCGCTGCATGTGCTGCATGTTACTACTGTAATGATTAGTGATGATGATCTCGGATCGATCCGGCACAATTTCGGATCGATCCGGCTCCTCAACATTTTCTATATATACAGAGCACATGCAGAGAGACCTTTGCCCCTCTTCTTCCCCAACCTCCTTTCATCTTTTCCCTTCTTTTACTTATGTTTTGAGGGGCCTATAAATTAGATATATATGTAGTTATAATGTCGGTGTAATAACCCGACTAGTTATAGTTTTAATATAATTTCGTTTCCGCTTTTTATTGCTTTCTTTTACTTTTATGCAATTAGTATAAATATATATATATATATATATATTATATTATATATATCTATATCTATATATATCTATATATATCTATACGTATATCTATATAGCTGTAGTTATCTTTTTCGTTTTGTTTTCTTTCGTTTTGTTATTTTCGTTGTTATTTTCGTTAATATGAGTAGTTAAACGCAACATAGCCGAATTATGTGAAAACGGGTAAAATCAACCCTCGGGAGACGAGATGGAGTTGTGTTGTGCTTAATTTAACGTTTTTATGATAAAATCATGTTTTAAACTTGTTTTGATCATTTTAATAACTTTGAATAAAATTGACAACTTTGTTCACGGTTACATCGAGCTTATAAATGTATTTTGCGGTGAGATGTGAGATATGGATATCACTAATCATAGTCCTGATTGTTAGATTGACAATCTAAGTGACAGATCTGGACTATGCCTAAGTGAAATTCTTATTTTTACGAGATGTGCGAAACATGTTTTAAAATCACTAAACTATAGTTTTAATCGTTAGATTGGCAACCTAAGTGATACGTTAAAATTATGTTTTTGTGAGGTTTTTCAACGGCTTTTTATTCCGGTCAACCATGTTAGGCGAGTTAGCTCTCTAAAGGGAGGGTTAATAAACCTAGTGTGGGGGTTAAGTGAGAGCTGTTCAGATCTTAACGCAAGAATAAAGAGTTGACTCCTGTGAATATCATATGAACTGAATCAGATAAAACACACTCCTTATCAAGTTTTTCCTGTGGGGAGATAACCTGTTGGATCATGGCTCGGCTATGCTTTTTAATCACCTAGTTAATCTCGTTAGTTAAAATTTATTTTTCGCATTAGTATAAAAACTCCACCTAAAACTTTGATCGCCTAGACTAAGAACCACGTTCGCTTTGGTACTCACAACCACATTTCTCTTGGGACGACCTCGTACTCCTGTAGCTATCCTAGCAATCGACCTGGTACTCTGCCAGTTAGAGAGTTAGTTTACCCACGGTTTTGCGAGTCTTTATAAATGTATTTTTAGTGGGTGAATTTTTAGCTCATAAAAAATTGGCGCCGTTGCCGGGGACCAATATTTTAGTGGGTGTATTTTTCTCTCATAAAAAATTGGCGCCGTTGCCGGGGACCAATATTTTAGTGGGTGTATTTTTCTCTCATCAAAAATTGGCGCCGTTGCCGGGGAAATGTGTGATATTGTTGTGATATCTTGTAAGTGAACCGAAGGCTTGGGCCTAGGTTTTTATTTTCTTGTTTTATTTAGATGTCGACAAAGAGCTATGGATGCTGAAGTGATATTGTCCTGAACTCGGGGTGAATACGACTTTGGTACTTAGCCTCTTCGGAGGGTGATATCTTGTAAGTCTGGCTAAAACTGGGGATTAGGGCCTTCGGCAACCATAACTTTTTGAGGGGTCTAAATATCGTGTGTTTACGAAAAAAAAAAAAACGAAAAAAAAAGAAGAAATTTTTTATTGTTTTATTGTTGTTTTCTGAGATCTTGCAGATTGAGCTTAAATGGATGGATTTTTCAATCAATACTACTCACCTGAACAACAATACTCCTACCAACCTCAGGTACGAACAATGTTATCAACAACGATTCGGCCTCACCTCAATATCAATGTTGAGAATAACCAAGGTTCATGGGATTATCGATTGCTCGAATGCATACCAGGACCGTAATTATGGTTATTCGAAAGTTATGAGCCACAATATTACGAGGTTGTCCTAACCCTGGTGCTTATCAGATTACGGTATTCATGCTCAATGCGTTGATAGCTTCAACTGATTCACCCACCGATCGATTGTCGGAATGGCAAGAAAGGCGCTACTCACCTCCGATGAATCAAAGTCAATATGATCGTTTTCCCCATGCCACAAGAAGAATTCACCGGCAGTCAAATAGAGCAACTAGAACGATTGAACCAGAGCCTGGAAGATCGATCGTTGGACATGCAGGAGTTCAAGGTAAGTAATCGACTCCGCTTATAAGAAATCTTCAAGACAAGGTGGGGCAATTGATGGAATTAGTGAGGTATGTGAAAGAGGCGAGACAAGTGCAATAGAGGTGGTTAGGGATGAAAATGTTATCACCGAAAAAGTTCAGGATGAGAATGAGGTTGATAATTCGATTCACGAAGAAAAAGTGCAAGATTTGGAGATGACAGAGTTAGAGGAGCGAGAGATTGATTGGCCATCTTTAGTAAAGCCACTTTGGGAGAGTTGGTAATAGGCGATATATCGGTCCCGGATTATTACATTCGCCCACTCTGTGAGGATGAATTTTCACGGTCCGCTTTGTGTACTCCCGATGGATGAGCTCTATGGTAATTTTCAAAAGAAGATGGTTCGACAGGATGATAAAAGAAGGTTTGACGGCCGGGAGGAGGTAACATCGAGGCCAAACGAGTAACGTTTCTAGACAATTTAATTTCTTTGGTTCTCGCATTGTTAATTTTTCTTAAGCTATTGATCTTCTTAAGTTTCGATTTTGGTTGATAACTTGTAAATACTACTTTTTGTCGAGCAAACGACGTTAAACAAAAGCGCTACCGGGAGGCAGCCCGTTAATAATAATAATAATGATAATTTGGATATGACTAGTCTTAATGAAATGTAGAATCAGATGAAAGATGAACACAAAGTACAACCAAGTCTCGGGATGGATGTTTGAATTTCATTAAGAGGAATGATTAGGTGGTTATCCGAAAATCCCGATGGAGAAAAAGATAAAAATTCAAATGTATCATTTCTTGGACTTAGGTTATTGAACCTTGAGGATACGGGTATAAAAGACTCTATACTCTTTCACACATTTCATTTTTATGATCTAGTACATTTCAAATTTCTGGTCGTCGTAGTATAGTGGTGAGTATTCCCACCTTAATAAAAGCGTGTGTAATAAAAAATGAATCTAGAATATTTGTCTTGACTATGTTATATGCTCATGTGATACATATATGCTTAGATGTTCAGGCTTTACCCGTGTGGGTTATTTTTCCATCTAAAGCTATATATATATTGCCTATCGAATATTCGACGTAATGAGGCCATTATCTTATTATTCCCATATCCCTATTCAATGTCTTCGCACGAGGACCATGTCCCGTGTTTTCTTTGTTTTAAGTTTTGGTATAGGGATTCGGATCGTGCTTTCTCATGGCTGTTATGGGATTCGATAGCATCTTTCTGTCTGGTTTATAAGCTAAGTCTTCCTCTCTACCTCATTTACACTCTGAGAATAATGCAAAATCGTAAGTGGGGGGTAGAGTATGGTTGGTATAAAAATGGCATTAAGTGTTTAAACCCTTAGTTTTTTTTATTCTTTTTCGAGCATTATTGAGTTGATTAAAATGAACTGTATAAGGTATATTTGTCATGAATTTAAAGATGTAATGATCGATTTGGATGTATATAACCAATGTGAACCATAAGTGTATTTTAACCGAAATCTATTTGT
This sequence comes from Gentiana macrophylla, assembly GCA_026214975.1. Classification (NCBI taxonomy): domain Eukaryota; kingdom Viridiplantae; phylum Streptophyta; class Magnoliopsida; order Gentianales; family Gentianaceae; genus Gentiana; species Gentiana macrophylla. The sequence continues at coordinate 6,299,120 of CM047815.1, forward strand.
ATAACATGAATTCCTTGTTCACGTAAGCCTTTGATATTGAAGCGAAAATTTTAAGCTGTATCCATTCGGTATCCTAGTGGTTATTCTAGAGATAATAGCGAGAACTTCAAGATTACCAACTTTTGAACGTAATCGTGAATATATCGAAGGTTTGAATGTGATAGGAAGAATATTAAACTAAGTTGAATTATTTATATGTCGGTAGTAGCTACCAATGATTTGAGTGCGATAGGGCGTTATCCCAAGCGCCCTATATCACTATGAGGTTTAAAAGCTCCCGATTGCCTGATGATTGTAGTCTAGCTAGGGTGTTATCACGAAACATCCTATTGCTAGGAATGAGGGCATATACTATACATGTGAAAAAAAAAAAGAGTTAGATAGGTATTAATGTATTCGATCTCACCTCATGACGCTTGCAAGATAGTCGATTTTGGAAATGAGTTTGGATATGTTAGTATTCTATGAAAAGAAAAAAGAAAAAAAATAGAAAAGAAAAGAAAGAGTTGGTTGAAAACTTAGTTATCTTCTGACTATCCCCAGTATAAACTAAATGATATGCTTTAGGGATTATCCTAATAAGTACACGGGAGGACTTTGTGTGGAACTGTTACTGCCTATACCTAGGAAAGTTGTTAGGATTGTCTGAATGGATACTAGTGCGTTTGCTTGATTTATTCAAGAGAGGATAGTGGAAATTGAAAAGGCTTGTCACACACGCACTCTGTTATACAGTTATATTGAGGTTAACACCTGGTTGTAATTCTAAAGGTTATATCATTTGGTTGTCCCTTACATCTTATCTTTGCATGAATTTTTCCTTCATTCATTTTATTTTATCGCTTATTTTGTTCGAGGACGACCAAAAGCTAAGTGGGGGGTTGTGATGACGGAAAAATTCACTGTTATTTTTATAACTTTTCAACCCATTTCTGATATCATTTCGAGTATTTTTATATCAGTTCGAGTCATTAATTCCTATGTTTCATCTAAATATGTTAGTAGTAGTTATTATATAAAATATCGTATTTTTAGCGTGTTTTTATAGTTTTTGTACCGGTTTAGTAATCGAGTGTCGTGTGTCGGATTTACGTTTGGTATTTTGGTGGTTCATTGCAGGATTATACATTGACCAAGATTCCACGTAACGACATGTTTTGAGTCTAAAAGATGTGTTTAGAGGATTAGAAGAAGATGCCACAAGCTTACGAGTTCAAATGGATCAAATTATCTTGCATACGGAGATTTGACCCATCTTAGAGGCATTTTCAGGGGATGACTTCTTAATGAAAGTTGTAGATCTTCACATAAGCTTTCCAACGCACTTTGAATCACGTCAATTGGAGTTCTACAACTCAAGTTATGGTCAATTGACTAATCAATTCGGATTAGTAGAAATCCCGAAATATCTTCGTAATACTAATGGCTCATCAAAACGACATTTTCTGAAGAAATTTCCTTCATAAAAGTTGTATATCTTCAAGAAGGCTTTCCAATGGATTTTGAATCAAGTCAATCGGACTTCTACAACTCAAATGGTGGTCAAGTGGCTAATCGATTTGTATTAGGGAAAATCCCGAAAAAGACCGGTAATACAAATGACTCATCAAAATGACGTTTTCTGAAGAAGAGTCCTTGATGAAAGTTGTAGAGTTTTCCGAGAGCTTTCTAATGACGTTTGAATCATGATTTTTGGAGGTCTACAACTCGAGATATGAATTTTAGAAGTTTAATATATAATTTCCCCGCTGCATGTGATGCATGTTACTACTGTAATGATTAGTGATGATGATCTCGGATCGATCCGGCACAATTTCGGATCGATCCGGCTCCTCAACATTTTCTATATATACAGAGCACATGCAGAGAGACCTTTTGCCCCTCTTCTTCCCCAACCTCCTTTCATCTTTTCCCTTCTTTTACTTATGTTTTGAGGGGCCTATAAATTAGATATATATGTAGTTATAATGTCGGTGTAATAACCCGACTAGTTATAGTTTTAATATAATTTCGTTTCCGCTTTTTATTGCTTTCTTTTACTTTTATGCAATTAGTATAAATATATATATATATATATATACGTATATTATATATATCTATATCTATATATATCTATATATATCTATACGTATATCTATATAGCTGTAGTTATCTTTTTCGTTTTGTTTTCTTTCGTTTTGTTATTTTCGTTGTTGTTTTTTAGTTAATATGAGTAGTTAAACGCAACATAGTCGAATTATGTGAAAACGGGTAAAATCAACCCTCGGGAGAGCGAGATGGAGTTGTGTTGTGCTTAATTTAACGCTTTTATGATAAAATCATGTTTTAAACTTGTTTTGATCATTTTAATAACTTTGAATAAAATTGACAACTTTGTTCACGGTTACATCGAGCTTATAAATGTATTTTGCGGTGAGATGTGAGATATGGATATCACTAATCATAGTCCTGATTGTTAGATTGACAATCTAAGTAGCAGATCTGGACTATGCCTAAGTGAAATTCTTATTTTTACGAGATGTGCGAAACATGTTTTAAAATCACTAAACTATAGTTTTAATCGTTAGATTGGCAACCTAAGTGATACGTTAAAATTATGTTTTTGTGAGGTTTTTCAACGCTTTTTATTCGGTCAACCATGTTAAAGCGAGTTAGCTCTCTAAAAGGAGGGTTAATAAACCTAGTGTGTGGGGTTAAGTGAGAGAAGTTATTGAGATCTTAACGCAAGAATAAAGAGTTGACTCTGTGAATATCATATGAATTGAATCGATAAAACACACTCCTTATCAAGTTTTTTCTGTGGGGAGATAACTTTGTTGGATCATGGCTCGGCTATGCTTTTTAATCACCTAGTTAATCTCGTTAGTTAAAATTTATTTTTCGCATTAGTATAAAAACTCCACCTAAAACTTTGATCGCTTAGACTAAGAACCACGTTCGCTTTGGTACTCACAACCACATTTCTCTTGGGACGACCTCGTACTCTGTAGCTATCCTAGCAATCGACACGGTACTCTGCCGGTTAGAGAGTTAGTTTACCCACGGTTTTGTGAGTCTTTATAAATGTATTTTTAGTGGGTGAATTTTTAGCTCATAAAAAATTGGCGCCGTTGCCGGGGACCAATATTTTAGTGGGTGTATTTTTCTCTCATCAAAAATTGGCGCCGTTGCCGAGGACCAATATTTTAGTGGGTGTATTTTTCTCTCATCAACACTCAGGCGGTTCTACAAGAGTATGAACATACATGGAGTACCAAAACTCCATTTACTGGTGTGTGGCTTTAAACCAACCTCTAAATCAGAATCCTATACAGCCCTCCAAAGAAGACCACAGGTTATCAATCACTCCCAGCAGACTGTAAGGTCTGCATAATCATAGTGAGTAAATGGATAAACCGTACTCCCAATGGATTTGGGTGGATTGACATTCTGATCTGGTTTAGTAGTATTTATTAGCGTAACCCCAAACAACCAATGTTGGATGTGGACTGATTAAATCAGATAGCAACTCCTTGAGTATCTGTACTTCAAGGTCCAAGGTTGTTATTTAAACATTATTTTAGAAAGGATGTAACAGTGTAACCGTCACGATCTGATCTCAATAATCTTATAACCAACCTTTTACTCATTCCATTAAGATATTTCACGAACAGTCACCATCTGAACGTGTATACAAAATTTCCAGTCCTACCTTCAAGCACTAGTGCTAAATGCCTCTATTTGCGGAAATGGGGTAAATGTAATTCACTCATTTTCCACAAATTCATAGGCATCTTCTAAGTTGACTTCTCGGTATTACATAATAATGTGAACCGTTATTTTGCAATCAATATCTTAATTGAGTTAAGAAGTGTAATGTAGCATATCAATAACTATACAAGACAATACATGGTTTATCCTTTCAGTGAAATCGTTTCACCTGGAGGTAGGCCAAGCATCAGTGCCATAACTATGTTATAGCCTATATCTGAGCATGGAATACTCGTTTCTCTAGTAATAACAGAGATACCTCCAAATATTTAGATAAACTAATCAGTGTTTTGAGTATTCGTCAGACATAATGTCAGCCACTGAAAAGCTCCCACTAGCTTGTATCTTTCAAAAGAACCCGAAGGTCAGTATGAACAAGTTGTGTTACTTCTTCAGCTTACTTGGTCATTTTTCCTCTGCAATAGTGTTCTTAGACTGGGAGATAGGAATCACTCTTAGCCAGTCTCAAGATCTTATCTTAAGGATATATGCACCAATTAATAGATGCTGAAGAATCGTTTATCTAAATACGGAAACCATTTATGATGTGTTACATATACCTTTTCAGTATTACTTAGTGGTTCTGACTTTATCAGACAAAAGTCCGAGTCTCGGAATCGTATACAAATGTCATATTCACTTTCTTTAAGGCAACTATATTATCGATGTGAAAGTGAATCTATTTGTTCCAACGAATCTGAAAATAGAAATTATATTTCTCTGATATTCAAGGATTAAAATCCAAAATTTATTTCCTTATATCACTCCCACTATCTTAGCTAAAATAACTGCCGTTGTCTACTCTTAATCATGAATGCCCAGCTACCTTGTTCTTACAAATGAACTTTAGCTTCTGAATCAAATTACTCGGTTAAGAAAGTCTCTAAGGATTCATAGGTTGGTGATCCGTAATCACTTTCCTTATCCTTTACTTTCTTTTATTAATATTTCGGTTTAGCCTTTAACTTATTTAGTTTAGATGACTAACGCTTGTAGACATTTACCTTCCCATTCTTGGGTTTCTTTAAAGGAAATGGCCTTGGACTAATAGTTTATAAGAGTAGACACTACTCGTAAACTGTGGGATGTCTGGTGAGATTGATACCAAATCATTCTCGTCATCTTTGAACTAATTTTGTTTTGTCTATCGCTTATCACAAGCATAGTTATCAGATCTGGCCCGGTCATCGACCCGGAAAATTTACTGGGTCACCGGGTCACCGGTTCAACCGGTGGGTCACTGGTTCAACCGGTGGGTCACAACATAAGGTTAAAAATAATATTTTCATACAATAAAAAAAAAATTTGATAATAATAATCAATTCCAAAATATTCCAAGTTTTCAACATCCAAATCATAATAAATACAAATGAAAAGCGTTTTGATACCAAAACACATGACGATACAAGTGAAAAACCATCAAAATTTCTTACAAAAGAATTTGGTCCATGCATTGTAACATTATTAATTCAAATAAAAACTAGTCCTCGCTCCCAACAAGTTTGTTTATAAACAATGTTAATTTATTACTTGCCAATTTTGGAAGTTGTATTGAATTTCGACTTTAGTTTGTGGTGTTTAATTTGTGAATATAGAAATGTAAGAACTCATTTCGCCAAAAGATAGAAGTCTGAAATAAGAAATGATGGTTAGGATATTCGACTCCTACCGAGGGACACGGGTTCAAGTCACAACAATGATGTTTTTTTATAATAAAAAATCCTGTGGCAATTTAAAAAAAAAAAAAAAAAAACAGACCGGGTTGATTCATACCGGGCCGGGTCGCGTTCACCGGTCCAACCACCGGGTTTTTCGGGTGCAGGCGGGTCAACTCCTTGAACGGTCGACTCTTGAATCGGCCCGGTTTTGGTCCCGGGCCGAGCCAACCACCGGTTCGACCGCCGGGCCGGGTCGGGTCTGATAACTATGATCACAAGTTACAGCAGTGACATAATTATCAATGTCACTTAATTTTGTAGACTCAAGAGGAACATCCTTTTCCGAAAAATTAATTTGCATTCTCTATTTATGAGTTCAGTGTTCTTGTTACTTTTCCACTTTTACGAAGTCATCATTAGTCAATTTATCATGTTTAGCAATTTAGATACCATGAGATAATATGCAGTTGTAGAAAATAAATCATGACAGAAATATAAATCAAATCATACACCACAACAAATAAGAAATTTTAGGAATTATAAACGTGATGTCATGCATGTAGTTTATCCTACCATTCCAAGGATTTAACTGTTAGGTTTTATGCCCGAAAGACAATTTGTAATTTTTTTATTTAAATAAATGACAGACTTTGTTTCATCTTATTTATTCGCATTTATTGCCAATATTAATACACTACAGAAAACCCTAAGTATATTGATTATGTAATCACATAACTCAGTGTATGGCTATACACACGAGGATTGAGTTTGTGAAATATACTTAAAATTAACTTAGTCCATAGCGTTTATTAACTGAGTACGGGTCTACAGATTAATTTGCTAATGATGCACCTGAACACTTTAGGTGTGACGATCTTATCCGGAGTTTATCGGTAATAGGGTACCTAATGGGGCATTTATATATGATGATAATCATATAGAATTTGGACCGATTTGATTTGAGTTCTCGATATAATTCCGTAATCGAGAAGTCTCATCGAATCACAAGATGATCATATATGGATTAATCTCAATCCTGAGGTGATCACAGACAACTGCTTGGACAAGGGTAGAGTTTGATGTGTTAGTAAGGATCACTTCGTAGTATGTGGTCCAACACTTCTCGTTGGCTCTATTCTAGAATGAGTGAGTAGTCTTTGTTATCACAGATATGGAATCCATTCCTTCCCACGGGAAGTAGACAGACAATTCCCTTATTTGTTAACCCTAAAAACTGATCGATCGGCCGAGTTCATATCATATTGGTTATGAACTAATTGATCACTAGGGGGTTAATGGTAAATAAGGATAAGATGTTTTGAGAAGGGTTTACGGATATATCCCGAATCGAAGTGAACAGTCTATGAAGGATTTATCCGTATGTAATGATTATATCAGTGGACGCTTTCGACTCATAAATTGAGTGTAAGTTATCTATATTCGATAGAGTTCAGTTTTGGGTTTATGGTGGTGTAATCCCGGAATTAATAGGTTAGATATAATTATTCTGTCTGATGAATAATTTTTAATCGATTTATTGTAGCTACTGAATATGCGTCCATGGTCCCCGACGTGGCTACTAATATAGCATATAGGTTTTCTCGTCGTTTCACCACAATTATAATTAAATAGTGCATTGGGCTATTTAATTTGATATGTGGATTAATTGTTTAGTTGGATTAGATAATTAAATACATGGAAAATAAATTTTTCGTGGACTCGGCCCGAGGTGTAGTGAAAAATGCGTGTGGACCTTTTTTTAATAAAAGGTGGCGCCATTTGTTGATTAAATAATTGTCAAGGAATTAGTTTTCTTGGATAATTATTCAATGTGTGATTTATCTTTTATTTGTTAATTGATAATTCATGGAATATTAGATAATAATATGATTTATCCTAATTTGTTTGGGATAATTATTTTATTGGAAAATTAGGGATAAGGACACAACTGGAATATTTTTAAGTAACAGAGACAACTACTACATATTTTTTATAGGGAGAAGGACAATCGCATAATTTTTATAGCGAGAAGGACAAACAAAGTGAATCCTAAAATCGGTGAATCTCCCAGTGAATCCCAAATCGGTGAATTTGACAAATGAATTTTGTGATGAATCCGAAAATCGGTGAATCTCGACAATGAATTTTGAAAATTAGTGAATTTCGACAAATAATTTCGATAATGTTGAATTTAAATAGTGAATTTGAACACAAGTGAATTTTGACAAATGAATAAATAGTTTTGTCCTTTATGCAAAAGTTTCAAAAAACTGTCCTTTTACTCAATTGATGAAATATTTATGTCCTTCTCCCTCATTCCCCCTTATTTTATTTATCTTTTATTTGGAATAAGGATTAATCTAATAATTATCTCTTAATTATTAAATCCTTGGAGGGCAATGATTACTCTCCTATATAAAGAGAGTTCTCCCAAGCCTTTTGACATAACACACAACACGCCATATTGGAAGAAAGTAGCTTAGAATTTTCGGCTATCTTTCTTCGGGTTTCGAGTTGGAATAATCTTCGGAATTATTCCGGTAGCATATCAAGGAGGTCTGGCGGCGGGAAACACCATCCACTTGGTGTTGCTGGGAGACACACGTTGCAAGGCTGCGGCTGCTCATACACGTGTTCTAGGAGACCTTTGATCTTGGAGTTAAGCACCATAAAAGGTTGGCTCCTAAACCCCCTTGTAGGTTTAAATCTTTAATTCATGTTCTTTGTTTCGTTTAGATCTAGATCTGATGCGTTCCGCTGCGTAATCGGGTCAATCTATGATTTATCCGACAATATTACATCTAACATTAACCTCACATCATACTGCTACCGCAGGGTCGGTATCAGCACAATGATGGTTAAATTGAGACAATCTCTCTCAACAATTAAACAATTAAGAATCAGACATCTCCATTTAATTGTTGATTACCTTCCTTTTTCAGCTAATATATTTCCAAAAAAATATCCTTGTGAGTATCACCTACTGTTTCAGACCTCAAAGTATGCCCCGAGTATGCCACCGCAGGGTCGGTTAGTGACTCGACGAGTACCCAAAATCCTATCCTTTCGGAGACCAAGCCTTGAATTTTGATAGGGGTGAAGGCCATCCGCAGGGGGCCATAATCAAAGTGGCTCGAGGCGTCACCCTTCTCTCACGTGCTTGTGTCAACAGTAGAGGCCGTGGGGTCGGTTGTCACCTTCCCCACTCCAACTCGTTATTTTGAAAATTAGGTAGTCTTGTTAGGATTTTCAGAATTTCTTAATCATCCGAAAAAATAATAAATCTTGAATATTTAAATTAATCCTCCCATTAGTTCATCGGTTCCAAATACCGTCTAACTAGTGTCACTTATTCACGATTTTCCAATTTTATGGATTTATTAAAATTCCTCGTGTAGACGCTACACAATTAAAATTCACCAAGAATTTTATAATCCTAATACATTAGGACTTTGTGAATTTTCTAATAATTCAAAAAACAATAAATCATAAAATTTAAAGCTAGCTCCCACTAGTTTATCGGTTCCAAATACCGTCTAACTAGTGACACTATATTCATGATTTTCCAATTTTTCGAATATTTAGAAATTTCTTGTGTAGACACTACACAACTAAAATTCACCAAAGAATTTAAAAGGTCCTAATTTTGTCATTATAAAAATGTGGGATCTTAGAATTTCTCCTGTTGAGTAATATAATTAAATTAATGAAAGAGATAATTCAATTAATGAAAGAGAGTCCAAAAGTAAACTTTTTTATTTGTAGTCTTTTTGTTTTCCTTATTTTTCATATAGGGTGGGGGGGGGGGGGTTATGACCCTATATTTTCTAACTTGGGGTATAAATCTATATAGTATTGTTTCTACACAAAATTATTATAGGGAAAAAGGAAGTTTTTATAGACTCGAGATACGATTTAAAGAATTCATTATCGAACCCTGGGCTCCAATAATCGAAAAAACAATAAATTATGAAAAGCAATTACCAACTTATTGGTTCCAAGTACCGTCTAGTTGGTGTCCAATTTTTTCGATTTTTCTTTTTTATTATCAAAATTCTAATTTTATGTAGACTCTATATAACCCAAACCCGAAAGATTTATAGAATTTTATCTCAATAATTTGAAAACAATAAATCTTGAAAAGCAATCACCAACTTATCGGTATTAAACCCTGGTTGAGCTTTAACCGAGTTACCAAACGGTGTCGGGATTGGCTAAGCCGACCCGTCCTCTTCGTTGGTTCATATACGACTGCTGGATGAATCGGGCTAACGCTGCTCCATTAAGCCGAAACTCGCAGGATAGCTTGACCTTACCGGACCCCCGTCGCACGTGTGCGGGTGCTGGGTTGAAAATCGGGCTAAGGTTGCTCCATTGAGCCTCAGCTCACCGGATAGCTTGACCTTGCCGGACCCCCGTGGCTAACCCTGCACTTGGACGGACAAGTCGAGTCGAGCCGAAGCTCTGTTGACCGCCCGAACCAATTTTCGAACCTTTTGCTCGGTTGGTGTCCAACTTTTATGGATTTTCCAATTTTTCAATTATTAAAATTCTTTTATGTAATCACTACATAATTAAAATCCACGAATGATTTTTAGATCCAAAATCAAATTTACCGAGTAAATTTTATTTTATCATGTGAATTTTATATCCCGATAAAATTCTGTTTGTTTTAATTAATTTAATTAATTACCTAAATTAATCTAAATTAATTACGTCTCATACATGCCTAATTAATATCACGATTAATTATCTACATGTATGCATATGCTAGGAGTGGAATTAATGAATATGATGCATGTAATGACATGGTTATCTCACATAAATAATCATACAAGAAAATAAATGCGAAAAAGTAAACCACTGAGATGGATCGTTGGAACCCCCGTATCTAATCTATAAAATAAACAAACAAACCCTAGGTTCAAAAAATTTCTAATCTTTAATGAACCGCCGCCGCTGCATGGTATATAATTTTCTGGTCTACATCTTCAATAATAGTCTTTCTAGCTGAGTTGGTTGAAGCTCCTTCTTCCTTCATCACCACCCGAGTTTGATTCCCCGCTCCCCCTTAATTTTCTCTTTTTGTTTTTTTTATTTACGAACAGAAATATAAAAAAAAAATTACGAGGAAGAAAAAAAAATACAAAGAAAACAAATCTCAGAATTTTACACAGCAAAGGGGATTTGAACTCAAGTCTACACACAATTTAACTTGTGTCTTTACCACTGTGCTACATATTTATCTTTTCATTGTCTACGATCAGAATATATTTAAAAGGCCACTCGGCCGAATATAAATAATTGCAGAAAATTAAATTGCAAAATTAAATTACATGATGTCCTATACCCTAAAAAGGGGTTTACAATAGATCTAACGGTAAACAAGTACCCACCCCAATCCATCTCGTCAACCAAAACATTCAATCGCATAAATTAAAATTAAAAGATGCAATTTTTTTATTCTATTCCACTCCTTATTAATTAATTATGCAATCATGATCGCAAAATCGCTTTAACCTTGCTCCGATACCACATGCTGGATATACAGAAACCCGAATCCTGATCTGATCCACAATTGGATTGTCAGATCTGATTAATAGCACCGATCGAGACACTCGATCATGCACAGCGGAAGCTACAAATTAAATTCACATGCAATTTTACCACGATTTTAATTCACATAATTAATTAACAATCTACAAGAAGGTTAGTAGATTTACCTCAACGGAAAGGAAGAAATAGTCGACCAAAGGGAGACGCCGTAGTCTTCCGAATTGTATCTCCTAGCGACGAATGGTGGACGTTGGTCCTCGCCGTAGAACCTCCTCGAATATGCATAAGAAAAACCCTAGGTTTTTCTTCTCTAAATGACTAAGGCAAGAAACTAATTTTTCTTCCTTTTAATTTGTAGTGTGGCGCAATTGTGAATGTGTTGTAATAGGAGGAACTCTCTTTATATAGGAAAATAACTAGTCATGAGAGTTATCCTTTTCACACCACAATTACCTATTCCTATAAGAAAAGATATTTGCCAAAAGATAAAAAATAATTCCCAAAAAATCAATCTCTTATTTTTCCATTAATTATCCAACAAATAGATAATTAATTAATTACACATATGAGATAATCTAGAAAATTTATTTTCCTAACTTATCACAAATAATGGCACCACTTTTAATCATTTTTAATAGAAAATGTCTTTTCTATTTACATATTATTTACCAAATAAATAATATTGCATATTCATTAAATAGACCAACTATTTAATTTATTCTCGAGGTTCCATAAAACATGAAAACACTCGCGTGTTAGGAGCCAACCCGGGGACCACGGACCTATAACCAGTAGCTACAATAAATTAAATAAAATATTCATCAAACCGAATATTTCTACTTAATTCCTTAATTCCGGAATTACGCCACCATAAATTCGAAACTGAACTCTATCGATTATAGATATAACTTATTCTCTAAACGTCGAGTCGAGTCGTTAAGTGTCCATTGATATAATCATTTCATATAAACTAACCCTCCATAGACAATCCGTACTGAAGTAGGATTATTTCCGTAAACCTACTTCAATACATCTTATCCTTATTTACCATTAACCCACTAGTGATCAATTCGTTCATAAGCAATACGAACTCCCGGGATCGATCAGTTTCTAGGATTAACAAATAAGGGGATTGTCTTTCTACTTCCCGCAGGAAGGAATGGATTCCATATCTGTGAGACACACACACTTCTCAATCATTCCAGAATAGTGCCAACGTGAAAGTGATTCGGACCGCGCCACTTAGGGATCCTTAACGAACACATCAAACCCTATTCTAAAACCAGTAGGAGTATGCAATCACTTCAGGATTAAGGTTAATCCATATATGATCATGTTGTGATTTAATAAGATTTCTCAATCACGGAATTATATGACAAACTTAGATTAAATCGGTCCAGTTCTATATGACTCTCATCATATATAAATGCCCCACTTAGACAACCAATGTCGACGGTCCGGATAAGACGGTAACACCTTAAAGTGTTCTGGGCGCATTAATGGTGGTTTAATCAATAAACCCCATACTTTGATTAACTTCACCACGGACTAACATTTCAAGTGTATCACCATAAACTTAATCCTCATGTGTGACACACACTAAGTTATATGGCTACATATGATACGACTTCGGGTTTTCAGTAGTGTATTGAATATAAGCACAAAGCAAATAATAAGATGATAATAAATCTGTCATTTATTAATTATAAAAACAATTACATAAATTGCCTTTCGTGCGCTACTTCCAACATATATAACATGAATACACAATAATAGACTTGTACACATCCCCATACACACATTTATCCAACGGATACTACCTTATATGGAATATTACACATGTCAATACTACATAGAGCCAAGTATTACACTCATGCAAGCTTATCCATGTCATAGATAACTAGTTTTACTTATCCAATATTCTTATCATCCACCCTCAAACGAAACGGGTGTCCACCAGATTGAGTTTGGAATGAGCAGCAGCAAAAGTAGTAGACCCAAGGGGCTTAGTTAAAGTATCAGCAAGATGTGAAGCAAAAGGTACATATCTGACGGCCAATTGCTTGGCAATGACTGTTAGGAAATCTACGCGGGAATGCAGCGGAATTTAAAATTTTATTTCCTTTTAACCAGGATCGACTTCGTTTAAGCAATAAACAAATAAGCTAGTAGACGTTGGTTACCTTGGTTGATCTAAAAGATCGACGCTTTGACCGTCAAAGGAGAGTACTTCTACATAGAGCCGCCCAAGTGTTCGGCCTCTACCGCTAGTCCACACGAACAACCTGCCGGAATCCCATCATGGATTGCTATTGGAAAACTCCGGTTGCTAGACGGGTCCTTTTTCCCTCTCTCCAACTCTCTATAGGATGCTCTCTATTTTACACAAGAGCTATTAGCTCTTGGAATTGTGATGTACAAAAGAGAGCTTGACACCCACTTTCTTTTTATAAGGAAAGTGGCGCCCCATACTAGAGTGGAGGAGAAGAAAACCTTTTCCCAATAAAATAAGGAAAATATAATTGATTGATTTATCTCATTTATTATAATATCTTATATTAAATAAATCTAGTATATTGTCAATATCTTATATTGAATATTTCCAAGATATTGTCAATATCTAATGTTGACTATTTATATTACCATAAATCAATTTACACATGTGTATATATCACATATATATATTACACAAATAAATCAATATATTATATATATACACACACAGTTGGTGCGCATGCAAATCTCAATTTGCATTCATGCGCTACATGCATGTATATATATATATATATATATATATATATATATATATATATATATATATATATATCTAATATTAATATTTGGTGATACTATTAATTAAATTGCACAATCCAAGTGTATCTTATACACACACAAATTGCGCCACTTTAGCCAATAAATTGGCCTCCGGAATATTCTTTAATTAATATAATACTATTAATATATTGTATTTAATTTATTCATAATAAATAAATACCACCATATTAATTTACCACTATAACCTTTATAGTCTCGAGATAAACTTTCCTTATTTGTTTATCATCTATAACCAAATTTTAATCCGACTTGATGTTCATATGTGTGTGACCCGATAGGCTTCCGAATATGTTGGCCGTAGACACAAAGTGCAAATTACGAAAATGCCCTTCATGCCTAACGATCACGGGATAGCGTCTTCAGCAACACACCGTGACCCCAATCATCGGAAGAGTCAAATGCAATGATCGCTACCTTTCATGTGAAACAAGCTTGATTACCGTGTAAATTACAATCATATCATTTGTAATAATATCCATACGATCGTATCTTGAGTGTCGATACATTAACGATCGTATCTTATAATCTGGATATCATGCTCTCTCGAAGTAACTCATTTACTCCCACTTTGCAAAGATTCACGAGAGCTAAACATTCCTTATAAGAAGACCATTTCGGATATTCGATCCCAATCATAGGATAAGCGATTCCTGGACGACCAATCATGTATACTCCACATGCTTCAGTATCACACTGAATCACTAACGCATGATCGCCCCGTGGCTAGGGGAAACCTCAATAGTGTCAAAGCATGAAAATCCACACCGTGATGCCATGAAGACTCCGGTCTTAAGGATAATTACACAACCGTCACATAGTGTGACCATAACAGTGTAAGTAGGTCAGTCTAACGTACGCATTCTCTAATACACGTCCACGTACAGTCCAAGTGTCTCTACACTTCGATAGACGAGATCTATCCCTGCCCTTAAAGATAGAAGACATCCAATACGTGCTAGCCTATACATACTATCAATGCCCTGTTTAATAGTACATCAGCCTAGAGACATTTAAGTATCAAACTTATTAAAGTGATTAGAGATCTCATCAACCATAATCACCTATCATGGTTTCTCTATCACAGTTTAATACTAAGGACGTTATCATATAACAATTCATAATTGGTTCTTTAAAAGAACACATATATGACAACAGAAAAGCCATTTAATATATGTATAAACATAAAGAAATAGTAGAAATGATCCGACCCGGTCGGATCCGGTCCAACCCGTTTGGGTTTATGACACCATTCCAACAATGACTTGATTGCGAACAAAGTGAGCATCTACTTCGGTGTGCTTAGTTCTCGCATGAAACATCGGGTTATGAGCTAAGAAGGTGGCACTGGTGTTGTCACACCACAGAACAGGAACTTTGGCCAGGAGAATATCCAATTCAGCAAGTAGGAACCTGAGCCAAGTAACTTCAGCAGTAGCTTGAGCTAGAGATCTGTACTCAGCTTCAGTACTAGATCTAGCTACAACATGTTGTTTTTTGGAGGACCATCCAACCAAGAAAGCACCCAAATAAATGAAGTAACCACTGACTGACTTCCTATCATGAGGAGAAGTTGCCCAATCAGAATCTGAATAACCCTGGATAGCCAAATCAGCTAAATAAACTGTAACCCTAATTAGAGTGTACCTTTGACATATCTGAGAAGCCTCTTCACTCCTTGCCAGTGTACTTCTGTAGGGGAGGCCATAAATTAGCTAAGTGTATTAACACTGTAAGAGATATCAGGTCATGTCAGAGTTAAGTATTGAAGAGCTTCAATGGTGCCTCTGTACATTGTTGGATTAGACATCAATGGTCCAGCATTAGGAATAAGATGTTTGTGGGACACCATAGGAGCAGAGCAAGGCTTGATATTGTCCATACCAAGTTTATATAGGAGTTGAGTGGCATAGTGAGCCTGTGTGAGATAGAGACATGTCTTGTCCCTGTAGACTTCCACCCTTAGAAATTGGCTAACTGAACCAAGAGACTTAAGATCAAATTTCTGATCCAATATGGTAATAAAGTCAGCAATAGCAGAATTGGAGTTGCCTGTGACTAAAATGCCATCAACATAGATAAGAACATGAAAAGTTACTTTAGCATCTCTAAAAATAAACAAGGAGGTGTCAGAAGCTGGTTGCTTAAAGCATAGAGACAGACGACACCTTTTAAGAGCATTAAACCAGGCTCTGGAGCTTGTTTTAACCCAAAGAGTGCCTTTTTTAAGTTACAAACATGGTAGGGTTTAGCAGGATCAACAAAACCAGCTGGCTAGGGCATAAATATGTCTTCATGTAAACCTCCATTTAAGAAGGCACTGTTCACATAAATATGTTGCACATCCCAAGCAAAAAATACAGCAATATCTAAAATAACCCTAATAGTAGAAGGCTTGATCACAGGACTAAAGGTATCATGAAAGTCCACACCATAATTCTGACTGAAGCTTTGAGCAACAAATCTAGCCTTGTATTTATTAATTGTCCAATCTGAATTTAACTCGAGTTTAAAAATCCATCTATTACCAAATAGTTTTTGTTGTGATGTAGAAGGAACAAGGTCCCAAGTCTTGTTTTGAATTAGAGCTTGATACTCAGACTTCATAGCCTTCATCCACTAAGGTTGAGTCAATGCTTCAGACACTGAAGTAGGTTCTGGTAGTGCTGAAGGAGATTTAGATGCAAGGTAAGAGTATTTTTTAGGCTTAAAGAGCCCACTCTTGGATCTAGTTTGCATGGGATGATTTAGAACAGGAGGAACTAGAGAAGGAGGAGATAAAGAATGAGAAGACTGTGGATCTGATTCAGCTGAGGCAAATGAGTGATGGATAGATTCAGATATGTGGTTGGACTCAAAAGATTCTGAAGAAGACATAGAATGTTGACCAGTGTTATTGACAGGACTAGGTGAAAGAGCAGGTAAGAATGATGGTGATGAGGATGCACTTGGGGAAGAAAGAGGATCATTATGCTGATTAGGACTTTGAAATCAGATAGAGAGAAACTGCCAAGAGAGAAGCCAAAGTCATAATTGTGAGTAGTGTTAGAAGGATGAGCAGGAGTAGAAGGAGGAAATCCTATCTTATAGGGAAACTATTCTTCATTAAAACTAACATGCCTAGAGATATACACTCACCAGTAGGGTCTAAACACTTGAATCCCTTATGATGGTCATTGAAACAAATAAAGACACATTTCCTAGTGTGAAAATCAAACTTGTGTCTATTATATGGTCTAAGGAAAGGTAAACAGGCACAATCAAAGACTTTTAGGATTAAATAAGGCAGTTTCATACCATAGATTTTCTCAAATGGTAAAATATTGTGTAAGACTGGTGTAGGTATGTAATATATAAGTAACACATCATGTTGAAAACTCTTCCACCAAAGGTTAAGGGGCATATTAGTCTGAGCCAGCAAGGTAAGGCCTAGTTCAGTGATGCGTCTGTGCTTCCTCTCTGCCTTACCATTTTTTTCATGTACATGTGGACAGGGATGCCTAAAGTGAATCCCACTGTCTTTTAGAACACTAGTAAAAGACCTATACTCTCCTCCCCAATCAGATTGCACAATCTTAATGGTTGAAGAAAACTGGTTTTGAACAAGTTTTTTAAAGTGCAGAAAGGCATTTAGAGCATCTGATATGTTTTTGAGATGATAAATCCAAGTGAACCTAGTAAATTCATCCAAAAGTGTATATAATTAGTGAAGCCTGATACAGATTTAACAGGTGTAGGACCCCAAAAATCAGTGTGCACAAGTTCCAAAACATGAGTAGTAACAGAATCAGAGTTAGAAAAAAGAAGAGCATGATTTTTCCCATACTGACAGGCATCACAAAAGGCCATTTCATTAATAAGAGGAACATTACAATCTTTTAAAACAGAATTCATAACATTAACAGAGGGATGCCCTAGCCTTCTATGCCATAGGACATCATTTTTAGGTTTAACATTACTACTAACATAAGTACTATGATTCCTTGACCCAATCAGCTGCACTGAAAGAGACTTGATGCATGAATTTGGGAAGTTATTTCTAGATTAAAGGGAGATCTGAGGCTAGTGAAGAAGAAGTTGATACAGACCATTGACCACTTTACCTTTGAGCAGAATTTCACCTGTGGCTTTGTCCTTGACAGGACAACCAAGATTATTAAACTCAACATTAACATTGTTATCAGTAGTTAATCTAGAGATACTAACAAGGTCTTTAGTGATCTTAGGAACATGAAGAATGTGGTTTAAGTGCAGAGTGGTATTGGAAACATGAAAACAAGAAGAACCAACATTTTTTATTTTACGTTGAGAACCAGTACCTACTCCTAAGGTGTCTGAACCATTGTACTCACTTCCCAGTTGCATCTTGCTAAAATATGAGGTAATATGATTTGTAGCACCTCTATCTGCATACCAATTCGGATCACTTACAGTGTCAGGACCAACAAAATAGGCTACAGGGGACTGCTGAGTATGATTTTGATTTCCCTGATTGCCTGAAGGTGGATTGAAGTTAGTATCAAACCTATACCAACATTAAACAAATGTGCGCCCAGTCTTATTACATAGCTGACAGGTTGGCCAAGCATTGTTGTTGGTGTTGTTGTAGGCTTATCTTCCTCTTTCTCTAGACCTACCACCTCTCTAATTTTGATCACCTCTACCTCTAGATTGGCCCTGATAGTTGCTGCTACCTCTGCCTCTGTTTTGATAGCCATCTGAACCACCAGATTTGATAGCTTCATTGACAGAAGCCTGAGTGAGATCCAAATTGGCTGCAGGATTGAATCTAGCTATCAACCTTTCATGAGTGATCAACTGAGCCTGCACTTCCGGCCATGACAAGGACCCAATCCTGGAAGTCATATTCACAATGATTGATTCATACTCCTTACTCAAACCACGTAGAGTTGCCAGAACCAGTTTAGACCTAGTCATAGGATAACCAGCTGCAGTGAGTTTATCTGAATATGTTGGTCCCTTGAAAAGGCTTTGGTTAAGTTTAGAGGGGGGTGAATAAACTTAACACTTAAAACTTTGGAGTTAACAAATTCTGCAACTTGGTCTCACGATACTTCAGGAGTCTGGTTGAGACTTGATAGAGCTCTGGCCGATAAACGATGAGTTCATCGATAGTTGAGTTTCTTTGAATTTGTGCAAATGGAATAATATCAAAATTAAGCCTTAAAACTTGTTGTTAAAAATGATACTAAGTATTAGATACTCATGAGTGCAAGTGTGTGATTTCAGTTGCTAGATTCAGTAGGCTGATGTATAAGATAAACTAAGTGCAAAAAGTAAATCTTTGAAAGTAAGTAGGCAGATTTTATAGTGGTTCCAGGTGATGTAATCCTGTCACCCACTCTTCTCTCGTGATGTTGGAGGAAATTCACTAGAGATCTTTGATGCGCTTTTACAAAGATTCCTAAGTTGTTTGTCCTTCACCAATAACTATGGCTTCACAAATCTAAATCGGGAGCAGTAGGATTGTTTGCTCCCGAGTCTTCCACTTGGTCCTTGAAGGGTAGGATTGCCTCTTCACCAGCTCCACCACAAACAACAGTCTTTCACACCCAACAGATGCTTCACTGTCTTCAGTAGGTTCTTTATAAAATAAAGAGTGAATCAAATAAATGATTCAGTTGCAGCAGCTTGATTAGGATGATGTAATCAGCAGCTTGCAGTCTCCAAGTGTGTAATCTTGATGCAGCTTGAATACAGAATACACTTGAAGAAATTCTCTAGATAAGCAGCTTTATGCTCAGTAAGTTCAGCAGGGTGTTTTTCAGCTCAGTGTTATCACTTAAAGTTTATCCAAAATTCATCATCTTTTTCTGAGTTGAAAGTCCTCTATTTATAAGTAGGAATGCATGTGACTTGTATTTGAAATTCAAATGTGACCGTTCCTTGTTTTTGTCCCATCTGATTTGCAGTCTGTCACTATTCATAGGACTGACACTGTCAGAATTCCTTTTTGACAGTGCAGTCTGTCCACCCCTTTGACTTGTATCCAATGGATAAAAATATGAATCATCCCAACGTCTTTTTAATCTCAACCTTTGATTTTCTTGATAAGTCGAGGTAGTTGGGTCATCTTATCCATGTGATTTTCCAAAATAATCTTGAAATAATCGAGGTAATACATCGGCAAGTTCATGAGTCTGTTTGAGATACCTATCATCTCTTGATCATCATATTATCAGTATATGAAATACAATGCGGTGATTACTTTTATCTAACTTTTATTTGTGAAGTTAGATTACATCATTTTAATGATAACTAAGTTCCAAACATCATCCAACTTATGGAACTTAGACCTTTACACACAAGGTATATGTAATCGTTTAGTCATCACTGGACTTGCCTAAATTTCGATTCCATATCCTTGACTTTAAATACTAAGTTTGATCCCTTAGCCTTCAGAATCGAGTTTGAACCTCACCTTCAGAATCGAGTTTGAACCCTCACCTTGATCTTCAAAGAGTTCAAAAACTAGTCTATCGACCTATCTACCCCTATCGACTGGAGACCGATCCATCGATATCAATCCATGTGCCTTTACGATTGCTTGTTTGATCAAACCTATTTATGAATCAAACTCTAATAAACCTATACATTTGATCTAGACATCTTTTGCCTTTGCACTATAACAGCTAGTATGGCACTCATCATCAAAACTAAGAAATAAGTCCAACAGAATAGTTCTTCATCTGGGCAAGATATTCATCCATACTTTTTTATTATTATCCTTGCCAGATTTCATGGGAAGTACTACATCCCACAACCTCCAATAAGGCTTGTTCAGTCATGGATGATAACAGCCATCCGGTTAACAAAGAATCTTTAGTTTGTCATTCTTCAAATGCCGGATTAACAGTTGGTAAAATCAAAGAAGTATCATTTGGAATTCCTAAAAACTTAGAAGGACATGGAAGAGTACCAAACATAAATTGTTCCAACTTATGACCTCTAACAATCGGAAGAACAGTAAATTCCATAGTAAATAGTTGGTTCTATTCAAATTACCTCCTAGAGTTTGGATTGGAGCTAGATTTGATGAAGCAAGAGCAGATCGTGTTTGCATTAATGAGGAGAAATGAGAGCTGGAATTGGCCATAAAACCAGCTGGGATCGAGCTCTGCATAAATCCAACCGTAGGAGTAGAGGTCCCAAATTGATGTATAGCATAGAGAGCTGTAGACGAGGTTAGAAATACACCGGTCATGGTGGACACTGGTCGTTGAGTCATGGATACGGGGTTGCTGTCCACCGTACCTTTACTGGACGCCGAAGAAGATGGTGGCGCCGCCATCTACGCAAGCACACCGGCTTTGATACCAACTTAAAGAAATGGAAAGCGGAATTTAGTAGAAAGATTTCATTCTCATTGCATGCCTTGATTGATACAGCAGCCTGGTAAATAACATGACTACACAATAACAGACTTGCACACATCCCAATTCCCCATACACACATCTATCCAACGGCTACTTCCTTATAAGGAATATTACACATGTCAATACTACATAGAGCCAAGATTACACTCATGCAAGCTTATCCATATCATAGATAACTACTTCTACTTATCCAATACTCTTATCAGTAACTAACCTTCCCTTAATCAGTAATTATATCTGATTCATTACTATGCCGAGCTGGTGACTGATTTAATTTATATGCACTGATACCGAGCTCCACTATATATGTTGGGGTCGAGCTATGCTTTATTGAGACCGAGCTCTAAACACTTGTACGAAAATGTGGACAGATAATGCTTGGAGATTGACCTGGACGGCACTCTGAGATGGTTTTACGCTCGTAGCTCTGTTATATGATTGTCGCGTGTACATCCCTTCTTGTCCATGTCATCTAATATCTGTATAATCTCAAATAGCAAAACATGAATCTTAATCAGAATGTATATTAAAAAAACTAAAGCATTCAACGCAACGTCAGCAAAAAAAAAAAAAAAAAAAAAAAAAAAAAAGGCAAAGGAGATTAAGGAAATCCATTTAAAGAGTTTCAGAAAGACACTTGGATAAAGCAAACCCATCTGTAAAGCTTCAACATGCATTTATGGACTAAAATATATCAAATATGATATCAAAACAAAGATCACGCAAAAGCAAAAATTCTAATGTAAGAATCGTGATTTTTAGAATTGTAAATCAAAAGATATAGGTGTTTAAGTAATGGAAATAATGGTTGAAACCGTTTTTTCAATGTGGAAGAAAAATCATCTCAACCATAATGAAGAGTATTACTAAATCTCCACAATTATTTTGTGTGTACAAACGAAGGGAATATGGAGAGAATGACGGAAACATTTTATCAATTAAGGAAAATAATAGTTTTTTGAAACATTCGCATAAAAAACAAAACTATATTTTTTTTTTAATAAATCTGGACGCCTCTTTTTTAAATAAAAAAAACTAACACAATGTCTTTCTCATTCATTTTTTATACACTCATATCTCTAAATATAGAAATTCAAATTTGAAAATTCTTTCACATCAAATTTGAAAATTCTTTCACAATTTTTTATTTTTATTTTTTCATGCTATTTATTTTGAGACCACATTCAACATATTCCGACATGATTTCCGAAAATCCGCTGTCAAAATTCACTGATTTTTTGGACTTACTGAGTGAATTTCGACAGTAAATCTCACGAAAAATGATGTAATGATATCGAACCTGTCTCAAAACGAAGAGCATGAAAAATTAAAAAATTCAGTGAAATTTTTCATCGCGTTTGGAGAATTAAATCGAAAGATATGATTATTTCAAAACGGGGAAGGAAAGAGGAAAAAAAAAAGCTGAAGCATGCGTACGAACCAGCAGCGCTTTTTTTTTTTTGGTTGTTCAGGCTATATAATTTTAAAAGTTGTCTTTCCTCCCATAAAAAATATTAGACAGTCATGTTACTTAAATATATTACAAAATGTGTTGTTAAAAGTGATATAAGGAAATATATGGTATCAGAGCGGGAGGTCATGGGATCAATCCTTGCAACCAACATTGTTTCCCCAATTATATTGTGCAAGTAAGCGCTTGGTTTTAGTACAACGGTAAGCGCTTGATCCTTTACTAACACCAATTGGTTTTAAGATAAACTGCAAGCGCTGATCCTAATATGGTATCGAGAGCGGAGGTCATAGGATCAATCCTTGCAACCAACATTGTTTCCCCAATTATATTGTGCAAGTGTTAGCGCCTCTTTGTTGGCGCTTGTGTGCCCTTTATATGCCTTTGTGTGACATGTTGGTCGGCATTATAGGTGACCACACTTGAGGCGTGTTAAAAGTGATATAAGGAAATATATAAAGCGCTTTACTAACACCAAATGGGTTTAAGACAACGGTAGCGTTTGATCCTAATATGTGTTCTTATAACTAATTCTCTATATAAACAATGGGGAATTATGGACAAAGACCAAAATATTTTATAAATTGGTGAATAAGATTCATTTTCAAAACTTTTACACAAAGGACAAATTTGTTACAAGAAAAAGGGGGTGGTTGTACGCCTATCAGAAGAAGAAAAAAAACACAACATTTTCTCTCTGATCCATTATTTTCAATCACTTATATATTTCAATCTACAATTTCAAACTTTAAAGTTCTTTCACCAATTTTTTTGTTTTTTCAGTCTTTTTATTTTGAGCCCACATTTACCATATTCCGACGTAATTTTCGAAATTCCACTGTCGAAGTTCACTATTATTCGAAATTCAATGTTGAAATTCATTGTCTTTCCGGATTAACTAAGAGAATTTCGACAGCGAATCTTACGAAAAACGATGTAATGATATTGAGTTATGCCCAAAACGTATAAAGCATGAAAAAAAAAATTCAAGGAAATTTTTATCATGTGTGAAGATGTACATGAACAATACGAGTGTTTGAAAATAAAGTTGAGAAAAACAGCAACAACAGGCATAGGATTTTTTTGATTTTTTTTGCCCCTTACCTATAAAAAATATTTAGATGTCCTGTTATTTAAAAATATTCCATAATTTGTCATTTTTTCTAGTTCTCCGTATAAACAATGTCTTTTACATACGTCCAAAATGCTTCTTTTCAACATTATATACCAAGTAAACTAAAAGTAATGATTCATAAAGGTACAATCCTGTGTTAAAAGAACAACGGTAGCCGCTCCTAAAGTCTAAATATATACTTCCTTCGTTTCAAAATATAAGTCAATTTTTTTTTTTATTATCCCAAATTGTATGTCATTCTACATTACCAATGAAACATCTATTACTATTTTCACAATCATACCTGACGATGGCCAGGCTCGGCCAGTGCCATGTGTCATCATCTCAGCACTCGTATTTAACTACAGGGTCGAAGACTCCCGACCAGTGATTTGGGATCCGACCGGACCTTCTCGAAGAACATACAAGGTAAACTACCTCCTGACCACCGCAGGTCGGTCTGGTCGTTGGAATATGTAGAGCATGACCCCATCGGCTCGGCTATTTAAGCCCGAGTGCTCAATCAGTTACACAAAAGGCCTAAAGGCACACATGGGAATTAATCTAGCCTCATAATGGCTATGATTCAATATTAACAATAAAGGATATATTTGCTCCTAAATGTCAGGGATCCGTATCAATCCTAATTAATTTAAATATAGCCGAATCCTTGGAGGATATGGCAGGAATTAGGGTTGAGACTCCCTATATATAAACTCCCTCCAGAACTACGGCCGGCTGGATTCCAGTTAACTTCAATTGGATACGTAGGCAGCTTGAGAACAACTCAAGTTCCGTCATAATACACAACAAAGAAACCATTCCCTGTTTTGGTACTTTCCATTGACCGGAGATCTACCACTAAGTTAATCAACCCGGAATACTCGGTGACGGATTCCGACTTCGTCATTGGCGCTAGAAGGAGGGTCTTTTTCTTCTTATCGGTAGTTTTAATTGCACCCCCAAAAAATACAAGGAAGAAAACACAAGATGCAACCACCCAGGGTGGGGGATCCAATATAGCAGAAAAAGAGGCCGGAGGGCAAACTACTGGGGGCGAAAAAGAGATCACGATATCACAACCACCGCAGGTGGAACCTCTTGCCGATCCAGCACAGCAGGCTCTAGTGGAGGCTCTACCAAATCTTAATACGGTGACCTTCAAAAACATTCTGACTAATGCGTTTAAGGTCAGGGGGAAGAAACCACCAGGGAAACAAACCATAGGGAAAACCCACACATAAATGACCATGTCAAGGCCCTAAATATCTCGCGAGAAGAACATACAGAGACTCTCTCCTCCAACTCCAACCATGGGAGGAAAGAGGTCAGAGACCAGGCCAGTGATGCAGCTCGTGCGGAACTCGATGTTATCTTCGGTAAGACTCCTTTTTTCCTTTGAATCTCACTTTACCGAGTAGGTAGAAGGTTATCATAGGCCTCCTGGGTTTAAGATGCCCAAGATAGATCCCTATGACGGGACAAAGGACCCCAATGATCATATGCACCAGTACCTCACTCATATGACTCTGTATAACGCGGCCGACCAGATGAAGTGCAAAGCATTCCCTACTCTACTTACTGGTCATGCTCGGGATTGGTTCAGGAAGCTACCCCTAAATCCATTAATGACTTTGCCACCTTGGCGTGAATGTTTATGCATGCCTTCATCATAGCACGACCGTTCCAGAGGAACACCACACACTTGCTCACCCTGAAGCAAAAGTCAGATGAAAGTGTACTACAATTTTTAAAAAGATTCAATGAAGAATCAAGGCAAGTACAGGGAGCTGACGAGCATTTGATAGTCACCTCCTTCATAGCAGGATTGCGTGAGGCTCGGCTATATGCCAAACTGAACAGCAAGCCCCCACTTACTATGGAAGACTGTGTAGAGACCGTCTTTAAGCATTGCCAAGGGGAGGAATCCAATAGGCTGAAGGGAGAACAAGAAAGAGTAGACCCTAAGAGAGGGCGAACGGAACGACAACCCGACAAAGGTCGGAAACAAGTATGGGACAGATTGACCGCACCGGTCACAGATCGACTGGGTAGGAAGGGTGCTCTGCAGGAAAGAGACATGGTACCTTTAAACAGAACACGCGAGCAGGTGCCCACCCGGATGGAAAGAAAGGGAATAGCGTGAACACCCCCACCTATGAAGGGGCCGATAGAAAAAAGAAATCAAGCAAAATTTTGCAAGTACCACAAAGATATAGGACATGACTCAGAGAACTGTCGGGAATTGATCAGAGATATCGATGCTGCAGCATTGGAAGGAAAAATATATGAGGCGATAGATCGCTCATGGAATCCTAATCCAAGGGGTAGAAGAGAGTACAAGACGCGAAACTATTATCAAGGAAATGAAGGCCGATCTGACCCAAAGCGGAGGAGGGACCCTTCTCCAGATCCAGATGGCCAAATAGATAATAAGCCCATCAACATAATTAACACAATTGCAGGTGGTCCGGCAGGCTCCACACCTCCCGGTGAAAGCAGCAATAGCACAACATCACAGCCCGAGATGGGCAAAAAGCAAAGATTATCTGGGGAGGTAGTGTATGGACCTAGGGACTCTCTCCATCTGGTCCTCAACAATGAGGGACTTGTCATCGAGCTGGTGATCAACAAGCATGTGGTAAAGTGAATCTATGTAGACACAGGGAGTGCGGTGAATTTTTTGTACTTGTTTGTTTGTCAAGCTATGAAAATTAGAGATTCCGAGCTGACCCTTGTGTAAGCTCCGTTGTTTGGATTTGCAGGACCCCCAGTCCATCCGATGGGGCATGATCAGATTGCCAATGACTTTTGGGAAAGGATCAAAGAGCAGGACTCTTATGGTCGACTATATTGTTGTTCGGTTGGCCACAACATATAATGTTATACTAGGAAGACCAGCTCTCATAGATTTACGAGCTGTCATTTCCCCTGATCATGTGAGCATGAAGTTCCTTACTATAGAATGAACAGTGGAGATTAAAGGAGACATAGAAACAGCACGGAGCTGCTACACGGCAACTATCAACCAAAAAATGAGAGTGCAACAGGTTCTTATTGAAGAACTGGTTCCAAAGGAAGAAGAAAGATGGTTAACCGTAGATGAAATAATACAAGAACAACTATGGTATAATCATAAAGATTTTACGGTCGGAATCGGCTCCTAGATTCTTGAGCCGCATAGACAGAGTCTGATCGGCTTGTTGAAAGAATTCAGAGATGTCTTTGCATGGAGCGTTGATGATATTCCTGGCCTGTCTCCTGACCTAGCATTGCATCGCTTAAACGTTGACCCCAGCAGAAAGCCTGTTCGGTAGAAGAAGTCAACTTCACCCACGAGATGGTGGAGGCTGTTCATAAAGTGGTAACAAAGCTGTTGCAAGCAAGTATAACTAAAGAAGTGGTATACCCCGAGTTGTTAGCCAACCCTGTTTTAGTCAAGAAGCCAGATGAATCTTGGCGTATGTTGATTTTACTTATTCAAACAAGGCTTGCCTAGAGGACTGTTATCCACTTCCAAAGATTGATATTTTAGTAGATTCCATAGTCAGATTTGAAGTTTTCGCGTTTCTAGATGCGTATAAGTGGTACCATCAGATTTCTATGGCTCCAAAATATATGGAGAAGACATCTTTTATAACAGAAAGTGGAACTTTCTGCTATGTCACCATGCCGTTTGGGCTCAAGAACGCTGGAGCCACCTATCAGAGACCCGTCAACAAAATATTTGATAGACAAATAGGAAAGTGCATGGAAGTGTACGTGGATGATCTACTGATCAAGAGCAAGTCTCTTGAGTAGTATGTTACAGACGTCAGAGAGATCTTTGAAGTGCTAAGGCAAACGGAAATGCGGCTCAACCCCAAAAAATGTACGTTCGGGGCCCGATCAGGGAAGTTCATGGTATATATGATATCCAAGGAAGGTATAAGAGCAAATACAGACAAGGTCGAATCCATATAGAGCATGGCACCACCAAAAAATATCAAAGAAGTACAGAGATTGACAGGGCGTATGGCGGCCCTAAATCGGTTTCTATCACGGTCGACACAAAGAGCTCTACCATTCTTCAAAATACTGAGGCAAACAAATCCCTTTGACTGGAATGAAGAATGCCAGAAAGCATTTGAATAATTCAAAATGTATCTCACCAACATGCCTGGCCCTCACCGCTCCAAAGGCTGGAGAAACCTTATATTTAAACCTGTCGGCATGCCAAGAAGCACTGAGTGCAGTCCTGGTGAGAGATCAGGATGGCATCCAGAGACCCATCTTCTATGTTAGCAAGGACCTTCGAGGGCCAGAAGTGAGATATACAAATACGGAAAAGTTGTCGCTGATGTTGGTTCATGCATCACGAAAATTGAAGCCGTACTTCCAAGCCCACCCTATAGTGGTCATGACCGATCAACCACTCCGACAGATTCTAGACAGACCGGAGACGTCGGGAAGGTTAACCAAGTGGGTGGTCGAGCTGGCCGCCTATGACTTGGAATTCAAACCAAGAAACTCCATTAAGGCCCAAGCCTTGGCCGATTTCATAGCTGAAGGAATGGCCATCACTCTCGAGCAAGAACAGTCCTCCGAGTAGGAAAATCAGTGAAAGCTGTATGTGGATGGAGCATCCAACAAAGAAGGAGCAGGGGCAGGTCTTCTGCTCTGTAGTCCAAAAGGGGAGGAATTTCCCTATGCTTTACGTTTCGATTTTATGGCAACCAATAATGAGGGTGAATATGAAGCGCTCATTACAGGAGTCAAATTGGCCGAAAACTAGGGGTTAAAAGCTTGCAAGTGTTCATCGACTCTCAATTGGTGGGGAATCATGTGAAAGGAGAATATGAGGCAAAGAAAGAGACTATGAAGAAGTATCTCTCCGTAGCCCGAGCATTGATTTCACAATTTGAAGATGTCCAGTTGGGTTAGATTCCTAGATCCAAAAACACCCGTGCAGATGCACTATCTAAGTTGGCCTCGAATTTCTTCTCAGATAGAAAAGTTTTGATTGAGCAGGATGTAGAGTGAAGCTATGAACAGAAAGAAACCCAGCCGATCATTCAACAAGCAACCTGGATGGACTCCATAGTAGCCTTTCTGAAGAACAACGCTGTCCCAGCAGACAGAATCCAGGCTCGGAGGATAAGGCTTCAGGCAAGCATGTATTCATTATTTAATGATATATTATACCGCAAGTCTTTTATAGCTCCTTGGTTACGATGTGCTACCAAGGAAGATGGGAATTACCTTCTTCGTGAAATCCATTTGGGAATATATGGAAGCCATATGGGAGCTAGAGCCTTAGCTCGGAAGTGCAGGCTGTTTGGTTACTATTGGCCGACCATAGGAGCAGATGCTTGCGAATTAGTTTTGACTTGTAAGACATGCCAGGTGCATGACAACCTCAGACACCAGCCCTCACAACAAATGGTTCCCCTGGTATCCTCTTGGCCTTTCGACTAGTGGGGAGTTGATCTGGTCGGCCCGTTGCCCCGAGCATGACGTAACTTGAGATTCTTGGTAGTAGCCATCGACTATTTTACCAAATAGGTTGAAGCAGAACCACTAGCAACAATAACAGGCAAGGCTAGTCAAAAGTTCTTGTGGAAGAATTTGGTTTGCCGATATGGAATCCCAAAGCATCAAATATCAAACATTGGTACACAGTTTGAGGATAAGGCCGTCCTGGAGTGGTGCTTGGAATAACTCAGCACTTCACATCAGTAGGGTACCCACAAGCTAATGGTCAGGTAGAGCAGGCTAACAGACAGATCAAATCTGGTATAAAAAAAGGTTAGAAGAAGAGGGCGAGAGCTGGGTGGAAAAGCTGCCCAATGTCCTCTAGGCATATAAAACGATGCCTAACTCGGCCACGGGTGAAACCTCGTTCTTGCTGTCATATGGATATGAAGCAATCATCCCAGAAGAAATTGGATTCCCCTCACCAGAGCAGAGCTCTACAGCCAGATTAATCAAGAAACAGAGCTCAGGCTTCTGAAAGACGAGCTGGAAGAGAATCGTGACATAGCCTTTATAAGGATGGCCAAGTACAAACAACATATAGCACAATACTACAATGATAGGGTAAAAGACTCATACTTTAAAGTGGGAGACTTAGTGCTTTGAAAAAACGAAATCAGCAGACAAGACCCTCATGGTAAGCTAAAGCCAAATTGGGAAGGTCCTTACAAAGTTATCAAAGTACATGGAAAAGGAGCCTATCAGTTAGCAAACGCTCAAGGAAAGACCATTCCACAAAGTTGGAACTCGGCCAACTTAAGGCAATTTAACACCTGAGACAGCTGCCAATTAAATTGAGCGCTTTAAACTGCAAAAACAGCTTTCGCTGAGCACAAAATAAATCAACTGCAGAGCATAACAAGCTCAGAGACTGAGCACAAAATAAAGCAACTGCAGAGACTGAGCACAAAATAAATAAACTGCAGAGCAGAACAAGCTCAGAGACTGAGCACAAAATAAATAAACTACAGAGAAGAACAAGTTCAGAGACTGAGCAAAAAATAAATCAAATATAACACTGAACAAACTCGGAGACCGAGCGCTAAATAAGTCAGCTAAATAACAGAACCAGCTCCGAGACCGATCGAAAAATACGCAAAACTGCATAGCAGAAAGAACTGCGACAAACGAGCGCTAAGTAGATTACACTACCGAGCAAAATAAACTCAGAGACTGAGCATTGAGTATATTAGTGTTCAAATCAGCTCATAGACTGAGCGGTAAAGGTAGCCAAGCCGACAAGACTCAGATTGAGTGCCAAATATAGCCCGCTTATGTCCAAAATAACTCTCCAGCATACTATGTCAAAAATTGACAAACCATGTTGGAGGGGAGAAGGACAGTAAAGAGTAAAAAGATCAAACTGAAGAAACAGAAACAAGGTAACAGAAACAAGGTAAAGGCAGGGGAAATATTCCTTCATAAATACTGAAAATTTTAAGTTTTACAAAATAAAAGACCGCAAAGCAGGTCACGAAAGCAGCAAAGTTAAACAGACTTAGGCTAGGCATCATCAATTGGGGGATTTTCCTCTGAAGGCACAAGGGTCACGCGAGCTGCCGGCTTAGACAGGGGAAGAGTAGGATATTTCTGAACAATATCGACCCCCGATTTAAGTTCCCAGAGATGATCATTGTAAACCTGTCCCATGCTAGGTTTATACATGCCCGCATTCTTCAACTTTGACAGGTCGAGACTATTAAATTGAGCCCGGGCGTCGTCGAACCCCATCGAGTATCCATGATTGATGATTGGGATGAGAAGAGCATAAAGGATCCCATTAAAATGGGCAGTACTATAATACTCCCGAATGCCTTTAGCAACAAGTGCTGGGATAGACTCCTCCAGAGCTAGCATTTCGGGCCGAACCTGCTTCGTTCAAGCCTTCTTGAACCTTCGCCCTCTCTGTTGCCTCAGTGGCCCGTTGAGCCTCCACAGCTTGTACCTCTTTGGCATGCGTCGCTCACAATGTTCTAAAAGTCGGTAGCCGCTAGTCGAGGGGCCGGGTGGGGAGTTGGGACGAGTCGGCTAGGCGGGGGACTAGTTGGGGACTACACGGTTTTGGATTTTTTTAATTAATAATAATAATAATGGAATTGGCAAAAACAAAAATAACAAAATATTACTAAAAACCCCCAAAAATAATGATACTACTACTCTTGTAATATTAAGTACTAACATAACATAAGTCTAAAAATTCATTTCACAAAATAAACACATAAAAATATACATGATACGTCCAAAATAAAAACATTCAAAGTCAAGCACTCAAGTTTCAAAAATATAATAATAATACAGACTGCCTAGGCCGAGTTGAGCCCGACTATCCCGACTAGAACCCGACTTTCCCGCCTAGAGGGCGACTAGTCCCCGGCTAGGGACCGACTAGAGACCAGCCCGCCAAGACAGGTCCGACTAGTCTGTACTCGGGTTGGTGAAGGGCCGACTAGCGCCTAGGCGGCGCCTAGTCGGCCGACTTGGCTGACTTTTAGAACACAGGTCGCTCGCAAAGTCTGCATCTCCAGTGCGTACTGGTTCTTAAGGTCGAGCAGGACCTTTCTCTTAGACTCATACAAGTCCTTGTACTTTTTCTTGGATGCCTTTAGCCCGCCTACTGTTTTCTCGTGCTCGTCGGCCACAGCCTTAGATTTGTCCAAGCGACCAAACACTTCTTGCCCAATTCGGGCACCCTGTCAAAGCAAGACCAGGAAACCTGGAGTCAGTATGGGGGAGCAAAAACAAAAATTTAACCAAGACGAACAACACTTAATTACCATCTCAGCCAGATCTACAGTGGACATGGCCTAGTGAACAGCTTGGATTGTTGAGGCCTCACCGTGCTCACCTCCGTCCACACCGATTGTCAGTAGGCTTCAGCGTCCCCTCTTGCGGGTCGGTTCTTTCGAGGTTAGAATGACCCCCTGCACTGGTCGGCGTAATGGGGGGAGGTCGGACATCTCTTCTCGATCGGAGAGAAGGTCAGAGGCATCCACATATTCATCCTTATGATCCTGAGGAGTGACCACGGTAAACCAACAACCAGAATAATGAATTCCTACAAGATTTCTCGTCAAGCTCTGATAGTTGCACATAAGGCTCGGACCAGCATCCTGAAGAAGAGCCCGAGTGATAAGCATAGTTATCAGATCTGGCCCGGTCATCGACCCGGAAAATTTACTGGGTCACCGGGTCACCGGTTCAACCGGTGGGTCACTGGTTCAACCGGTGGGTCACAACATAAGGTTAAAAATAATATTTTCATACAATAAAAAAAAAATTTGCTAATAATAATCAATTCCAAAATATTCCAAGTTTTCAACATCCAAATCATAATAAATACAAATGAAAAGCGTTTTTGATACCAAAACACATGACGATACAAGTGAAAAACCATCAAAATTTCTTACAAAAGAGCTGGTCCATGCATTGTAACATTATTAATTCAAATAAAAACTAGTCCTCGTTCCCAACAAGTTTGTTTATAAACAATGTTAATTTATTACTTGCCAATTTTGGAAGTTGTATTGAATTTCGACTTTAGTTTGTGGTGTTTAATTTGACGAATATAAAAAATGTAAGAACTCATTTCTGCCAAAAGATAGAGTACGAAATAAGAAATGATTGTTAGGATATTCGACTCCTACCTGAGGGACCTGGGTTCAAGTCACAACAATGATGTTTTTTTATAATAAAAAATCCTGTGGCAATTAAAAAAAAAAAAAAAAAAAAAAACAGACCGGGTTGATTCATACCGGGCCGGGTCGCGGTTCACCGGTCCAACCACCGGGTTTTGGTCCCGGGCCGAGCCAACCACCGGTTCGACCGCCGGGCCGGGTCGGGTCTGATAACTATGGTGATAAGCTCAGAAGTATAGTTCTCACAGTTCATAGAGATGTTTAGCTCTTTAATTACCCAAAACCAATCTGCCAGATCAACAGAGTCAGGAGCCTCATCTTTATCCAAAGTGGCAGAGTTCCAACGCCCTAGTTGGACCTCCCCCTCGTGGTGAACGAAAAAGAACCTCTCATTCCATCTTTTAAAAGAGGTCTTCCCTTTGTGCTATATGGGTATGTCCGCTGAGAGGCCTGGTCGGCGGAGGAAATAGTACCATCCGGGAGGATGGAACCCAGAGCGCCGATTGAATGTTCTAAATAGCTCCACTGAGAACCTGGTTCGTACCAATCTGCACCAGATCACAAAACCTATGATTGCCCTGACCCCATTTGGAGCAATCTGGGAAATCCCTAGATGGTAGGAACGAAGCGTAGCCACCACGGCCGGACAGAGAGGAAGCTGCACGCGACAATCAAATTGTTCTTTGTACCGGCGCAAGATAACCCACCGGAGGCTCTCAAGCGTATCGGCCGGCGACTCGGGTGTCGATTCTAGATGGAGGACTTATCGGAATTTGGGGGGCAAACCTAACGGCGTCTATACTATATTGGCTACAGAGATAATCGATGGTGTGCTGATAGATTCGATACCAAAACAACCCATAATAGATTGGTGGCAGCTACTGCTTTAAGGTGCCGCACAAGTGAAGAATCCATGTTGTTTGGACGCATAGTGTGCCTTGGAACAAGCCCCGATATAAGGTGGTGTTGACGGACAATGGCCGGAGAAATGGCCGGATAAGACGAAGGACAAGGGATTGGGTTAGAAGATACTTCTTCGGTTTCCAAATTGAAGAAAGAGTCAAAGCTTAGTTCTTTATCTATAGAATTGTCAGATGGAGTAGAGGATCTCACCCTTATAAATGCCGGAATTCAAAGAAAAATAAGATATGCTAGATACAGACTTACTTGCAGAAAGAAAGAAGGAAGAAGACTTCAGTTTAGCTCCTGCCTTGGATATAAAACGGCAACGATGAGAATGAAATGACGTTTGAAGAGATGGTTATACCCCCAATCGATGCCTCGGTTTATGATCTACTTTATGTCAGAAGACCTCGATGCTTCGTTTCTCGTGATAATTATTACGAGTGTAGTGTCACCATAGACATGTGTCCAAGCACTAGCTGCCTCTTCAGGCAGATCCTCTCACCCTCGTCCAAAATAGGTTGGTGACAGATCGACCTCGCCTAAAGGCCCTAGCCGATCTGGGGGGGCTTATGACAGTGGCCAGGCTGGGCCAGTGCCACGTGTCATCATCTTAGCACTCGTATTTAACTACAGGGTCGAAGACTCCCGACCAGTGGTTTGAGATCCGACCAGACCTGCTCCGTCCACACCGATTGTCAGTAGGCTTGAGCGTCCCCTCTTGCGGGTTGGTTCTTTCGAGGTTAGAATGACCCCCTGCACTGGTCGGCGTAATGGGGGGAGGTCGGACATCTCTTCTCTATCGGAGAGAAGGTCAGAGGCATCCACATATTCATCCTCATGATCCTGAGGAGTGACCACGGTAAACCAACAACCAGAATAATGCATTCCTACAAGATTTCTCGTCAAGCTCTGATAGTTGCACATAAGGCTCGGACCAGCACCCTAAAGAAGAGCCCGAGTGATAAGCTCAGAAGTATAGTTCTCACAGTTCATAGAGATGTTTAGCTCTCTAATTACCCAAAACCAATCTGCCAGATCAATAGAGTCAGGAGCCTCATCTTTATCCAAAGTGGCAGAGTTCCAACGTCCTAGTTGGACCTCCCCCTCGTGGTGAACGAAAAAGAACCTCTCCTTCCATCTTTTAAAAGAGGTCTTCCCTTTGTGCTATATGGGTATGTCCGCCAGAGGGCCTGGTCGGCGGAGGAAATAGTACCATCCGGGGGAGGATGGAACCTTAGAGCGCCGATTGAATGTTCTAAATAGCTCCACTGAGAACCTGGTTCATACCAATCTGCACCAGATCACAAAACCTATGATTGCCCTGACCCCATTTGGAGCAATCTGGGAAATCCCTAGATGGTAGGAACGAAGCGTAGCCCCCACGGCCGGACAGAGAGGAAGCTGCATGCCACAATCAAATTGTTCTTTGTACCCGGCGCAGTAACCCACCGGAGGCTCTGAAGCGTATCGGCCGACGACTCGGGTGTCGGTTCTAGATGGAGGACTTATCGGAATTTGGGGGGCAAACCTAACGGCGTCTATACTATATTGGCTACAGAGATAATCGATGGTGTGCTGATAGATTCGATACCAAAACAACCCATAATAGATTGGTGGCAGCTACTGCTTTAAGGTGCCGTACAAGTGAAGAATCCATGTTGGTTGGACGATAGTGTGCCCGGGAACAAGCCCGATATAAGGTGGTGTTGACGGACAATGGCCGAGAAATGGCCGGATAAGACGAAGGACGCGGATTGGGTTAGAAGATACTTCTTCGGTTTCCAAATTGAAGAAAGAGTCAAAGCTTAGTTCTTTATCTATAGAATTGTCAGATGGAGTAGAGGATCTCACCCTCATAAATGCCGGAATTCAAAGAAAAATAAGAAATGCTAGATACAGACTTACTTGCAGAAAGAAAAAAGGAAGAAGACTTCAGTGTAGCTCCTGCCTTGGATATAAAACGGCAACGATGAGAATGAAATGACGTTTGAAGAGATGGTTATACCCCCAATCGACGCCTCGGTTTATGATCTACTTTATGTCAGAAGACCTCGATGCTTCGTTTCTCGTGATAATTATTACGAGTGCAGTGTCACCATAGACATGTGTCCAAGCACTAGCTGCCTCTTCAGGCAGATCCTCTCACCCTCGGCCAAAATAGGTTGGTGACAGATCGACCTCGCCTAAAGGCCCTAGCCGATCTGGGGGGGCTTATGACAATGGCCAGGCTGGGCCAGTGCCACGTGTCATCATCTTAGCACTCGTATTTAACTACAGGGTCGAAGACTCCCGACCAGTGGTTTGAGATCCGACCAGACCTGCTCGAAGAACATACAAGGTAAGCTACCTCCTGACCACCGCAAGTCGGTCTGGTCCTTGGAATATGCAGAGCATGACCGCATAGGCTCGGCTATTTAAGCCCGAGCGATCAATCAGTTACACAAAGGGCCTAAAGGCACACGTGGGAATTAATCTAGCCTCATAATGGCTATGATTCAATATTAACTATAAAGGAGATTTTGCTCCTAAATGTCAGGGATCAGTATCGATCCTAATTAATTTAAATATAGCCGAATCCTTGGAGGATACGACAAGAATTAGGGTTGAGACTCCCTATATATAAACTCCCTCCAGAACTACGGCCGGTTGGATTCCAGTTAACTTCAATTAGATACGTAGGCAGCTTGAGAACAACTCAAGTTCAGTCATAATACACAACAATGAAACCATTCCCTGTTTCGGTACTTTCGGAGATCTACCACTAAGTTAATCAACCCGGAATACTCGGTGACGGATTCCGACTTCGTCAATACCCCTAATTTATTAACAATCCAACTACTTTTCAATACTTTATAACCATATCATTAATGATAGTCAAAGGATAATTTAGCCATTTCCACTTGAAATTTATGTCATTCAACCACTTTCTTAATCTATGTAAAAACATCTAAAATAACTTATATTTTGGGACGGAAGTTGTACTTCCGTATTTCCTTTCAAAGAAAAGTAATGGAAAAAAAAATCTTCTTTGCACATTACCACATTGCCGCCCTCCCATTTGCGGGCATCTCCATCCGGCAATATACCCACAAACAAAAAAAAAAAACAAAACAATAAAACTTCCTATCTGGCCAGTAAAGATTCATATATATTCCGTAAAAGAACAAGAAACAAAAATATACATAAAAAATAATATATATATATATATATATATATATATATATATATATATATATATAGTTCGAAAGTATGTTGGGAAAATAAACAACCGTAATATCACACGTAATATAAATATCCACAAAGTCTTCCCAATGACACGCAACGGAATTGAACGAGGCAGCTCCAACGAAGCAAAACGCAATGCGATCGGCGGGATGATTCCGGAAAATTAAACCGTTAAAACGCAAATTCTACCGTTCAGATTGAAGAAGAATGAGAGGCGAACAAACCCTCAAATTTCGTGCCGATCGGAATCCGTTTCGATGCCCGATCGTCGTCGGAAATTTTCTGCTGTAATAGCCAAAAATGTACGAATTTTGGCTCTCTTATTGTTGTAAAAGATTGTGAAGATTATAAAAAATTAGGGGAAAAATAACCTAACTTATTCCCTTAAATAATACTTAACATATTATTATTTTTCCAATTATTTAGTGGGCTTGGGCTCCACAAAGGAGTGATCCACCCAACAAATCTCCCCCTCATGACGTTGTGGAGGAATTCGTAATTCCCACAATAGAACGACATATCTCAAGCTTCTCCCTTGTTAATGCTTTTGTCAATATATCCGCACCATTGTCATCTGTGTGCACTTTTTTCAAGTGCTATCAACTTCAACTCCAACACATTCCGAATCCAATGATAACGAACATCCATGTGCTTGGTCCTAGAATGAAAAGCTGCATTCTTACCTAGATGAATAGCACTCTGGCTATCACAAAGCAACACATACTGATCTTGCTTCATACCAACTTCTTCATCCACAACAACTCTTTACATGCTTCAGTTGCTCAAATATATATACCCAGCTTCAGTAGTTGAAAGTGCAACACATTTTTGCAACCTCGACTGCCACGACACAGCTCCCCTTGCAAATTTAACCAAATAACCTGAAGTAGACTTGTAAGAATCAACATCTCCAACTATATCAGAATCAGTAAAGCCAATCATCAAGGGTTTTTCACCACCAAAAGTAAGGCATAAATCTGTAGATACCCTGAGATATCTCATAATCTATTTCACAGCATTCCAATGCTCTCTACCAGGATTCGAAAGAAAACGACTAACCTTACCAACTGCATAAGCTATGCTTGGTCTAGTACATACCATGGCATACCTTAAACTACCCACCGCTGAAGCATACGGGACCTTCTGCATCTTTCCCTTTTCATCATCGCTATAAGGACACTGTTTGATACTTAACTTGAAATGAGATGCAAGTCGACTAGACACTGCTCTAACATCACTCATGCCGAACCTCTGAAGCACCTTCTTTATGTACTTCTCTTGTGAAAAATAAATTTTCACGGCCTCTCTGTCACGAGTAATCTGCATCCCTAAAATATGCTTTGCATGGCCCAAGTCTTTCAAGGAAAAAGACTTGCTTAACTGCTGCTTCAACCTGTCAATCCTTGAAGCATTCTTACCAACAATCAAAATATCATCAACATATAGTAAAAGAATGATAAAATCATCCTCTGAGAATCTGCTAATAAACAATTATCTGAAGTAGTCTTCCGGTAGCCCTGCTCCGTCAATCCCTCACGATAGACTCAAATTTCTTATACCACTGTCTAGGCGCTTGCTTAAACCCATAAAGACTCTTCTTCAACTTGCACACAATATCCTCTTTTCCTTCCACCTGAAAACCCTCTGGTTGCTCCATGTAGATGTCTTCTTCCAAATCACCATGAAGAAAAGCTAATTTAACATCCAT
This sequence comes from Gentiana macrophylla, assembly GCA_026214975.1. Lineage (NCBI taxonomy): Eukaryota > Viridiplantae > Streptophyta > Magnoliopsida > Gentianales > Gentianaceae > Gentiana > Gentiana macrophylla. The sequence continues at coordinate 6,337,886 of CM047815.1, forward strand.
CTGCTCAACCTCCAAATCAAGACTAACTGCCAAGCCAAGAACAGTCCGGATAGAAGACATTTTCACAACAGGAGAGAAAATATCACCAAAATCAATGCCCTTTCTCTGACCAAAACCTTTTACTACTAATCTTGCCTTATATCGAAGTGTAGAATTACTGTCTTCGTTCTTAATTCTGAAGACCCACTTATTCTTCAAAGTTTTCTTCCGATTAGGCAATTTCACCAACTTATATGTGTGATTGTCATGCAAAGACTCCATCTCGTCTTTCATAGCATCAAGCCATTTATCTTTAGGTTCATCATCCATGGCCTCCTCAAAACATTCAGGCTCTCCACTATCTGAGAGCAAAACATACACAGTCACTGGATATCTAGTAAAATGGTGTCTCTCTGTAGTAGGTCTCCTGGGAATAATTGGTGAAGCTTCATCTGGTACTGGTTATTCAATCATATCATCGTCAATGTTATGATCAAAATCAACTGCATCAATATGCTGATTACCCTGGTCGTCAACTGCACCATGCTCCTCTATAGGTGTATGAGAAATTATCACCAAGTCAGCTAAACCATCACCAGCCTGAGGTGTTGAACTCTGATTTTTATCAACATCCTTCAAAGTCTCATTCTCTGCAAACACAACATATCGGCTTCTAATCACTTTCTTGTTAACAGGATAATAAAATTTGTACCCAAACTCATCTCGACCATAACCTAAAAAAATACATTGTTTGGTCTTCACATCAAGCTTAGACCTCTCATCTTTAGGAATGTGAACATAAGCTTTACAACCAAAAACTCGTAACTAACGGTAAGATGGATTTTTACCTGACCATACCTTCTGAGGAACGTCATTCTACAATGGAACACCTGGAGACGTATTTAGTACATGAACCATTGTACTCAAAGCTTCACCCCAAAAGGATTTAGGCAATCCGGCTTGTGAAAGCAAATATTTGACTCGCTCCACAAATGTTCTGTTCATCCTCTCTGCCAAGCCATTTAACTGCGGAGTCTTTGGCGGAGTTCTCTCATGTCTGATTTCCTGCTGCTTACAGTAATAATGAAATGGACCTTTGTATTTACTCCATTGTCAGTCCGAATACACTTCAACTTCTTTCCATATGTGAATCAGGATCCATCATACATCTCACTTTTAAGTATTCTTATATATATTATTATCTAAGTAAAAATATAATATATTAATTATAAAATAGGGGCTGATTTTGAGGATATTATTGGTGCCACATTTTGGAGGCAATTTAAGGAATTAAATTACAAATTATTATATCTTATTTTTAATTAAAATATTAAAAATATTGGCTGAATGCTCATGATAATATGACACCACTTTTGCTAGCATGGAAGTCCAAGAAGTCAAGTTTTGTGTATTCCAAGTTCATTGAATCTAGATAGATGTCTTTTGGGGCACCTATTTTAAGTGCATTGAACTTAGTGAGCAGACTTCTTTATTGGATCGGATCAGGAGCTTTACTTATCCAAAATTGATGATCCACATGTTTATTTCATAGTAGAAAACCTGATCTTCAACTTTCATCAAGGGTTCATCTTCATTTGAATAAGTTATAATTGTCAAAATGGCCTAAACTGCTGCGGGACAAAAACTGGACAATATAAGAAAGATACATTGAACCTGGATGAAGCTCCTTGGATGTGCCAATATGCATTTAATTTAGGATAAACTTTTCATCTTATTATTATGAATTCATGTACTTAATTTCCTATAAATAGTCCTTGTATTTGTAATTTGAAAATTCAGCTTTTGATGATATATAATTTATATTTTCTCACTTGGAAAATTTTGTGTTGAAATTCTCTGGAAAGAGGTTTCTAAATCAGGATTATGAAGGGCCTAAGCAACCCTTGTGGGTATCCATATAGCAAGGTGCTTCGAAATGGGTTTTCTATGTGTCGAGGTGATTCCAAGGTGCGCTCACACAGGTTGTGATTGTGTCGAGGAGCTTACTGATTCCAAGGTGCTTTCTCACAAGTTGAGACTGTGTTGACGAGCTTTTGATGATATAAAATTTATATTTTTCTACACTTAGATTAGTGTGTTGAATTCTCTGGATAGAGGTTCTTTCGGATTATCAAGGGCCTAAGCAACCCTTGTGGGTATCCATATACCAAGGTGCTTAGAAACCGGTTTTCTAAGTGTCGAGGTTTTATTCCAAGGTGCCTTCACACAGGTTGTGATTGTGTCGCGGAGCTTATTGATTCCAAGGTGCCTCCACACAGGTTGTGGTTGTGTCAAGGACCTATTCCAAATACCTCAAATTTTTCTGATACCAACTGATGTGAAATTGCGCGGATCTAGGAAAAGCGGTATTTGGATTCAAGTCTTTTTCCTCGACACAACTACAACAATTGGGTAGAAGCACCTTCGAATATTTTTCGAGAGCTCCTCGACACAGTCTCAACTTGTGAGAAAGCACCTTGGAATCAGTAAGCTCCTCGACACAATCACAACCTGTGTGAGCGCACCTTGGAATCACCTCGACACTTAGAAAACCCGTTTCTAAGCACCTTGGTATATGGATACCCACAAATGTTTCTTAGGCCCTTGATAATCTTGATTTAGAAACCCCTTTCCAGAGAATTTAAACACACACTTTTCCAAGTGAGAAAATATAAATTTTATATCATCAAAAGCTGAATTTTCAAATTACAAATACAAGGACTATTTATAGGAAATTAAGTACATGAATTCATAATAATAAGATGAAAATTTTATCCTAAATTAAATGCATATTGGCACATCCAAGGAGCTTCATCCAGGTTCAATGTATCTTCCTTATATTGTCCAGCTTTTGTCCCGCATTTTTTTAGGCCATTTTACAATTATAACTTATTCAAATGAAGATGACCCCTGATGAAAGTTGAAGATCAGGTTTTCTACTATGAAATGAACATGTGGATCATCAATTTTGGATAAGTAAAGCTCCTGATCCGATCCAATAAAGAAGACTGCTCACTAAGTTCAATGCACTTAAAATAGGCGCTCCAAAAGACATCTATCTAGATTCAATGAACTTGGAATACACAAAACTTGACTTCTTGGACTTCCATGCTAGCAAAAGTGGCGCCATATTATCATGAGCATTCAGCCAATATTTTTAATATTTTAATTAATAATAAGATATAATAATATGTAATTTAATTCCTTAAAATGCCTCCAAAATGTGTCACCAATAATATCCTAAAATCAGCCCGTATTTTATAATTAATATATTATATTATTACTTAGATAATAATATATATAAGAATACTTAAAAGTGATATATATGATGGATCCTGATTCACATCATTTCCAGTTTCCCTTTCAACTGAAACTTGAAACTGCTTGAACTCGCCTAACACTTGATATTTTGTCTTCAAAGTATAGACCCAAATTTTTCTTGAGTCATCATCAATAAAAGTCACAATATAGCAGGAACCACCAAGCGTCCTTGTCTTCATAGGACCACAAATATCAGAATGAATAAGCTCAAGTACTTCTAAATTTCTTGAAGGTGGATTTGATTTAAAAGAAACTCTAGTTTGCTTCCCTGCAAGACAATGAGCACACTTTTCCAAATGCAAACAGTTAGAACAAGGCAATAAATTTTTCTTAGATAAGACAATCATTCCTTTCAAGCTCATATGACATAACCGCTTATGCCACAACTCGGTCTCATCACGTGACTCCGCTACATGAGCCTCATCAACAATAACTTTGGCTTGAGTCAAGAAAAGTGTAGAAGTCTTTGTACCTCTAGCCACAACTGAAGACCCCTTTATGAGCTTCCACTTATCACAAGAAAATAAGCTATTGTAACCATCATCACAGAGTCTGCCAATAGAATTCAAATTCAACCGGATCCCTGGAACATTCTTAACCCGTATATGAATGAGTTTGGTACCATTAGACGTCTGCAAACTAATACCTCCAACACCTGCACACTTTAAGATAGAATCCTAAGCCGTTCTCACATCACCAAAGTCATCTGGAGTGTAACATGTGAAAAACTCTCTTCTTGAAGTAGCATGGACCGAAGCACCACTGTCAACAACCCAACTAGTCATATCATCAACAAGAATAATATCATCAACCTCTTGAAACACAAGGAAATCATCAAAAGAAGATGCATTAACTATATATTCCTTCTTCTCATCATCTTTCTTGTCATTGTTTTCCTTTTTCTCCCGTTTCAATTTAAAGCAAAATTTCTTGATGTGTCCCTTCTTGCCACAGTGATTGCATTCAAAAAAATTTTACTTGCCCTTGGATTTACTTCTACCTCGACCTCTATCTTTAGAAGCTCTACTTTGACTTCTCCATCCCCAGGACATGGCCTAGTGGTAAAGGGCTTGGGTATTATAGTGACAGCCGGACCGGGAGCTGGAGGTTCGAGGTTCGATTCCCCTATGGACGACTTCTTTCCAGTATCATGCTATAATGGCAGCCATTGACTCTAAGCCACTAGGTTACCTGATTAATATCTCCACTCATTCTGTGGGATAGGGGAGTCGGGACCCTTTCGGTTAGGGTTTAACCGTTTTTTTCTACTTTGACTTATCCCCTGTGACTCAGTAACCAAGACATCCGACTGTGAGGAAACACCATGTGCCTTCCTCCTTGTCTCTTCTTCCAACACACTAGTCTTTGCAAGATCAATGGTCAGAGAACCATCTGGGGTAGAATTAGATAAAGATCTTTGAAATTTTCCCACGTTTCCGGTAAGAGCCAAGAAGCATCCATCCATGCACTTCATCATCAAACTTAATACCCATAGCATTAGGTTGGTTCATAATACACAAGAAAGTATTCAAATGATCAGCCATAGGATTTCCATCATGATATCTCAAATTCATCAATTTATACGTAAAAAACATCTTATTATTTATAGTTTTCCGGGCATACAAGTCTTCAAGATTTTTCCACAAAGACCTAGCATGTTTCTCCTCACTAATATGATTTAAAACATTATCATCAACCCATTGTCTAATATAACCACAAATTTGCCTATCCAACAAATTTCATTCTTCATCTATTTTATCTTCAGGTTTCTCCGCATTGAAGACCAGAAAAAAATAATTTCACATACAAAAGATCCTCCATTTTATTTTTCCATATGGCATAGTTAGACCTATTCAAAGTGATCATTCTATTCATGTTGGCTTCCATTTCAGCAATAAAAAAAAGTTCAACAAAAACACTTCAAAATCAAATCAACTAACCGGGGCTCCGATACCATTTGTTGGAAAAACAAATAACCGCAATACCACACGCATCATAAATACCCACAAAGTCTTCCCAATGACACACAACCGATTTAAACGAGGCAGCCCCAACGAAGCTGAAAACGCAGCAGATAGTCGCGGGATGATTCCGGAAAATTGAACCGTTGAAACGCAAATTCCACCTTTCAGATTGAAGAAGAATGAGAGGCGAACAAGCCCTCAAAATTTCGTGCCGATCGGAGTCCGTTTCGATTCCCCATCGTCGCCGAAAAGTTTCTGCTGTAACACCCAAAAAGCTACGAATTTTGCCTCTCTTTTTGTTGTAAAATATTGTGAAGATTAGAAAATATTAGGGAAAAAATAACCTTACTTATTTCCTTAAATAATATTATATTATTATTTTTCCAATTATTTAGTGAATTTGGGCTCCACAAAGTAGTGATCCACCCAACAGATTTAGTACTGACAATTGTCGCAGAGAAAACTTCCAATGACATATAAAACAAGAAACCTAAAAAGTTGTTTAAGGAAACTGTTCTGAAGTGAACTGTCACAACCCGTGTTACTTTTAAGGGGCAAGGGTCCAAAAGGACACATATTAGACGTAATTAGGCAAATATGACACACTTAACTTTTAATTGGTTATAAGGACATAAAATTAGTACATGGACCAATCTACCCTCAATTAATATAAAAAAGAAGAAGAAATGAGCGTTGATTAAAATAAAAATAAGAGAAGGAAAGACGGCGCCGAAAGAAAGAGGCTTTGAAAGTTTGTTTGTTTTTTTATATTTTTTTCTGGATGATACTTTTTTTAATTTTTTTTCTGGATGCTAAAAATGTTTCTTTTTTTTAATGGTGACCACCGCGATGCATTGATCACCGCGATGCAGAGACACCGTCATGAAGAGATACCACGATGCAGTGATACCGCGATGCAGAGACACCGTGATAAAATAACACCGCGATGCAGTGACACCGTGATGTATTGACCACCGCGATGAAGTAACCACCCCGAAGCATTGACCACCGTGAGGCAGTGACCACCCCGATGCATTGACCACCGCGATGCAGTGACTACCCCGATGCATTGACCACCATGATGCAGTGACCACCCCGAAGCATTGACCACCGCGATGCAGTGACCACCCTCGATACAGTGACCACCGCCATGCATTGATCATCGCGATGCAATGACCACCCCAATGCAGGGGCTATCCTGATGCATTGACCATCGCGATGCAGTGATAAGCAATGAAGCGATATTTGATGATGCGACACCGCGATGAAGAAACACCGTGATGAAGCAAAACCGCGATGACATTTGATATTTTTCCGACTTAATTTCAGAAAATCGATTTATTTTCTCATAAAACCGATCTCAAACTGCTATATCTTTTAATATAAAACTACGATCAACATAATTCTTTCACCTTAATTCATATTTTTTTCGTCCTCTTCATTCTGATATATCATTTTATAAAGTGACAACTTATGCAATGACCCTAAATGACACCAATTTTATGAAGTGCCACCTTTTGACAATATTTTATGAAGTGCCACCTAATGACAATATTTTATGAAGTGACACCATATGTGTGACACCCAATGACACCATTTTATTCCAATTCATACTCAAACCCACCATCAAATTCATGCAAAGGCACTAATTTTTTCGTTCTCTTTATTCTGATATCTCATTTGATATTTTTCTGACTTAATTTCTAAAAATCAAAATTTACTTTATAAAAATCGACGCAATGCATTGACACCGTGATGAAGTGACATGTGAATATGAAGTGAAATTTGACGATGCAGTTGCTGGATATACAGAAACCCGAATCCAGATCCGACCCAAAATTGGATCGTCAGATCTGATTCACAGCACCGATCGAGACACTCGAACATGCACAGCGGAAGCAACGAATTAGATTTGTATGCGATTTTACCACGATTGAATTCACATGATTAATTAATTAACTACAAGAAGGTTTAAGATTTACCCAACCGGAGAGAAGCCATGATCTTCCGAGTAGTATCTCCAAGAGACGACTGGTGGACGTCGATCCCACATTCGAACCTCTGCGAATATGTTCCAAGAAAAACTCCAAGTTTTTCTTCTTCCCAATGGCTTAGACGAGAAAACAAAATTTCTCTCTTTTTTTATTCAAAAAGGGCCGTCCCCTTTTTCTTAAATTGGCTTTGGATTTTCTGGTTCAATTTTGTGTTGGGAGAAACTCTCTTTTTATAGAAAATTAACTAATAATTTGAGAGTTTATCTTTTACACACAAGTTTATCTTTTCATTTTAGAAAAATAAAACCTTTATCCAATAGGAAAACAAATTTCCTATTTATCCAATAAGAAAACTAATTTCTTATTTATAATTATTTAACAAATAAATAATTATATTTTTCCACATAATAATTAATTAAGAGAAAATTTCTTTTCCCAAAATAATTAATCTGGCGCCAGTTTTGTCAATTAGGATAATAAATGTCTTTTCTATTTTACGTATTATTTATCGAATAAATAATATCCGCATATTCATTAAATAGACCAACTATTCACTTTATTCTCGAGGTTCCAAAATACGAGAATCACTCGCGTGTTAGGAGCCAACCCGGGGACCATGGACCTATAACCAGTAGCTACAATAAATTGAATAAAATATTTATCGAACAAAACATTTCTATTCAACTTATTAATCCCGGAATTACGCCACCATAAATCCGAAACTAAATTTTATCGATTATCTCAAACTGTCGAGTCAACAAGTGTCCATTGATATAATCATTACATATAGACTAACCCTCCGTAGACCATCCGTAATGAAGCGGGAATGTTTCCGTAAACCTTCTTCATTACATCTTATCCTTATTTACCATTAATTAACCCACTAGTGATCAATTAGTTCATAACCAATATGAACTCCCGGGATCGATCAGTTTCTAGGACTAACAAATAAGGGGATTGTCATTCTACTTCCCGTAGGAAGGAATGGATTCCGTATCTGTGGGACAAACACTCCTTACTCATTCCAGAATAGTGCCAACGTGAAAGTGATTAAATTCAGACCGCGCCTCTTAGCAATTCTTAACGAACACATCAAACCCTATTTTGAAACAAGCAAGAGTCTGCAATCACTTCAGGATTAAGGTTAATCCAATTATGATCATCTTGTGATTTATAAGATTTCTCAATTACGGAATTATATGAGAAAAACAGATTAAATTGGTCCAGTCCTATATCACTACATCATATATAAATGCCCCACTTAGATAACCAATATCGACGGTCACACCATAAAGTGTTCTGGGTGCATTAATGGTGGTTTAATCAATAGATCTCATACTTTGATTACGTTCACCACGGACTAACAGTTCAAGTGTATCACCATAAGCTTAATCCTCGCGTGTGACACACACTAAGTTATATGGCTACATATGATACAACTTGGGGTTTTCAGTAGTGTATTTATTATAAGCACAAAACAAATAATAAGATGAGAATAAACCTGCCATTTATTAATTATATAAACAATTACAAAAATTATCTTTCGGGTGCTACTTCCAACAGCAGTGACATGTGAAAATGAGGTGACATTTGACGATGCAATGACATGTGAAGATGAAGTGACATTTAAAACGGTTGATAAAGTGACATTTGATTTTGCTCATTCAACATTATTTCTGAAAATCAAAATTTTCTTCATAAAATCGACGGATGCAGTGACATGTGAAGATGAAGTGACTGTGACAATACAGTGACATTTGACGAAACAGTGACGTTTGAATTAGGGTTGAAAGTGAGCCAGACTACTTGTGAGCTACTAGTACTGGACTCGCAAGAGATTTTGACTCGATTCGGTTTTTTTCGAGTTCGAGCTCGAGTCGATCTACTCGAATAATTAACCGAGCTGATCGAGTTTTAAAATATAGTAATCGAGTACCTAACGAGCTAATCGAGCTTCATTAAATAATTATTTGAATAATTATATTTATTAAATTTATTATAAACTAAGTTTATTTTATCATTCAAAAAGTATTATTCGAGTCGAGTATAAGACGAGTCGAGCTCGATCTTGGTATATTTTATTTAAAATTAAATGAATTCTAAGAAAATAATCGAGCTTACGAGCCTAGTCGAACTATATTGAGTACTTCGCGAGTCGAGTTCGATCTTGCCTTTTTATGGCTCAATCGAGCCTGGATTTTTTTAGTCGAGTCGAGCTCGAGTCCTAGGGAGTATCGACTCGACTCGGCTCGATTACACACCTAATGTGAATGACACTACACTTATTTTACAAAATTACCTAATTTATGTATCAAATTGTAAATGCATTAACATCAATGTCACTGCATCAACTCTCTGAGCTCTAATTGTAAATAACATCAATGTCACCGTATCAATAGTGGTATCAATGTAGACTGTAATTTTATACACAGCATCCCAAGACCCAGCTATACAGACATGGGGCAGGTGACGAGAATTGTTTTTCCTCTCTACTTTTATTTCTCTCTCATCCTTTTATTATAAATATTTACATAACCATTACAACATCTTTTTACCAAATTTCGTCTAGGAAAACAATTTATAATCTACGTCCAATGAAATTGTGTCATGTGGCCTGCAATATTCAGAATTGATAGGGAAAATTGAACATATCATTACGCTTGCTCTCAATGGCTCCAAAAGACACGGTGTGAAACAACTTTTTGGCAGGGAATCACATTGGTATTGTTAAATATAATTGCAATGGCTTAAAAATACACAAAGGGAATGACTTGGATGGGAAAAGGAAGGGCAATCTGCTCACGTTTACATCACAAGTAGCGAAAAGAAAAATAAAAAGATAAACAAATTGAATCAAAACGCAGGCAGAATCGAGTGTGTGTATTTATGTTATAGCTGTGTGATTTAATTTTAGAATGTGTTTTTGACACAATAAAATATGTACAACAAACTGTCGCAACATAATTTTTACACAATAATTTTTTGTGGGACCAATATCAATCAACATGTACCGCATCATAATATCAACGATCCAAAAATATATTGTGTAATTTTTGTGTTCATTTTGAATTTGGATTTAGCATTATCACTAATAAAATTTAAGACAAAGTTGTTTTTAAAAAAGCCATTGTGTGTGAGATTGTGAATGTGGATGGCAATATGGTGCCAAGTAGGACATTTTCTCTCCTTTTTATACAAAGTGACATTGGATATGGAGTGGATCATTGTAATTGACCAAAGGAAAAAGCTAAAAAGGAAGAAAAAAGCCTTCACCGGCGGATGCCGGAGGAGCGAAAGACCACGGAAAACTTGTTCAATAAAGGTGAGAGAGATCGTATGAGAGGGAGAAACTATTGCAACTATGATAATAGAGAAAAGTATTTTTTTTCATGGATTTGATGATTTTATTACATCGGTGTATATATAGGATCTACTGACTTAGGCACCAAGTATTCAATAAATACAAATAGTAGATAAATAAAAATAAAAGATAAATAGGAGATAATTAATCTTTATTGATAATATCTTCAACACGCCTCCGAAATCCTGTGGGAAGACAATGGACACGGAGATTGGTCTTGAGAACATCTAAACACGGACGACTAAGGGGCTTAGTGAATAAGTCGGCGAGTTGGTCCTTGGAACTGAGGAAGGAGATCAAAAGACGCTTGGAGGCCACAACTTCGCGGACATGGTGAAAGTCAATTTCGACGTGCTTGGTACGAGCGTGAAATACGGGGTTGTGGGTAAGGTAGGTCGCACCGATGTTGTCGCACCAAAGGACCGGAGCCGTAGGCAAGGAGATAGACATTTCGGACAGGAGACTGCATAACAATTGTACTTCAACCGCAACATTAGAGAGAGATTTATATTCAGCCTCAGTATTATTTTTAGAAACCGTGAGATGTTGTTTGGAGCGCTAGCTAATAAGGTCGTTGCCCACGAAGACACAATACGCGCCAACAGATCGGCGATTATCAGGATTGGCCGCCCAATCAGAGTCAGAATAGGCATTTAGAGTAATTGGAGAGTGCCGAGAGAAGAAGAGCCCATCGGATATGGTGTGCTTGAGATAGCGAAGAATACGCTTAACAGCGATCCAATGATCATCAGAGGGAGCATGCATAAATTTACTGACCTTATAAATAGCAAACACGATGTTAGGTCACGTAAAACTGAGATACTGCAACCCGCCAACAATAGTACGATAAAGAGAAGGGTCGGCGAAGGGGAAGCCGACGTGGCAGAAAGACGTGTAGATGCAGACATGGGGGTAGGACATGGCTTAGATTTATCCAGGCCTGCACACTGAAGGAGCTGAAGAATGTACTTGAGCTGAGTTAAATATAAGCCATCGGACGTAGAGAGGCATTTGATGCCCAAAAAGTATGACAACGGACCCAGATCCTTAATGGGAAAATGAGATCTAAGATAGGAGATAACCTGTATAATAAAAGAAGGAGAGGTACCTGTAATAATGACATCATCAACATAAATAAGAATAAAAATGCGATCACCCCCACGAGTGTAAGTATATAAAGACGTGTCGGCCTTAGAGGCCGTGAAACCAAACTGTGTAAGAACCTCCGTAAACCACGAGAACCAGGAACGGGGAGCCTGTCGAAGACCATACGGACGACGTTTGAGACAACAGACATAATCGGGATAATCAGGGTGCACGAATCCCGGAGGTTTGAGACAACAGACATAATCCGGACAAACTGTCTCAGTGAAATCGATACCCTCAGAAGGATGATAACCTTTGGCAACGAGTCGAGCTTTGTGGCATTCAAACTAACCATCCGTATGATGTTTGGTACGATATACCCATTTGTTACCTACAACATTCATATGAGTCTGAAAAGGCACAAGATCCCAAGTGTTAGTGCTCAGCAAAGCGTTAATTTCTTCTCTCATAGCATTTCGCCAAACTTGGTGTTTCGAGGATTTGGTAATGATGTGGGATCGGTGGTGGTGGACTCGGTTAATAGGGCTCGGGAAATCTGATAGCGAATAAAATCGCCCATTTGCTTAGGTTAAGGGTGTTAGTCTTGGTGCGGGTTACCATATGGTGAGGAGGCGGAGGGGCAGTAGAGGCCGAAGGGGGAGTATCACTGGCGGTTGAGTTCGGACTGGTGGGAGGAAGACCCAGAGACGGAGTAGGACTAGTCAGGGGAAGGGGTTGGCTGGAGGAGAGGACAGAAAAATGGGGGGGAGGAATGATCAAATTAGCCGGTAGCGAGACAGTGAGTTGACTAGGAGGGGGGTCACCGTGGATGAGGTGTAAGGAAAGAGAGCTTCATCAAAGACAACATGTCGAGCGATATAGATATGGCCGGTAGAGAGATCGAGGCATTTATAGCCATGATGAGAGGAGCTGTTGCCAAGGAATATACAAGATTTGGATCGGAAGTCGGTTTTATGGCTGTTATATGGGCGGAGATAAGGACAGTAGGCACATCCAAACACGCAGAGAAAAGAATAGTCAGGCAACGACCATGTACCACTTCGAATGGAGACTTGTAATTTAGGGTGTGGGTTGGTATGCGATTGATGGATAGACATTGGTAGTAAAGGCATCTTCCCAATAAGGGAAGGGTAGGTGAGATTGAGCGAGAAGGGAAAGGCCGACTTCGACTATTTGGCGGTGGTGCCTTTCAATGGCGTCGGCTTGCTCATGAGTGTGAGGACATGATAAATGGTGAGTGCTACCGAGAGGCGTGAGGTAATGTGTAAGATGGCGATATTCGGCACCCCAATCGGTTTGTAAGGATTTTAGTTTCATGTTGAATTGACGCTCAATCAAAGACAAGAAATTACGGAAGATAGATTCAACATCGGATTTGCGTTTTAAAGGAAATAGCCACACATACTTTGTAAAGATATCCAAGAAACTAACATAATAGCGAGAACCATAAATGGAAGATTCAATACACGGATCCCAAACATTGGAATAAATTAAATCTAAAGGTGCAGAAGAAGTAAATTCAGAAACATAAAGAGTTTGATGATGACTTTTGCTAATTGACAAGAGGCACACACACTAGTGGGTGCTTTATTGGAAAAATTAACAGATAAACGACCCAATGCATGACGCAAGATGGGGTACGAGCAGTGACCAAGGCGTTGATGCTGGAGGGTGGTGGAGCTTTTACTGGAGGCAGTAAAGGCTTGAACTGGAGTGCGGTTGAAGAAGAAGTGGTACAGGCCATCCTTGACGTATCCCCTATGATGGACACGACCCGAGTAATCCTTCACAAGAAAGTACGTGTTATGAAATTTGAAATATACAGCATTGTCGGTGGAAAATTTACAGACAGATAATACATTTTGAGTAAGGGCAGGGGAAATGAGAACATTATCAAGTATATGAGTATGTGAATTAGAAGCAAGGGAAGAAGAACCGAGATGAGAGATGGATAAACCTGAACCGTCACCGACACAGACTTTTTTGGACCATCGTATGGCTCGTAGGAGAGGTTGAGGTTACTAAAGTCATTCGTAATGTGATGGGTTGCACCGGTATCAGCTATCCAATCAGAGTATGGTAGGGGATATGTGTTTGAATAATACGCCTGTGGGGTTGGGTTATAATGTGCGGGGGGGAAGGCTGGACGAGGGATGGGAAGGAGTCGGGAACCAGGTGGAGCGGGTGAGGAATACCTGTAATAGCAGGATTTAGCTGTGTGGCCAAATCGGGAGCAGATCTGACATTGGGAAGGCACAGCATCACCTGAATAAGGATGTCGAGGTGACCCACGGTCGCGGCCATGCCCCTGGCACCGATAAGAGTTGGAGCCATGGCCACGCTGTCCAGAGTAGTTGGGTTGGCAAGACGAATTGTTTTTCTGAATGGCTGAGGACGTTGAGTTGGCTGTGGGAGTAGGGGAGATATCTGGGGCTGATGGTGGCGCAACCGGTCGGTGATGAAGGAGGCGGGATTCCACTGTGAGCAACTGAGAGTAAACCTCATCAACAAAAGCGAATGAAGAGAGCCAAGGGTGGTGACGAGACTATCATAGTTGGGACCGAGCCCAACCAAAACATAAGCAATAAATCCTCGTCAGTGAGAGGGTAGCCGGAAAGGGCAAGCTCATTGGCGATGCGGTTAACTTTAAAATAATAATCTGAGGCAGTAAGATCATCTTTACGGGTGAAGGCAAGTTCAGAACGGTGTTGAATCAATTTGGAGTGGCTTGTGGCGGCGAAGGAGGATTGCAATGCCGTCCAAATTTCGGCCGACGTAGTGGTGGTATAGACTTGCATTAAAACATCATCAGATAAAGAGGATGTGATTGTGCTCAAAATCAAATTGTCCTGTTTGCTCCAAGTATCATAATTGGGATTGAGGGAAATGATTCTGGCAGTATCAGTGATGGTCTGGGCCGGCGGCTGGATGGAACCATCGACGTAGCCATATACTCCTCGACCCCGGAGATATGGCACAATTTGTTCACGCCAAAGGTTGTAGTTTTGGCGAGTTAGCTTCGTGATATGAATAGAGGATGAAGAGGTGAAGGTGGGAAAGGCAGAGGAGGAGGAGGAGGTGGCGGTGGCCGCCGTGTCTGTAGAAACTTTTTATGTAAGGGCCGACATGGATAGGTCGGAGAAGAAGGAAGGGGACGGCTAGGGTTTTTTTTTTTTTTTTTTTTAGTCGGAAAAATTTAGCGTAATGTATCTAAGAGATGAAACGAACCTTGCTCTGATACCATATTGCAACTATGATAATAGAGAAAAGTATTTTTTTCCATTGATTTGATTGATTACATCTGTGTATATATAGGATCTACTGACATAGGCACCAAGTATTCAATAAATACAAATAGTAGATAGTACAAATAATAGATAAATAGGAGATAATTAATCTTTTTTGATAATATCTTGAGCAGAAACATATTTTGACAACGCCATATCTTTTAATTTTGGGGAATAATGCTGGGTTTGTAACACATGGTTAATTTAGGAAACATAGAAAAAATTTGTCCTTATAAACAATTATTTTTTTAGGTGTCCTAAGTGCCTAATTAAGTCTCCAAATTAATCCTTATAAACAAATACCCATACTTTTAACCACACTTTAAAAGTAAAGTTATTTGTTGATTAATTATCAATTAGAATTGGAATAAACAATTTTTTAGCTTAAACCTTTAATTAAAAAAAATGTTTTCAAGATTTAACTCCTCATTAAGTAAACATTAAACTCCTCTTTATAATCCACTTCCTCCACTTTATGTTGAATAAACAATTAAACTGGAAAAATTTGCAGAAAGTAAACAGGGAAGAAGAAGAAGAAGATTCACATAAAAAAGGCAGGAAAAATTTTATTCATTGATCTGAGAAGAATTATTCTGATTACATTTTTCCTAGCTGTAACTGGGCTTATATACATTTCCTATGAACATTTAATTGGCAGTTGAGTTTCTTGTAACAGACTAATTGATTGCTAACAAACTCAACAGTCTTCTTACATAAGTGTTCGACAAAAGGTCTGAACGAACTTCCAGTTTTGTGACTTGAGCATTTGCTTCAACTTGATCATCATGCCATGAACTTCAAAACCCCCCTCAAGCTGTAATTAAGGATAAGTACAGCTTGACATCAGCTTGATCATCATGCTGTAGTAGTAGATGCAAAGATGTTCTTGATAGGATATCTGGGCCATATCTGGTGAAAGTAGCATTTTCTGCTGCCTTAGTTAAAATGTCACCTAGATTGTCTTTAGTCCTGACTGGCATAGGGACCAAAACATTTTCTTGATATTTCTCTCTCACAAAGTGGCAATCAATTTCAATATCCTTAATCCTTTCATGGAAAACATGATTTTCCACAATATAAGTAGCACTTTGATTATCACAGAATAAAGGAACTGGATGTGTATGCTTGATTTGGAAATCAGATAAGAAGTACAAAAGCCACTGAATTTCACAGGATGTGAGGGTCATTGCCCTATATTATGCTTTTGAACTACTTCTACTAAAAGTTGTTTATTTCTTGCTTTTCCATGAGATCAAAGAATCACTAAAAAAGACTGTGTAACCACTGATTGATCTTCTAGTTTGAGTACATCCTGCCCAATTTGAGTCGCTGAAAGCCCTTAGGACAGGTGCACCAGTGGAAGGGAAGAAAAGACCTTGCCCTGGTGCAATTTTGAGGAATCTTAGGTGTTTATGAGCAGCGGCCAAGTGATTCTCTGTAGGTTTGTCTAGGAACTGACTTAATTGTTGTACTGAATATGCTATATCTGGCCTTGTGTTGCTAAGATATAAAATCTTACCAACCAGACTTCTGTAATATTTATTATCACTAAGAAGTGGTGAATCTGCTGCTTCCATTTTTGTTTTGGGGTCCATAGGAATACTTGAAGGTTTAGCTCCTAGGAAACCAAATTCCTGAAGAAGTTCTAGGCAGTACTTTCTTTGGTTCATTAAAATGCCAGATTCTGATCTTGCAACTTCATATCCTAAGAAGTATTTTAGTTGTCCCAAATCTTTGATTGTGAATGCTTGATGTAATAAGTCTTTGAGATGCTGAATTTTCTGCAAGTTAGAACTTACAACTACTATGTCATCCACATAGACAAGAAAAACTATAAAGGTAGAGCCTTGTCCTCTTGTAAAAAGACATGGATCATGTTTGGATTGAATATATCCTGCTTCTGTAAGTGCTTCAGTCAGTTTAGCATTCCATTGCCTACTGGCTTGTCTTAGACCATACAAGGATTTGATTAGTTTACATACTTCATTTTTCCCTGAAACAGGAAGTCCTAGTGGAGGTCTCATATAAACTTCATCATCTAAATCTCCATGTAGAAAGGCAGTGTTGACATCCATTTGATGCAAATGCCACTTATTCAATGATGCTAGGCTGAGAAATAGGCTGATAGTAGATAGTTTTGCCACAGGAGAGAAGGTTTCTAGGAAGTCTATTCATTCAGTCTGTGTGTAGCCCTTAGCTACAAGTCTTTCTTTTATATCTATCAATTGTACCATCTGCTTTCCTTTTTATCACGTATACCCACTTACAGCCTATTGGTTTTTTGCCTTGAGGTAGTGTTACAAGGGACCAAGTATTTGTTTTGTGGAGGGCTGCTAGTTCTTCTTGCATTGCTTTCTGCCAATTTTCATCTTTGACAACTTTTGTATAAGTGCTAGGTTATTGTGAAGCAATTAGAGTGCATGAAAAATCCTTGTAAGAATCTGATAAGTGGTCATAAGACATCACTTTGTCAAGTTTATAAGGTGTGGTAGTGGTTGCTCTTACCATAGTTTGATAGTCCTACAAATGTGCATGTAACTTTCTTTCCCTTGTGGATCTTCTAATATTCTGATTTTGATTTTGTGGTGGTAGATGTTGTGATGCATTATTGTCTGCATCCCCTGTATAAAAAATTACATCCTCAGTGTTTGCATCTCCAGCATTATAACCTGAATGTTCACCCATAGGATTGGCATGAAACATGTCAGAATCAACATTTTGAAAACTTGGAATATGTAAAACACATTCACTTTGTGTAGGCAATTCATTTGTTAAATAAGGAATGAATGTTCATGAAAAATCACATCTCTAGAAGTAAGAAACTCCATGGTTTGAAGGTCAAGAAGATTGTAGCCCTTGGTATGAGGAGGATTTCCTATATAAACACATCTTTTACTCCTACTATGAAACTTGTTTCTTCCTTGGGATACTGTACTTGCATAGGCTAAACAACCAAAAACTTTCAAGTCAGTGTAAGTTGGTGGTTTGCCATATAGGATACTGTAAGGTGTTTGTTCTTGTAGTAAAGGTGCAGGTGTAATATTGATTAGCATAGCAGCATGTTCAACACATAAACCCCAAAAAGACATTGGGAAACCAGCCTGAAATCTAAGTGCCCTAGCCACATTCAAAAAGTCTGATGCTTTCTTCACCACACCATTTTGTGCATAGTAAGCATCACATGTACAAGGTGGGGTAGGCCTCAGAATTCACAAGTCATCCCACAAACTCTTCAACTTTGTAAAATACTGAGTAATGAACATTGTACCTTGTTTTGTGGCATAAATCTCTTCTTGAAGATTGGACAAACGATAGGCATTGCCAACACCAAATCTGTGAACAAGATCAACCCAAATGTCTCTCGTTGTAGTTAACCAGAAGATGCTTTGCTGAATGAATGTATCAACCGAATTAACCAACCAATTTGACACCATGTCATTGCATTGACACTAGATTTCATAGTTTCTGTGATTTTCTGCTGGCCTAGGCAACGAACCACCAACACACTTCAGTTTACCCTTCATTGACAACACCATAGATATGGCTCTTTTCTAGCAATGATAATTCTCAGATCCATTTAGGACCAGTTGAACAATCATGGCCGAGGGATTCTCATCATGATGAATATGATAAGGATTGGCAATTCCATCTCCAACTTCATCTATTCCAAGAAACAGAGATAGAACGCAAGAAATGAAAACAAGGAAAAATTGTAATTTGTAGTTCCACACTATGATTCAAGATTGCTATTCCACATTGCAATCAACAAGAAGATTACACAACATAAGCGTGCTCTGCTACTATGTTGAAAAAAAATAAAACTGGAAAAATTTGCAGAAAGTAAATAGGGAAGAAGAAGATTTAAATAAAAGAAGCAGGAAAAATTTTATTCATTGATCCGAGAGAATTATTCTGATTACAAGTTTCCTAGCTGTAATTGAGCTTATATACAAGTCCTATGAATGTTTAATTGGCAGTTGAGTTTGTTGTAACATATTAATCGATTGTTAACAAACTCAACTATCTTCTTATATAAGTGTTCGACAAAAGGTCTGAACGAACTTTCAGTTTTGTGACTTGAGCATTTGCATCAGCTTGACCATCATGCCATGAACTTCAACACTTTATTCTTTTCTACCTATCTCATTCACTAGAAAATTAAGTCCTATTAGAGTGTTTCAAGAAACTATGGCATTTTGAAAAACTTTTCGTAGCAAGCCCAAGAAGTTTATTGCCAAGCTAGGATGGGGAAATTCTTGATATTTCTTAGTGCAAGATGCCGCTGATGAGTCCATAAATCCAAAATGGTAAGGAAATGCTATCAATTGCTATTTTCATTTTATATTTTGTAAGTACGTTATTTTCCAGCAAACTTTTTGATATTATAGTTAGAATATAGATTTCACGATCTTTATACACTAGGTCTTATGATATATGTTTATGATATAAAATACACATCATGCTAGAAATTTTAGACCGGTAATGCAATTGTTTTTAATAGATTATTCCTAATCTTATAATTTTCCTACCATGATTATGATTCTCTTTAAAAACATTAGTTTATAAGAAATACGAATTATATTATATATTGCTAGAATGATTATAAGTTAAGATATTTTAAATAATATCATGATAATGATTTTCGAATATATATACATGTATTTCAATTATAAAAGGGTTGGGAAATATTAGATATATTTTTAGGAATTAAATTGTTATATGGAATGAATTTTGAATTATGAGTTTAGGATTCAAGTTTGATATATGAATTTTGAAAACATATATTAAAATAGTAAATATATATTTTTATAGTAAATAAAGTATATGACCTATAAACTTATCATTATAAGAAAGTATGTATTTTGAGAAAAGTTTCTTTTACTAGATTTAGTATATGTTTGAATCATGAGATATTTTAGAAATAATATATTTTATAGGAAATGATGAGTTATTTAGAGTTAAACATTTAAAGTATAAAAAAATGAACACGAACCAATAGGAAATCAAAAAAATGCTACGGTTCATGTCACCCAATTTATTTATTTTTAGTTCGCAGTGAATCTTCGAGGGTCCCCGACACTAGCCCCTACTCACGGATAGTAGATGAAATTATTTGTTGGAGCCGGTTATTCCCCGTCCATGGACAATAATAATGGATATCCGGTCTGCATCGAGTTCAGTTATTTTAATTGTGACATGAGAACCGCAACATTAGTTCAAGCTCCTTATTTTGGAGATAGACTTAATTATAATTTTATCAGAATTATTTCTGCATGTTATATTTTTGTTAATATTATCATTTCATTTAAGTATTTTATTTATGGAATTTATTTTCTAGATAGTCAATTTCTTTATAGGGCTTTCGAGCTCACCATTTTCATTTCATATTTTTTCTTCAGATAAAGCATAGTATATGGCAGATGATGATGAACTTGGATGTCTAGCTAAGCATCACTGAAAGCAATAAGTTTATATAGTTATTTCTGGATGTTGTGTATTTGATGATACTATTCTGAAGTGTATGTTGTAATGTACAGGTGATTAGAATATGGTTGTTGTAATGACTATTTTATTTTGGGTGTTTGTAAATTAATGGTGCAAGAGATCAATTATTTTTAGGAAGGCTTTGTGTTTTGAGATTTTATCTCAGAGAATGGCCGAACAATTCGTTTTTCGAAAAATACGCTGTTTTCGGGAACGGGTCGTTACATGAACTGAGATTTAATGTTTATTATTTGTTTTATGATAAAACCGAGAATGTTTTTTCAACGGATACGCAAGAAACACACGAACGCACTCCTTTTTGTCCTCACTGAGACTCGAATCCGGAACCTCCAGAGTAATAACCGCAGCATTTATCACTGGACCGATGCCATGTTGGCATATGATAAAACCGAGAATTCGATACAACATTTTTATGTTTATTCATAAACATTTACACTTAGAATGTTAATAAGTTTATTATGTACTTATCACAAACATTCAGTTGAAATTAAACTAAACTTTCTACCAAGATATTATATACTTCCTCCGTTTGTTTTAATCAATCATTTTTGGTATACGCATACCGACTAAAAAAATGATTAATATATCTGAAATATATAGTATGAAATGACAAATTTGTTCTCTTATAAATATTGTGATACAAAAGTATTTAAAAAAAAATCATATTAAAAACCTATCTTGAAAATGATATACTTTCACAAACAAAAACGTCCCATCACGTCAAACTTGGGGAATATTGTTTTGTTCTCTTTTTTTTTTCTTTTCATTGGCACCGGAAACGTGAAAACAGTTTTATTCATTTTAATTAAGAAAGGGTAATCCTGAAAATATATAATAACGAATGTTGTATTGAATTGGTAAAATGAATTACTATTAACTACTGGTTATAATTAAGGATAAGGATACAATCTGAAATTCTTTTAAGTAACATGACAATTACATATTTTTAATAGAAAGAAGCACAACTGCATAATTTTTATAGCGAGAAGGACAAACAGTGAATCTCGAAAATCAGTGAATCTCCCCAATGAATTTCGACATTGAATTTCGACGGTGAATCCCGAAAATCAGTGACTTTCAACAATGAATTTTGAAAATTAGTGAATTTCGACAGTGAATTTCGGCAGTGAATTTAAACAGTGAATTTCGACAGTGGATAAATAGTTTTGTCCTTTATGCAAAAGTTTCAAAAGATTGTCATTCAACTCAATTGATGAAATTTTTCTGTCATTCTTCGTCATTCCCCCCCTTTTTTTTTTTTTTTTTTTTTTTTTGTTTTTTGTTTTCTTGTTCTATAGTTGATTATGGTGAAAGACTCATTGATTATAGTGTGGCTCACCATGGTTAATAGTATAAATTTGTTTTGTTTACATTGTGACAATTTTATTGTAAAACTAATAATTTCATTTTGAATCTAAAAAATGTTTTGAATTATCATCTCTCCAAAAGATTAAGCTGATCGAAAGGTTAATGATTAATATTTTATATATGTTAGAGTAATGATACGGACACACCCTGTGAGACACAACGGGTGACACAAACATATTTTTTACCTTTGATCATGATGGTCTACATCCTAAACACTAGATCATACTCCATGATCAACGGTGTTGATTATGGTTGTGTCTTACATGTTGTACCCGTATCGTTACCAGTGACGGACCCGAATTTTTTTTTCCAGTGGGGGCGAAATTCATAAAAAAAATTACACATTTAAAGTTAATAAGTTTCTTGTGTACTTGTCCTTTACAAATTTGTATTGAAACTGAAACTTAACTTTCTACGAAGAACTTTTTTTCTTTGGTTCTATAGTTGATTATTGTGTAGTTGATTATTGTGTAAGACTCATTGATCAGAGTGTGGTTCACTATGGTTAATAGAATAAATTTGTTTTGTTTACATTGTGACAATTTTATTGTAAAACTAATATTTTCATTTTGAATCTAAGAAACGTGTTGAATTATCATCTCTCCAAAAATTAAGCTGATCGAAAGGTTAATGTTTAATATTTTATATATGTTAGAGTACTGATACGGACACAACCTGTGAGACAACCATATTTTAAATTTTGGTTTTGTTTTTTTTGGGAAGATTGTTTTTGGAGCGAGGTTTGAGCTAGGTGTCTGCTGCTCTGATACCATAATAGAATTGTATGAGAAAGTCGTTTCACTATATGTGTAAACAAAGTACAAGACATGTATTTACTTGTACACTTGGAGGATTGTAGAGATCTATAGAATATATGAAGTATCAGTATAATATCTACGGTGTCAATACAATAACTACATAAGTTTTACATAATATTTCTATGATATTCCTACTACCACCCCTCAAGTTGGGCGAGCGCGGAGACCCAACTTGAAACGTTGAAGCAAAAAGGTAGGCTTCGGTAATGGCATCGTAAGACAATCTGCTAATTGATCATTGGTATTGACATGTGAAACACATAGATGACCTTTTTGAATTTGATCATGGATGTAGTGAAAATCAATGGCAACACGCTTCATTCTTGAATGGAAAACCATATTAGAACATGACTGTGTTGTCTCAAGGTTATCGTAGTAGACAACGGTCACCTTAGTTTGAGAGTGAGCCTAAGTCATGAAAAGAAAGTTAATCCAACTCAGCTCAACATTGGTGGATGCAACTGATCGGTATTCAAATTTAGTGGACGAGCGAGCAATAGTACTATGTTTCTTAGAGCTTCAAGAAATAAGATTACGACCAAGGTAAACAACAAATGCATTGGTGGTTGCAAAATTATCCTAGTCACCACCATAGTCAGTGTCAGAAATTGCGTGGAGCTTGAGTGGAGAGTCCTTATATAATTGAATGCCACAATCAACTGTGCCAACTAAGTTCCCAATACCCCTTTGACATAGGACCAATGCACATCAGTAGGAGAATGAATAAATTTAGACAATTTGTTATTAGTAAAAGCAATATCAAAGTCAAAGTGTTAGAGAGTAAAAGGTTAGCCACTGAGTTTGTATCATGCATATGAAGTTTGGTGAGCAATCCAGTGATATACCTTTTCCGAGAAAGAACAACACCTGTTGAATTAAGGACAACCTCGTTTCCAAGAAATTATGAAATAGCACCAAGAGTTTTTAAAGAAAACCTCAAACCAAGCTTATGTATAAAACCTTCAAGAGCATAATTGTTATTTCCCGTAAAATGATATCATCCACAAGAATCAGAATTAAAAATAACAATGCCATTATGAATCAAGATGTGCTTTTTTAAACCCAACAGAAAATAGGTATTGCTTAAGTTCATCATAGCATGCTCGAGGGGCTTTCTTAAGGCCACAAATTACCTTTTTAAGCTTACACACATGATTTGGACGATCTGAGTCAACAAATCCTTGAGACTGGGACATATAGACTAAATAATAAAGATGAACCTGCAAAAATGTATTATTAGTAACAACCTGACGACACCACCCATGCGTAAGAGCAAGACTAAGCACTACACGAATAATAGTCGATTTAACAACTAGACTAAATGTCTCAAAATAGTCCACACCTGGGCGTTGGTTGAAGTATTTGGCAACGAGACGAGCTTTATGCCAACCAATATAGCCATCTTGTTTACGTTTAAGATGAAAGACCTTCTTGCATCCAATAACATTATAAGATGGATCGGGAGGAACAATATCCCATGTATCATTACGCATAAAATCATCACTCTTCTTGCATTGCGTTTCTCCATTTAGGGTGTTTAAGGGCTTGAAGAACAATAGTAGGTTCATTGTCAGATGGAGTAATTAATAAGATGAATTTGAATATTAAGTTCTTGAATTGGTTTATGGATGTTGTTTTGGGCACGTGTGTGCATAGGGTGAGTAGGTGACGAAGTGCAGAGAATGGGTTCAGGTTGGGGGAGTCAGGAGGTACGAGAGAAGAAGAAGATCGATGGTATTGGGCTAGAGGAAGGAAGAGTGGGGGTGATGATGAAAACTGTGGAGGGGGTGGAGTAGGTATCCAGTCATAGGTAGCTGGGAGGCTCAGTGGGGGGGGGTGGATAGGGCATATAATGGAATGGAAAAACAGTTTCAACAAATTTGACATGGCGGGAGATGTAAAGACGACTTTGTGTAGCATCAAGGCAATCATATGCATGTTGGTTGAGGAGATAGCCAAGAAAGATGCATGGTTTGGATCGAGATTGAAATTTATGATCGGTGTAAGGTTGCAAGGTAGCGTTTGCATCCAAAAACTCGTAATTTTTGGTAATTGGCGAAGTGTGAAAAATGCAATGATATGGTGATTTCATGGCTAAAGTAGGTCTAGGCATGCGATTAATAAGATAGACAGTTGTGGAAAAGGAAGAGGGTCAGAAGTTTAAAGAAAGAGAGGCATCGGTAAGTAAAGTGAGTCATGTTTCCACAAATCACAATATGTAAGTGACGGCAATCAGAGTAACCGTTATGTTTAGGAGTGTGTAGTGGTATAGTAAAGTGAGAGATGTCATTTTGGGCAAGATAATCTCTAATGACAATATATTTGCTTCCATTGTTCCCAAAAAAAAGTGGTCACAACAAAGTGATAGAACAATCTTTTATTCTATATATCATGGTGTAGCATATATTTTTTTTGTTGAAAAAATGGTGTAGAATATTGATTGTTATTTTTACAGCGTGGTTAATGATGTGAAAGTATCTTGTGTGACTTTGATTTAACAGTTTATAATGTAACTAACACTTGTGCTTAAAAAATTCAGAAATATTATTACCTCAACCAAAAAGTGACGACGAATGATGTGACACACTTTTGCTAATTGATGATCCATGTAATACTAATATTAATGAATATGTCAAACAACATAGTTAATGATTCAAAATTGTGTTGAATCATTCATTGTAACCATTTTGTATGACTGTAGTACTGCTCTTCAAATTCCATCGACATGATCCTTCCTATTGTCTTAATGTTTACCGAGGGCAAGGACCCTGTCGATAAAAATGTGCACAATAAATTCATTTAACCTTTTTTATACCATTGATAATGTTAAAGGTCATATTTGTTATGACGGATCGATCAAGAAGTGATGGTGATTGTGAGTAAAGATAAAAGATAAAAAAAAAGTAAACAAACACTGAAACAAGAAAAACACAGATTTAACGTGGTTTCCGGCAATGTGCTGACTACTCCACGGACAAACGAGGATATTTTATCATCAACAGAAAGTTACATTCGTTACAACTAATACATATGGTTTTTATAGCCTTGGGAATCCAACCCTAACCGATTAAACAGTCAACCCAGTAAATGACCGAAATGATCATTGCCTAGCCCTTTTAACCACACAGCTTCCTTTGCATACTTCGAGTGCCATATACTCGCTCAAATAGTAGATAATGTCATCACCACTCGTAAAGTTGTCTTCCAACTTACCACGAAACCACCCAAAGTAAACACATACCCAAATATAGATCTTCTGCTTTGCCCACATCAACAAAGATAATTAGAATCACAAGACTTCGTGACAAAACATTGAGTACCATCTCCATAAATGAGTCCAATATCTGATTCACCCCTAAGGTACCTGAATATCCATTTCACTGCTTTCCAGTGTTCCTTTCCAGTTGGGCCATAAACTCGCCGACAACACTGATCGCTCGAGCCAAATCAAAGCTTAGTGATGCTGACTCATGACATAATTAGATTGCCCACTGCACTAGCATGTGGAACTTTTGACATGTATTTTTCCTCTTCAGTTGACTATGGAGTATACACAACAGACAGATGTAGATTTGGTGACATTGGAGTATCTATAGGTTTGGTTGTTGACATGCCAAACTTGGATAATACTTTCTCAATATACCCCTGCTGAGGCAAGAACAACTTTCCCTGCTTCCTATCTCTATAGATCTCCATCCTCAAAATTTTCTTTGTATTCCCCAAATCCTTCATCTCAAATTCAGCCTTGAGCAGATTTTTCAGATCTTGAATATCAGACTTATTTGCAGCAGCTATCAGAATATCATCCATATATAGCACCAGATAGATGATTGAACCATCCTTCAACTTGTTGTGATACACACAACAATCATATGGACTCCTGCTATAATCTTGCTAAATCAAATAATTGTCAAACTTCTTATACCACTGTCTTGGAGCCTGCTTAAGTCCATATAATGACTTCTTCAACTTGCAAACATATCCTTCCTTACCAGGAACATGGAAACCCTCTAGCTGAGTCATATAAATTTCCTTCTCTACATCTCTATTTAGAAAGGTTGTCTTCGCATCCAATTGCTCAAGTTCAAGATTCTGATGTGCCACTATTGCTAACAGCACCTTGATGGAAGTATGTCTGACCACTGGAGAAAATATCTCTTAATAGTCTACCCTCTCTTTTTGACTGAACCCCCTAGCAACTAAACGTGCCTTATATCTGATATCCTCAGCAGATGTCATTCCTTCCTTTCTCTTAAAGATCCATTTGCAGCTGACCACCCTCCTATCCTGTGGTTGTTTGACCAGATCCCAAGGCTCATTCTTTTGATGTGACTCTATTTCTTCTCCCATAGCAACAAGCCATTGTGATGCCTCAAAACATGTCACAGCTTCCCTGTAAGTGTTTGGTTCAAAACCATCCACTTCTTCGGCTACCTGTAATGCATATCCAACCATATCCTCCTCAAACCCATATCTTCTTGGAGGTCTGATATTGGTCCTTCTAGCTCTGCTGAGAGCTATACCCTGCAGACCAACATCAGTTGTTTGAGTATCTGCTGACCCTTGTTTAGCAGACTGGTTTGGATCCAATTCTGGATTTGATGATTGTTGACTATCCCCTGCTGAGTCTTTTAATCCAAAGCAGCTCTGCTTGAAGCTCCACGTGTATGTCAACCTTCTGTCTCGGATCCATTTTGATTCGGGATGTGGCCCTCACAGATGAGTTAAGCATAGAGTTTTCATCAAAGACTACACTCCTGCTGAGTATAACCCTATTTTTAGCTGATGACCAGATTCTATACCCCTTAACTCCATCTCCATATCAAACAAACACATCCTTCTTGGCCCTAGGTTCGAGTTTACCCTCACTGATATGATAATACATAGTGCTTCCAAAAACCCTAAGTCCAGAGTAGTCTGCTGACTTTCCTGACCAAACTTCAAGTGGTGTTTTAAGTTTGATCCAGTGTGATGCCCCCTATTGATTAAGTAGCAAGCTGTACTACCAGCCTCTGCCCAAAATCTCCTTGCTAGAACAGAATTAGAGAGCATGCACCTTGCTCTCTCAAGAAGAGTTTGATTCATTCTTTCTGCAACACCATTCTGCTGTGGAGTGTTTCTGACAGTACAGTGCCTAGCAATGCCTTCATTCTTGCAGAATTCATCAAACTCAGACCAATAGAATTCCAGTCCATTATCAGCTCTAAGTATCTTGATCTTCCTCCCTGTCTGATTCTCAACCAAAGCCTTCAATTGCTGGAAGTGTTTGAATGCTTCACTCTTGTGCTTCATCATGACTACCCAAACCATTCGTGAATAATCATCTATAAAGGACACAAAATACCTGTGACCACCCAATGACTTCACATTTGAAGGTCCCCAACAATCAGAATGGACAAAATCAAGTGTCCCTTTTGTGAT
This sequence comes from Gentiana macrophylla, assembly GCA_026214975.1. Taxonomy (NCBI): domain Eukaryota; kingdom Viridiplantae; phylum Streptophyta; class Magnoliopsida; order Gentianales; family Gentianaceae; genus Gentiana; species Gentiana macrophylla. Next base: position 6,366,011 of record CM047815.1, read on the forward strand.
GTGAATTGCTTTTAGGAACTTGCTCATTTGTAGCTGCCCAAACACACAGTGTTCACAAAATTCCAACTCCTTGACCTTATGCCCCCCAAGTAGATCAGACTTAGACAGAATTTGCATCCCTCTTTCACCCATATGACCCAATATTTATGCCACAGCTTGGTCATTGTGGATCAGTGAACCTCTCGATGATGCAACAAAGCAGCAGTAACTCGATACATGAGACCCTTCTAATATGTACAATGTCCCCTGCCTGATACCCTTCAGAATCACACCTGAACCCTTATAGACATTCATCACTCCACCTTCACCCCTGAACTTGAACCTCTTGCTGTCCAGTAGACTAAGTGATATCAAATTATTGGTCATTTGTGGAACATGCCTAACCTCATTCAGTGTGCACAAATTACCATCATGTGTCCTCAGCTGGATTGATCCAATCCCAACTATTTTGCAGACCTTGCTGTTGACCATAGCAATATGGCCTCCATCCACCTACTGATAAGTTGAAAACGGTTAGAGACTTAGTCATATACAGGCTCTCAAGTTTGGACCATAACTTCTCAGCAGTGTCCTGCTCAACAACCTCTATGATAATATCATCTGACAAGCACAACATAATTGTTGAATGTGCTTTATCCTCCAGACTGGCTCTCTCAGCAGCACTTTCTTCTGTTGATTTAGACAAGGGACCCCATAATCACTGTTGCTTCAACAAAGCATGCATCTTGATCTGCCACAGACTAAAAATGTTTCTTCCTATAAACTTGTCAATCTAACATTTAAGGCAGACATCTTTCTCACCCGATAAGCTTTCACAGATCCCAAATCCTAGGGTCAATTATGACCTGGTGCCAATCTACCTTGCTTAAAACCGATAAACATATTTCTTGATGAACCTAGACGCTCCGATACCAGTTTGTTATGACGGATCGATCAAGAAGTGATGGTGATTGTGAGTAAAGATAAAAGATAAACAAGTAAAAAACACAAAAACAAGAAGAACACAGATTTAATGTGGTTTCCGGTAATGTGCCGACTACTCCACGGATAAACGAGGATATTTTATTATCAACAGAAAGTTACATTAGTTACAACTAATACAAATGGTATTTATAGCCTTGGGAATCCAACCCTAACCGACTAAACAGCCAACCCAGTAAATGACCGAAATACCCCTGAAGTAACTTCACCGAATTAGAAAACCATGCAGATGTGTTCTTTAAGTCTGCAGTGAATCAGCAAGCTTAACTCTCATTGTTCACGTAACTGCCAGACTCCACTATCTTTGGTACCTGCATACCGTGCAGACACACGGCTTCAAAGAGATGATCAACTCTGCTGCTGCCCCAAACAAACACCAGACCATAGCTCTTATCCCAGACTTCAATAGCATAGTTTAAGTCACCATTACAATATTGATCGTTATAGGTCACATCATCATCATTTCTATAAAAGTTTGTTATGTCACTTTTATACATAGGCTAGTTATTACTCAATCCGTTCCTATTTAACTGTTATAGTTGTCAAAAAAAAAAAAAAAAAAAATATCTGTCGTAGTTACATTTTCAAAGCATTGTTGATTGTATTTTTCTACATCAACCCTTATTTAAGGGTAAACATCCATAAGGACACAATTACATTTTCAACGGTCATTTAGAACAATCATATTTTAATAAGACAAGAAGGACAGAATCAGTCTGATTGGACAATTTTACCCTTTCCATACAAAAAATGAAAACACACGGCGCATTCCAATTCTTATGTCGCTTGAACAAATTCCATAAACCCTCGGAATTGGAATTCGTCGGAGCATAACCGTCATTAGAGTCTTTGCTGAAGTCCCAACGTAATGCACTCCTGATTGCTGCGCGTTCGAATCAGATATGTTTCGACTTTTTTTAGGGAGTTCCTTGAAGCTATTTTGTTATCTTTGTTTCTTATTTCACAGTTTTTGTTTTTTTCTTGTTTAATCAAACGTTGTATGCTTTGTTACATAGACATAATAGCACGTGGGAGATTGTTTCGAACCTGGTAGGACAATGACCGCACTTTTTTCTTGTTTAATCAAATGTTGTATTCTTCGTAGCTGTGTTCATGCATTCATTCAATATTTGTTTTCTTTTTCTTTGTACTTCTTGGGATTTTGGTTATCAATTGTTATTGCCATGGAAGCAGTTGAGGATGCACGGAGGTGGTGGTGGTGTAAAATTGGTAATCTAAGGAGGCTGTGATGTTATTTGATTTTGATTTTGTTTCTGAGCCGACAATTTCCGTCAATTGAGAATACCCGACCCGTAACTTGGCGGGGCAACACCCAAATGTCTTGTGAGCTTCTTGCATCACGAGCAACTAGCGATTGCAGCCATGGTGGGGCCTTCTGTCTTTTGCTCGTATAATGACATATCATATGGGAGCTTTGTCGATCTACCACTACTTTGCCGGGCCATTTGTGCGACTACCACTCTCTTGTCGAAATACCACTCTCATTTTCGCGTTTTAGGTGTTTTTTGAACCAAACTAAACCCTAATTGGGAAGGGGGAACCCAATAGGGGAAGGGTGTCCCTTAAGATCGTGCACAAAGGTGAAAAAAACGGGAGAAAATCGCGAATCAAAATTGGTATTTTCTGCCTTGGGTGGTATTCTCACAATTTGTTCCAGAAAGTGGTGGTAAACCAGAAAATATCCCCATATCTGAGCCTCATATTTCACTGTTTTCCTTCAATTGTTGATTTGATTTCCTTAATAACACAATTTGGAATGTTTTTCAATCTTGAGCATTAGTTTGGCTTTCATATCATGTATTCCACAATAATCACTATTTCATGTTACACAAATTCATATGTATCGATGACATGAAAGTTGGTTTGACCCATAAAAAAAAAACAGGAAGAAGAAAAAATGCACATGTGAAAACAGAAAAATTCATTCTTTTGCTTTGACTAAAATAAATGTACATCATGTCCCATTTACTGAATGGAAAAACATGAATTCATAAGGCACCTGAAGGATTGCTTGAGAGCAATAATTTTTGATAATTTTCTATTGTAATAGGGGAGAAATTAGCTGAGAAAGGTGGATCAGTTCCACTAAAGCTAATTGCTGAAAAGGCTAAATACTTGAAGAATGACATGGTAATGGAATGGTCAGCAAATAAATTAGCAAGGAAAATGTTTGATGGTTATTTTCCATGCAAACCTGGTTTCTGCACATTTGGTGATGATCCAGCTTACTTCCCTGATAATGAATGTGTTTGCTATCTTGCCGTATAGGAATGCGTGGATCCCGCAAAATACGGCCTAGATGTTGATGTTGAACCCAAAACAGGGCCAGATGATTATTTTTGATGTAGACTGACGATACGGGATTTCACCCCTCCGCGTGGAATAATCTGATTGGTCCAGCTGGCATGTGGAAAAGTCTACGCTGATGGCCCACATCGGATCGAATACTATGCATGCCAGTGAAGACCGCAATGACAGGCAGATTGTGCGAGTGTCTCACCTCGGTCAGCCACGTCGGTATCCCTCGAGTCGATGCCAAGACTTCCAGTTCACACACTCGAGCCCGCCGCCCAGCAGGTAACTTGGGCAGGAGGGCAAGGCCCATTTAAGGGTATTTAAGTCAATAGACCTAACCGCCCTAAGTTTAGGGCAGAAGAAGGACATGTGCCTATAAATACATAGCTCCAGGAACTACGTAAGGCTTGATTCCTGGACATAAACGCAGGATACGTAGGCAATCCAAGATACATTCTTGGACCCAGCCATAAAACACCAAAAAACATCATCTTTTACACAATTACAGCTATTCGATTCCTTTACAGCTCATCTTTAGATTACACGTGGCCCGGATTTATCGGTGTTGCATTATTCAGCATCATCAATTGGCGCTAGAAGGAGGGCCTTCTACCGGTGAGTTGGTAAAGATTTCGCAATGGCTCCACCAGCAAGAAAGAAGCCGATTTAACAAAGAAGAACCCACATACTCGAAGAAGCGATGCAGACATGGATCCAGCAGGGGTCCCTTCTCAGATTCAAGAAGTCCCCACTGGCTCTAGACCCGCAGTGGCCGATCAGCCTAGGCCTCAGCTTCCCCCGCAGCTGCAAGACATGGCCGATCACTTAGCGTCCTTAGATGAAGACGCCCTGAAAAGAGTGGTGGCGTTGGCGTTTATTGGTAAGGGAATTTGTAATCCCCGGAAGGACACCTGTTAGACCCACGGGGTCGGAAGGAAAAGTGAAATAGCCGGGAAGAGACCTTTGGACCCTCGGGAAGAGCGTGTGGATGAAGTAGAAATCAAGTATAACCAGAAGCGAAGTAAAATGAAAAGCAAAGCAGCAGAATGGTCGAAGAGAGCATCCAAACGAGTTCAACCGTATCGTAGGGAAAGAGCCACTGACTGAATGGCTCGAGTCGCCTTTTAGCCCCGAAATCGAGATATATACAATGCCAGAGTCGTTTAAGCCACCGAAAATGGAACCCTACGACGGAACCACAGACCCGGAGGATCATTTGTACCGATACATATCATTGATGAGGTTGAGAAATGCAAACGATGCCATGAAGTGTCGTGCTTTCGACACGTTGCTCACAGGTCGAGCTCGAGAATGGTTCCACAAACTGCGTCCTGGGTCGATCTCAAGTTTTTTACAGTTAGGCCAGAAATTTCGAGATGCCTTCATTGGAAACAAGAAGTTCCATCTCAGTGCCACCCACCTCATGAATATCAAGCAAGAAAAAGGGGAGTCGACCATTGATTTTATGAGGCGCTTCAACCTCGAGGCCATGAAAGTGCATAATGCCAGCGATGCGCTGCAGCTTAATGCCTTTGTTGGAGGTCTGCGTAATATGAAACTGTACGACAAGCTCTCCAAGAAGATGCCAAACGATATGGATGAATGTGTAAACATAGTTCATAAGTTCTGCCAAGGTGAAGAGGCAGTGCGTCTGCACACCATTTCACTTGGCCTTAATTCAAGGAATGACACCCGAGGCCAGTCCAAGGGACAGCCAAAGGGTCGAAATGATGATGGGAAATCTAACGTGTTTGATCGATTAACCGCTCCAATCACAGATCGTCTCGGTAAGAAAGGGAATCTGAAAGAGCGTGATTTTATCCCTCTGAACCGATCACGTGGAGAGGTGTTAGCTATTATGATTAAGAAGAATATTGCTCGAACACCCAAGCCAATGTCCAAGGACCCTGAGAAGAGGAAGAATACCCATAAGTATTGTGATTATCACAGGGATGTGGGGCACGACACAGAGGAATGTTTTGATTTGAAAAGAGACATCGATGCCTGTATCCAAGAGGGTCGATTGGATGAAGTGGTCGACAGATCGGAAAAGGATGAGCCCAAGGGTCGTCGAGAGTATAAAAGAAAGAGTTATAATGGGTAGAAGGATCGGTCGCCACGTCGAGACAATCAGAGGCGGCGGGATAGATCGGCTGAGCTGACCTACAGGGATAATCGACGAGGTGATCGTCGGGAAGATTTGAACCAAGACCCTCACGGAGATAACCGTGTCGGGTACGACGTCAATACCATTGTGGCAGAGCAGGGGTCTGATCGATCTAGGTCGAGTCGACAGACTTCGGACCGATCGAGAGAGTCGAAGAAATTAAGGTTCACAACTGAAGTGGGTTATGGACCCAAGGATGATATCCCAAGTTCGCACAGCCATAACGAAGGTTTGGTCATAGAAGCGGTAATAAGTCGAGGTCGGGTGAAGAGAGTCTGCGTCGACAGTGGAAGCGCCGTTAACATCCTTTATTACTCGGCCTTCAAAGCCATGAGATTGAAAGATGAAGATATTGTGCCATTATCTACCCTCTATTTGGATTCCACGAGGACAAGCTATTCACCTGCCGGGTCGATCAATTTATTGACAAGCGCCGCCGGAGACGGAGAAAAAGGCCGGACCATGGAGATGACCTATGTCGTAGTTAAGGCCCCATCGGGATACAACGCGATATTAGGCCGACCAGCTTTATACGATCTCAGAGCCATCATCTCGACATTCCACAACAGCATGAAGTTCCCCACCTAGTATGGAACTCATGAGGTAAAAGGAGACATCGAGGTGGCCAGAAGCTGTAGCTTGGTCACGATCAAAGGGAAGGGAGTTGGACATGTGTTGGTTGAAGAATTAATTCCGGAAGAAGAGGAGGATCGAAGTTGGGTCTCTGTCGACCCGACAGAAGAAGTTTGTGTCTGGAAGGAAGAGGAGGGCCAAGGAGTCCAGATCGGGAAGTGGTTGTCACACCCCGACATGAAAGCCTTGGTCGACATCCTGGTAGAGTATCGAGATGTCTTTGCATGGAAAGCAGACGACATGCCAGGCCTATCGGCCGACATTGCGATGCATCAGCTTAATGTCGATCCAAAAAAGAAGCCAATACGGCAAAAGAAGAGGAACCTTGCTCCTGAGAGGAAGGAGGCAGTAAGGAAAGAAGTTGACAAGTTGTTGATAGCTGGGATCGTCAAAGAAGTGTTCTACCCATTGGTTAGCCAACCCGTGTTAGTTAAAAAGCGGATGGAAGTGGCGAATGTGCGTAGATTTTCTGAGATCTCAACAAAGCATGCCCCAAGGATTCAGTATCCCTCCCGAAGATCGATCGGTTAGTTGACTCGACTACGGGCTTCGAGGTGTTTGGTTTTCTCGATGCGTATAGAGGATATTACCAAATATTCATGGACCCCCAGGATTCAGAGAAAACCGCCTTCATAACAGAGTTTGGAACGTATTGTTTTGTGACAATGCCTTTTGGTTTGAAAAACACAGGGGCCACCTATCAGCGGACAGTCAACAAAATTTTCAAAGGATTGATAGGTCGGAACATGGAGGTTTATGTACATGTGGACGATTTGTTGATCAAGAGCAATTCTATAGGACAGTTTATTGACGATGTCAGAGAGGTTTTCGAGGTGCTGCGGGCTGCGAAAATGAAGCTCAACCCGAAGAAGTGTACTTTCGGGGTTCGATCTGGAAAATTCTTAGGCTACATGATATCAAAGGGTGGGATTCGTGCTAATCCGGATAAGGTCGAGGCTCTGAAAAACATGCCTGCACCTCGTAACGTAAAGGAAGTTCAAAGATTGACGGGTCGAATGGCTGCCCTCAATCGTTTCTTGTCGATATCAGCACAGAGGGCCCTACCCTTTTTCAGGATACTGAAGAAGGCAAGTCCATTCCAGTGGGATGAGAAGTGTCAGAGAGCGTTCGATGACCTGAAAGAGTATTTATCTAATCTGCCGACACTGTCCTCACCTCGAGAAGGAGAGAAGCTCTTAGTTTATCTGGCAATTTGCGAGGAGGCGGTGAGCGCAGTGTTGGTTCGAGAGGGGGATCAAAGGCAGATTCCGATTTATTTTGTAAGTAAGGCACTGCATGGACCCGAGATCAGATAAACACCCGCTAAAAAGCTGGCCTTGGGTCTAGTCCATGCATCAAGGAAGTTAAAGCCATATTTTCAAGCCCACCCCATTGCTGTGGTCACTGACCAACCTTTGAAGCAAATTCTAACGAAGCCCGAGACATCGGGTCGGTTGGCAAAGTGGGTTGTCGAACTAGCAGAGTATGATATCGAATTTTTACCACGTACCGCCATCAAGGGTCAAGCTCTGGCAGACTTCCTGGCCGAAGGGTTATCGATTCAATTGGAACAAGAAAAGCAGTCATCAGAAGAACAATGGACCATCCACGTTGATGGTGCCTCGAGTAAAGAAGGAGCTGGGGCTGGTTTATTGCTAGTTAGCCCCAGAGGGGAGGAGTTCCCATATGCACTATGATTCGAGTTTAAAGCCACGAACAACGAAGCTGAGTATGAGGCCATGATCACGGGCTTGAAGCTAGCATCGAAGTTGGGGGTCGAGAACCTTTTGGTATACAACGATTCTCAACTTGTGGTAAACCACATACGAGGTGAGTATGAGGCTAAAGAAGAATCGATGAAGAGCTATCTGAAAGTTGTTCAGGGGTTAATGTCGAAATTCAAAGTAGTTCATATCGAGCAGGTACCACGCAGCGAGAACAAGAGGGCCGACGCGCTGTCTAAACTCGCGTCGAATTTCAAATCGAAAAAGAAGGTTCTGGTGGAGATGTTGGCAGAGCGGAGTTACAATGAAGTCGATGTGCAACCAGTGGTTCAGGGATCGACGTGGATGGATCCGATAGCCCTGTACTTGAAGGATGGAATTCTCCCGTCTGACAAGTCTCAAGCCAGAAAGATCCGGCTACAAGCCTCCAGGTATGCCCTATTCGATTATGTCCTTTATCGAAAATCGTTTGTAACACCTTGGATGCGATGCGCATCGGAAGATGAGGGGGCTTATCTACTTGAAGAGATACATCGAGGGGTTTGTGGTAACCATTGCGGGGCTCGAATGTTGGTGAGGAAATGTAAACTAGCAGGTTATTTTTGGCCTTCAATGCAGAAGGACGCCAACCGATTGGTGATGAGGTGCAGGGCTTGCCAGGTACATGATGTGGTAACACACCAACAGGCCCAAGAGATGAATTCCATCGAATCGGAATGGCCGTTTGATGAGTGGGGGGTCGATATAGTCAGACCACTACCTCGAGCTCCGGGTAATTTCAAGTATGTTGTGGTCGCGGTCGATTATTTCACAAAGTGGGTCGAAGCCAAAGCCCTTACCGACATCAGAGCTCAGACCATCAAAAAGTTTCAATGGGAGAATATTTTGTGCAGGTATGGAATTCCAAAGTATCTGATATCAGATAATGGGACACAATTTCTAGATGACCGAGTGCAGGATTGGCTCAAGGAGTTCAAGATCGAACATCGAACCACCTCAGTGGCCCGACCTCAGTCCAATGGTCAGGTCGAGCAGACTAACAGGCAGATCAAATTCGGTTTGAAAAAGCGACTAGAGGATGAAGGTCGGGATTGGGCAGCTCAGCTACCAAGTATTCTGTGGTCATATCGAACAACACCCAATTCGGCCACACAAGAGACTCCTTTTGCCATGGCTTATGGATGCGAAGCAGTAATACCTGCAGAGATCGGACTATCCTCACCTCGAGTTTTGGCATATAACGTCGAGACGAATGACAATGATCTGCTTCAAGAGAAGGACAATATCGAAGAAAAGAGAGAGGTGGCAGCATATCGAATGGCCAACTATAAAAGAAAGATCTCACAATATTATAACGCGAGGGTGAAGTACAAGTACTTCCAAGTGGGGGATCTCGTACTAAGAAAGAATGAGGCCAGCAGACAGGACCCAATAGGCAAGCTCGAGCCGAATTGGGAAGGTCCATATAAAATTCTGAAGGTGCATCCTAAAGGATCGTATCAGTTGGGTAGGTCGGATGGAAGCACGGTACCTCGAACTTGGCACGCCACCAACCTGAGAAAATACTATGTTTAAATCGCATTCACTTTATGATATTTACAACTTTGCTTTCTTAATTGTTTGTAACAAGTCGATATGACATTTGATTTTCAACGTTTTATTTTCAAGCAAATTTTCTTTTTTAATTATGCTGAATTTACAAGCTTATGTCAAAAAGAAAAGGGGAGCAGAAGAAAAAGCGTAAAATTCGACCTCGACGCCAGAATTCGACAAAATGGTGAATAAAGCCAAGTCACTGACAGAGCTTGCATCACTCCCGACCTTCAAATAAGCCCCGATGCGAGGTGGTCGGAAGATCCCACGATGGATACCTAGCTCGACCAGATCATAAGCACCACGATGTGCGACAGTCGAGTAAGGATTTCACAATTCGATGTCCTCATAAGCCTGACGAGGCAAGACAGTCGAATCGAGCTCCGACCAGCCAAGTCAAGCCAATAAGGCAGTACAGTGCTAGATCGACTCATATCCAAATGTACCATGAGTCATGAACTCATACCACACTTCGAGGGGCCACAGGGGAATTAAGTCCATTGGACTACACCCCACAAGGCAACATTTGCAAGGGAACATTTGCAAGGGAATTAAGTCTAAAGGACTACACCCTAGACAAATGATCAATAATGACATAAGACATTCAATGGAAAGGCATATATTTAAGTTGAAAAATCACAAAATGCAAATTGAAAAGTCTGCAATGTCGAATCGGAGAAATTCACGTCGATACAAATGAAAATGTCAAAATTATACAACCAGATCGAATTAAAAAGTTTAATAAACAGGGCAGTAAAAAATATGGCATCAAAGAGAGTCATCAAGCAGTTGGCTGGTTCGAGGTAGAGGCGTTGGGGTCGACTTGCTCTTCCAACTCGTCGTTTTCCGCTCCGTCTCCCTCCAGAGCAGGGACCACATACTTGTCATAAAGAGACACGTCAGCCTTGAAGTCGGTGATGTATCGGCCATATCGGGGGATGGCCTCTGGGTCATACAAGTATGCCTTCTCGATGCTCTTAACCTCAAAGTCAGGGACGACCATCTTAACTTGATCCAACGCGTTTGAAAATCCCCCCTTCATGGCCTGACTCATCAGTAGCGCCAAGTCATTATCGAACTCCTCCGACGTCAAGAAGTCCTTTTTAGCTGCTTCTAAGCGAGTCGTGAAGCTATCGACCTCGAGTTGAAGATCGTCTCGAGCCTTAGTAGATGCGGCCAGCTCGGCCCTAGTCTCATCCAACTCCGACTTCACCACCGCTAACTCAGCTTCCCTGTCGGATATGTCTTTCTACGCTTTTGACAGATCGGACTCCAGTTTCATGCGCCGATCATCCAGCTTGTTGGCCTTGGCTTTCAGCTTCTCAAGATCAGAGGTCAGCTTAGCGATTGTCTCTTTCTGCTCCTCCAAAGCTGCCGAGGGAGACTCGATCCAATTCAAAGCCACTTTAGTGGCGAGATGAGTCTACAAAGAAGATAAAAGGAGTGAGACACCATTAACTTTGAGGTCAGACAAAAATCCCGGAGCTACAAAGAAATAAAAAGAAGACTTACAGCTCGGTGACTCTTCATGATGAAGTCGTGTAACTCCTCCGGAGTCATGGCCTCCATCTCTGCCACGCTCATCCCGGGGATCGGATCGGTGGAATTTGGGGGAGCAAGGTTACGGGTCTCCTTCCCGACCCCATGCCGCACCTCAGTTGTTTTTTGGCGCTTCCTCGATACGAGATCCCCTTCAGTCTGCTCCGCCACCCTAGCTTCGTCGGGTTGGCCTCTTAAAATCTCAGATGTCGATGCAGGAGTAGAAGAGCGAATCGACCCCCTCTGACCCCCCCATGTGGCACCAGACGCCGGCTTTTTCGACTTGATACCGGCCAGTTCCTGAATTTTCTTGGGATCCGTCTTTTTAGGATCGGGCATCTTACCTATAGCCTCCAACTTTGAAAAGTGTTCCACTGCAAACATAGATAAATTAGAATTAGTACATCATTAAAAACCTTAACCGGTCTTGAAGAAAGAAAGTGCAAGTATAACGGTTCGACAGAACAAAGAAGTTTCCAACACAAAACTCGAACGTCCTCATCGAGTTCCAGATAGGCGCTCGGTCTTGCTGTTTCGATGTCAGCGAATGGATACAGGGAATGCAGATTTCGAGTCGCTATGTCGGGGTGAACGCTCTCAATAATCCCACACTCGCGGGGGACGTCCGAGTCAATCCGATCATGCCATTTCCGCGGCCTTTTATACCAAGTATGGATGTCAATATCCACCAACCCATGTCGGATAAAGAAGAAATGCGGTTTCCACTCGCCCTGAGACGAGGCCACCTTCCTCACGAACTCCGACACCAAGGGGCGCCTCTGGAATGTGTACCATCCGGCGTCTTGTAGGCCTTGAATTGCGTAATATTGCCGGAACAGCCGGACCGAGAACTCGATTTTGGCGATTCGACACGCCAGCACAAAATCCATTACACTCCTAATCCCGTTTGGAGCAAACTAGGTAACACAGATCTGGTAGTGTTGGAGGACTGCAATGAAGGACGGGTCGAAAGGAAATCGAAGACCCTCCTTCAGTTGCGCCTCGTAGATGGCGCAGAACCCAGGGGGGTCACAGGCGAACTGGTGTTGACCGTGTGAGATTTTGACATGCTCAGATGAGTATGGAATGCCATATCGAGTACAAACGGTTTTAGCCTTTTCTTGAGAAAGACTGGATATGCAACCGTATGGCCCTTGGCCTTTCATCCTGGTTTGACGCTTAGCAGCGGGTCGAGAGGACTCCTCCTCCTCTCCCCTCTCTTCCTCTTCTTCTCCTCCGGCGACTTTTTCACCAAGAGCAGTTGGGACTTCAGAAACTGTCTCCTCCGCTGATTCTTCTTCTATCGCAACAATCTCTTCCCTATTTTGAGAATCACGCTCACTACTAGACATGGAACTAAGAAAAGAAGCAAGAAATAAATGCAAAAAGAAAAAATCTGAGAGGAGTTTGAGCGAATTGGGGCTTACTTGCGTTTTTATGATAAAGCAGAAACAGATAATGGCAAATGAGAGAGTGCAGAGTCTGGGGCTCCTTTTATGCTTGTGAAATCTTCTAAATGAATTGAAAGGGCGGTTTGGGAGCAGTTATAAGGTGTGTAACGCGAGAATCAAGGGTAGTGGGCGATTAAAGCGCCGTTTCTCGTGACTCATTAATGCTAGTGCGAGTGTGGCGTCATCCTACGACAGCCTACATCGGGTAGAAAGGATAGCTGTATTCCCGCCTAAGGAGGATTGAATGTCGAATAGGTTATTCAAATTTTCAGATCCGACCTTAGCTTTCGAGATGAGCTTCTCTCCGATCTGGGGGGCTTATGACGATACAGGATTTCACCCCTCCGCGTGGAATAATCTGATTGGTCCAGCTGGCATGTGGAAAAGTTTACGCTGATGGCCCACATCGGATCGAATACTATGCATGCCAGTGAAGACCGCAATGCCAGGCAGATTGTGCGAGTGTCTCACCTCGGTCAGCCACGTCGGTATCCCTCGAGTCGATGCCAAGACTTCCAGTTCACACACTCGAGCCCGCCGCCCAGCAGGTAACTTGGGCAGGAAGGCAAGGTCCATTTAAGGGTATTTAAGTCAATAGACCTAACCGCCCTAAGTTTAGGGCAGAAGAAGGACATGTGCCTATAAATACATAGCTCCAGGAACTACGTAAGGCTTGATTCCTGGACATAAACGCAGGATACGTAGGCAATCCAAGATACATTCTTGGACCCAGCCATAAAACACCAAAAAAAATCATCTTTTACACAATTACAGCTATTCGATTCCTTTACAGCTCATCTTTAGATTACACGTGACCCGGATTTATCGGTGTTGCATTATTCAGCATCATCATAGACCATGTCAACATATTACCTCGCCGGAAGTCTTGTTGATCTAGGGATGGCCTGGTGGTAGCGCATTGCTACCTAAAAGTAGCCACTTTGATTATGTTTGTTCCGTTGATCTTAGCAGGGCATCCTGGTATTCATTAGGACGTTTCATTTCAAGTATTGGCTCGATCATCATTCGGAATTTGCAGATCTCACATTCCGACAATTCTTCGAGCACTTGTTGGGTGTTCATGTATGAATTTAAACATGGCCAGGAGGTGAAGCAATTTTTCGTGTTCCTAAACGCATAATAAGCACATCAATTTTCCAGATTCTACATTGTCTTTGCACCCCCTCTTGAATTTGCTTGTTTTTTTTTTTTTTTTTTTTTTAACGTTTTGGGGTCCACATATGGGAATTGTTTGGAGAGGAATAGATGGAATATGTGAATCAGAGAAGTATTATGTAACATGTTGGTGGATTTAGACACATGTTGCCTTTATTGCCGAAATGATTACCCAGTAGTCAAACATGGTACATCCATATTTCCCTTAATCAAGTGTTCTGTTGGCTTTTTACTGTGAGCTCCAAATGCATTATTTTCTTTTTATTTTTCTTTTTAAGCTACATGGGATCAAGATTTGATATTATTATTTCTTAGCTTATGCAGAATTTCGTAAGATGACCGGGAAAAAGTGGGTTTTCAAAAATGCCTAATGACTAATTAGTTGGAGTCCAGTGTATAATATTTTTTTGGTTTGTGCAATTAAATTATGATGATTTACGACAGAATCACAAAAGATCAGAGCACACCTCTTCATATCAAAGCTACTAAGCACTAATACATCCCCTGGATATGGCCTAGTGGTGAAGGCATGGGTGTTTAAAGACCGCCTGGTATGGGAGCTAGAGGTCAGAGGTTCGAATCCCCGAAAAGGGTTGGGAGTCATGTGTCTGGTTCGACCTCTCTCCAGTATCATGTATACTAGGCCGCCTATGTTCTAAGCTGCTGGGTTACCTGATTAACCTCTCCTCGTATTCCTGTGGGATCGGTGGCGAGGGGGCCCCTTACGGTTAGGGTTTAACCGTTTTACTAAGCACTAATATCGATCATGTCCGAATATTTGGCTAGCAATATACTTTGTTTCACTGTTTCACACTTAAGCATAATTGACATCATGTTCTTGTCCACTTTCATGACTGGTCTAATGTTTCAATGTAGTAATACAATGTTATTGGGTAACTCTGATCCTTAAATCTATTTATTCACTGCTGGGTTACCTGATTAACCTCTCCTCGTATTCCTGTGGGATCGGTGGCGAGGGGGCCCCTTACGGTTAGGGTTTAACCGTTTTACTAAGCACTAATATCAGATCATGTCCAAAATATTTGGCAAGCAATATACTTTGTTTCACTGTTTCACACCTAAGCATAATTGACATCATGTTCTTGTCCACTTTCATGACTGGTCTAATGTTTCAATGTAGTAATACAATGTTATTGGGTAACTCTGATCCTTAAATCTATTTATTCACTATTAGCTAGCAAAATACCCTGGTTCATTGTTTTTCATTGAGTTTAACACACTCTGGTTCATTGTTTTTCATTGAGTTCAAAACTCTCTGGTTTAGTATTTCATTTCTAATCAAAATACTCGGGTGCACTATTTCACTTCAAATCAAAACTATCATAGAACACTACATACTCATCTTGCCTTACCCCCAATAAATCATTTCATACATAGCTTTTCCTTAGCATCCTTTATAGTTGCAATGTACTCTGCTTCTGTAGTAGACAAAGCTCCACAAAGAATAAAACACTCTGGTTCACTATTTCACACCTACTTCACATTATTAACTCACTTCAAACCAAGGTTCACTTTTAGGAGTTTATAATTGTAGTTCACTACTGTAGTTAACCATTGGAAGTTTACTATTGTTAGTTCACTTTCTGAGTTCTTTTTTGCGAGTTCACTATTTGTAGTTCACTGTTTATGGTTCAGTGTTGGAAGTTTACTATTTGTAGCTAGCAAAATACTCTGATTCACTTTTTTTAATTGAGTTCAAAACACCCTGGTTCACTTTAGCGAGTTCACTTTTGTAGACTATTTGTAGTTCACTGTTTTTTATTGAGTTCAAAACACTCTAGTTCACAGTTTTTAATCATGTTCAAAACATTCTGGTTCACTGTTTTTAATCGAGTTCAAAACACTATGGGATCGGTGGCGAGGGGGCCCCTTACGGTTAGGGTTTAACCGTTTTACTAAGCACTAATATCAGATCATGTCCAAAATATTTGGCAAGCAATATACTTTGTTTCACTGTTTCACACCTAAGCATAATTGACATCATGTTCTTGTCCACTTTCATGACTGGTCTAATGTTTCAATGTAGTAATACAATGTTATTGGGTAACTCTGATCCTTAAATCTATTTATTCACTATTAGCTAGCAAAATACCACTGGTTCATTGTTTTTCATTGAGTTTAACACACTCTGGTTCATTGTTTTCATTGAGTTCAAAACTCTCTGGTTTAGTATTTCATTTCTAATCAAAATACTGGGTGCACTATTTCACTTCAAATCAAAACTATCATAGAACACTACATACTCATCTTGCCTTACCCCAATAAATCATTTCATACATAGCTTTTCCTTAGCATCCTTTATAGTTGCAATGTACTGCTTCAGTAGTAGACAAAGCTCCACAAAGAATAAAACACTCACAGTTCACTATTTCACACCTACTTCACATTATTAACTCACTTCAAACCAAGGTTCACTTTTAGGAGTTTATAATTGTAGTTCACTATCTTGTAGTTAACCATTGGAAGTTTACTATTGTTAGTTCACTTTTCGAGTTCTTTTTCTTGAGTTCACTATTTGTAGTTCACTGTTTATGGTTCAGTGTTGGAAGTTTACTATTTGTAGCTAGCAAAATACTCTGATTCACTTTTTTAATTGAGTTCAAAACACCCTGGTTCACTTTAGCGAGTTCACTTTTGTAGACTATTTGTAGTTCATTGTTTTTATTGAGTTCAAAACACTCTAGTTCACAGTTTTTAATCATGTTCAAAACATTCTGGTTCACTGTTTTTAATCGAGTTCAAAACACTATGTTTCACTATTTTTCATTGAGTTCAAAACACTATGGTTCACTGTTTCACACTCTCGTTAACTGTTTGACTTCAAATCACAATACTCTGGTTTACTTCAAATCAAAATACTCTGGTTCACTGTTTTTCATTGAATTCAAAACATTTTCTCTCTTCTTAGTTCACTTTTTTAAATCACTCTCGTAGATCACTATAATACTATTCAAACTCTTAGTTCACTTTTTTACAATTATAGTTCACTACAACATTGAAAGTTTACACGTAACACTTCAAAAACACAGCCAATCAACTTTTTAAGTAGAAACAAAAGGAAGAAAATTTTGCTAAACAAGATTTTGAACAACAAATGGATCTACTTTGGCAATCAAACCAATAAGTTTCTGATGTACAACCATTGATGTCGAATACAAAACTCAAGCCAAAAGAAGTTACAAAGCATGAACAATACAAAGGTGCACAAAAGCCACATGACTAACATACACGGAAGCTATAAAACTCAAATACCAATAAAGCAATAAAATCAAAACACATTATCAATCGGAGATCCACTGGAAATGTAGATGTAAACCATGTCTTTTTAATATTCCATTCCATACACTCTGGTGCATGCTAGCATACAAGTTCTTGATAGAACTCCTTTTGAGCTGCACATAAACGTCAAACACAGCCAAAGAGGGTGGTTGAATTAGCAAACATGAAAAAAAATACATGTTTTGTGAATTCCCATGTAAATAAAAAAAACCAAACAAAATCTTGAGAAATTGATTGAACTTCACTAGGAAATAAAAAAATGTCACCTTGGAAGCAAGCAAGCATATCATATTGTTTTGTTTATAAAAATCCAGGTTCATTCTTGGTCTTAATAGTACCTCAATAACATCACCAGTTTTAACACCAGTAGAAACAAGATGAAAAACAGCAGCTTCGATGAGTTTGTAATGCTTTTCATGAGTAATATCGCAGTTGTCGAAAGCAGAGATTGCTCGCCAAGAAGGAAATTCATCGGCAACGTTTTTTAGCAAGCCAGAAAGCATCAGACCCAGGTTAGCCATTTGTTTAACAAAAAGTGGAAATCAATGAAAAAAGAAAGCAGGATTTCGTGATTCAGCAACAAGTAATCGCCTTCGATTTTAGGACTTTCAGTTGAGAGTATCGAATAGACAAAAGTCACCAGGAAACAAATATTAAGCATGCCAGAAAATGATAATATAACATCTCCAATACGCCCTCATGTATTACATCATACTTGATTCTTGTACTTATAAGGATTGGACTGCACACCCATAATACATATCATATAATAATGAATTACACACATGAATACAGATGGACACTGAACTCTAAAGTTATTATATTAGCTAATTTAGTAATATCAGAGATGTTCTAGCAAGCAACATCTGATACACAATGTTATAAAGCGGATGGAAACAACGGGATGCGAAATAAAAGCGAAGCAATCAAACATAAACAATCAAAGGAGAAAGCGAAACAAGAAGAACACATATTTAACGTGAAACCCCTCGGTGGGAGAGGTAAAAACCATGGGCATAAAGAGATATTTTATTATCGATTTGAATTTTACAGATTTCAACACACTCGAGATAATGAGACAACAATTGTATTTATAGCACAAATCCCTAAACCCTAGCACGCAAGGAATCTTTGTCGATGCACCATAAATACCCTTACACGTGTCCTCCTTTAATGACATTTGTATATATTGTACATAATGAAATTAAGTAGATGTGGGACCCCAGATTCGAATCTACTCGGCAGACTATCACCTGCTGATAGTCACCTGCTTGTGAAGCTCGATGAGACTCCACCTCTTGATATGCATGAATTGAATACACTTCTCACCGCCCATCACATGCAGTGAGTCTTGACGGTTCCAGGATGAGTAGAGTTCAAGTCACCTTACTGACACATAAGAACTTCTTAGATATACAATTGACAGCTTAATAAGAAATTCAGACCACATATATAACGCAACAATAAACGCATAAGAGTCCCGTGTTCTATACCCAAATCTCAAAGAAACTCCCAATAGTGTGACGTATGTTCACATTTAAGTCATCAGACATCAATTTAAACGGACCATATTACCCCTTACAGAGAACATTACAAGCATTACAAAGGCAAATAGGCAACTATTAATTCAATCAATTCCCATTATGTTAAACTGATAAAAAAAAACATAGAATCAGGCTCTAAACTATTGTCAGATTCAAAGTACAATTAAATTTCCAGATTTGTACAATAAGAATTGCAAATTTAATGCACTCAACAACAAAATTTAACTCTGATTTACACAAGAAAATTGAATAGATATGCACATACATTCCGTTGTTGCTGTTGACATCGGCCTGGTTTTGGATTTTTTTCATTGATGGGACGAAGAATGAAGGAACCGGAGCTCCACCGCTGGCAGCCATAGAAGTGAGAGATGAAGAGGAAAAATATGATTGATGCCTCTGGTGGCCGGCCGGACGACGTTGGGCGGCGGAAAAGAGCAGAGAGCATCAGAGTGAAGGGAGAAAGGGACGGAGGGAGGAGAAATTCTTTGACATAAAAAACTACGGAGAAACAATACGGAGAACAACACGGAGAAACAACACAAAGAAGAAAGGGTAAATGTGTCCGATATTCTTGCATTTGTCCTTAATGCCTTATGAAATAGTAAAACAACTAGTATTTGAATCAAAATGTATAAATATCTTTATTGATAATTAACTAAAAGCAATTATTTTTCTTAATATATGTGTTTTTGATTTACTGAGTTGGATTATATATATTTGAGAAAAGCTATTGTTACACCAAAATGATCACATTGACCAACTCAACAGAATTTGACATGATCGATAAAAGTGACACTAATATTAATCTAATCAGTAAATCGTGCTCTTTAAATTTGATCCACGTGGTCCTTCCCCTTTGGTCCAGTGTTTGCCGGAGGATATATATATATATATATATATATATATATATATATCACTGAGCTTGTTAAAACAACAATTGGGCTAGCTTGTCATGGACCATTCTATTAGTTTCATGAAAAAAAAGACGGCAAATTTACAGAAGCCAACTTCTCCGGCAATTCCTATCATCATTATCCTCTTCTCCTTCATCTTTCTGTTCCGTCTGTTCTCCACATCCAATCAAATCCCGCAAGCCCATTTTGATAATACCGATGCAAAATTTAATGAAACAAAATGGGTTGATTACAAACTCACTGAAGCAGCTTCCATGATTGCCCAGAACAATACTTTGATAGTTTGTACTGTGAGTGAGCCTTTTTGCCTTTTTTGTACAACTGGTTGATTAGTGTTTCAAGACAGAATCATCAGAACATGGTTCTTGTAATTGCTGAAGATCATCCAACTTTGTTACAAGTGAACAAGAAATGGCCTGGTCATGCTGTGTTCTTGTCTCCTCCTCTAAACAACTCTAAAGTTCCAAGGGATTTTGGTTCTAAAGGATTCTACACTTTTACTTCAAGAAGGCCTCACCATCTGTTAAGGATTTTGGAGCTTGGTTATAATGTCATGTACAATGATGTTGATATGCTTTGGCTAGCTGATCCGTTTCCTTATATGGTTGAAGAACACGATGTATACATCACCGACGACAAAACTACTTCGAACCCTTCAAACCTAGAGGTAAGAATTATCATTGTGAATTTGTGACACTTGGAAAGTTGAATCTTGAACTTAGATTTAACTTTTAAGAGGTTAAACGTGTAACATTCCCAAACCCAGGGAGTGAAGCGCAAATAATCCGTCAGTGTTTAGATCTCACGCTTATAATTAGATAATGCGTGTCTCCCACATTCAAAGTGGGATATCACAAAAAGTGTAAATTCGATCTTTCAAAAGTGGAATCTAAATTAGAGGAATGATGGGTGTGTCTGTGCTTTTAAAAATGTCTATTCATATTTAGTAATAAGATATTTGTCGTAGCAATCAAAATATTTGTTCGTGTCACTCATTTTAAAACAAACTTAATTAAATATTATAGTGATTTGCGGACAAAGAAATAATTACTCCCTCTGTCCCACTTTATTTGTCCTGATTGACTTTTCAAAGAGATTTACACTAGTGTATTTGCGTATTTAATGCTTTGAATCTCACTAAATGATCCAATATTTTTATGGGAAATTAGGGATAAGGACACAATCTGGAATATTTTTAAGTAACAGAACATCTACATATTTTATATAGGGAGAAGGACAACTGCATAATTTTTATAGCGAGAAGGACATACAGTGAATTCCGAAAATTAGTAAATCTCCCCAGTGAATCTCAAAATCAGTGAATTTCGACAGTGAATCCTGAAAATCAGTGACTTTCGACAATGAATTTTGAAAATTAGTGAATTTCGGCAGTGAATTTAAACAGTGAATTTCGACAGTGGATAAATACTTTTGTCCTTTATGCAAAAGATTCAAAAGACTGTCATTCTACTCAATTGATGAAATATTTATGTCATTCTTCCTCATTCCCCTAATTTTCATAAATGATAAAGTATTACTTAAATTACATAAATGTAAAAATATTGAATCATTTAATGAGATTGAAAATTAAATACACTAGTAAAATCTCTTTAAAAAGTCAAACCTGAGACAAATAAAATGGAGCGAGAGGAGTAGTTCTTTTGATATAGATCAGAGAGACCGCATTTTTATTTATTTTTGGTACATGTCATTTAACTTAGAAATTTTTTAAAACATGTCATTCCTTGATAAAACTTATTAGATTTTCCTTCGTTTCAACTATGTTAAGAACTGTCCCTATTTCGTGATTGTTTATAAATAATATTGGTTTACTAATTAATTGAATAAGTATTAAAGAAAACCATTATTGAAGAATATGGTCAAATGATTGAGCGAATCATGCCAGAATTGTGATGGCATCAATCAAGGATATTACATTTATTATGTATTACCTTTCCCGGATGTTGAGAACTAATTTATGTATTAATGTTGTAAGGGTAGCTAAGTAATTGTGCCCTATGCCATGTCTCATCCTAAGGTTAGATAAGGTTGTTGAGAGGAATAATCTTGAGATAAATTGTGTTAGTGTGTGTGGTATATTTGCAGAAAACCTGTGTATTCATTATTAGAATGATCAAGAAATTCCATGGATGAATTCTCTGTGAATTCTCTTATCTCATTTTCTTAAGTTGGTATCGGAGCTAGCCTTTAGCTAGCTTCAAATTTGAGTCATGCCTGGCTCGGAGTCTTATGAGCTAAGCTCAGGATGGTGACCAACGGCTCCAGCGTAGAAGGAACAACAAGCTTGATGGCTCCGGCAACATGAGGGGTGGCGATTGGAAACTCGGGGAAGCACGCGAGTATAGCTCCATTAACTAGATAACCCGAGGGCCTTTGGAATTCCTCTCACATCCAACATGCAAGGTGGTGGACTTTCTGTTTGAATTTACCCTTAGTCCCCATTGTAATATCTGGGCGAGTGGATGTCTTTGCTCCGGGTGCTTTCGGTTTCCATTTGCTTAGTTCTTATCCTACTCTACCTACAATGCCAACCTTAGGGTCTCTATGATCCCTTTCAGTAATTCCGCTTCCATTTACCAGTCATCTGAATCATAAATGTAATGTCAAACTGGATAGATGTAATTATTTTGTGTGGAAGTATACCGTCCTTCCAATCATTAGAGGACATAGACCTGAAAGTCATATACTAAGCGATGAAAATAGATTCATAGATGTGTTCACCTCTCAATATCTCTCGTTCACCATATAAACAAATACAGACACCATAGGAATAGAGGATCAATGATCCCTTGCTGATGGAATGGCTTTTGAGCTCTATGACAACATGCACTGATTGATGTTGTGGGGTGTTTTTCATTCAGAGATCTAAGTAACTCTTGAGAATCTATTGAACATACAAGCGAAGCAAAGATGTTGGAATTGGATTGCTATGACTGGGGCTACTAAGAGATCCAAGTCAATGATAGATTATCTAGCACATATGAAGTCATATATATATCGCGATAATCATTCTGCATGAAGAGTTACCATGTATCCAAATAAGAGTTGATTTTTGCCATTCTAGGGACCGGACAAGGAATATGAATATGTCATTTCGAATCTTCTTGCTAGGTTTGGATATCTATCTTGGCGGGAGGTATAATCGGTGATTACTCTTGAAAGGCTCTTTGGTAAGATTTGGTCCAATAGAAACATGTGATATAAGTGTTATGCTATCATTTCGGTGTGTTAGTAGTCGATTGTGAGACCTTGGCCACGAGGATCGGAGGTGCTAGTCCATATCCTAGGGTAGGAAGAGGTGGAAGAAATGGAGGAAGAGACGGCGGATCCTTTAATGGTAACAAACCAGTCTTTCAACTGTGTGGTATATATGGTCATGTGGTCACAACTTGTTGGCACAGATTTGACCAAGACTCTATTCCACCAATAAACAATGCACCTGGTGTGGATAAAGAAAACCAAGGTTTTTTGGCATCTTCACAAACCATTGTTGATCCTGTCGGGTACATGGACAATGGTGTCACTAACCACATCACTTTTGAAATCAACAGTCTCCATCTTAGTGCATGTTACTCGGGCGTTGAATCCTTGGTTGTTGGGAATGGTGATCTTCTTCCAATCCATCATACTAGTTCTTGTTTAATTCTTACCCTAAATAATAGACACATTCAATCAAATAATTCCTTACATGTTCCCTCTATGACTAAGGATCTCATTAGTGTATCTCAACTACTTCTGATTTTCCTGTGATTATTGAAATTTATGACAAGTTTTGTTATGTTAAGAACAAGTCATCAAAGAAACTGCTACAAATAGAAGCTCTTAAAAATAGATTCTACCAGATTCGAAGTCCTCAAGATCCTAGAAATCCCATCCAGAGTCATCTATTTGGAAGTATTGCCCGAAACACAATTTCTGTAATTGTTTTTATAATTAATAAATAACAGATTTATTCTCATCGTATTATTGCTTCGTGCTCATAACTAATACACTACTGAAAACCCCAAGTTGTATCATATGTAGCCATATAACTTAGTGTGTTGTCACATATGAGGATTAAGTTTATGGTGATACAGTTAAACTGTTAGTTCGTGGTGAACTTAATCAAAGAATGGGGTCTATTGATTAAACCATCATTAATGCGCCCAGAACACTTTATGGTGTGACCATTTTATCCGGACCGTCGATGTTGGTTATCTAAGTGGGGCATTTATATATGATGTAGTCATATAAGACTAGACCGAATTAATCAGTATTTCTGATATAATTCCGTGAATGAGAAATCTTATTGAATAAAAAGATGATCAAATATGGATTAACATTAATCCTGAAGTAATTGCAGACTTCGGCTTGTTTCAAGATAGGGTTTGATGTTTTCGTTAAGGATTGCTAAGAGGCGCGGTCCGAATCACTTTCACGTTGGCACTATTCAGGAATGAGTAGCCAAAAGTAGAAAGACAATCCCCTTATTTGTTAATCCTAGAGACTGAACGATCCCAGGACTTCATATTGGCTATGAACTAATTGATCACTAGTGGGTCAACGGTAAATAAGGATAATGAAGAAGGTTTATGGAAACATTCTCGCTTCATTGCAGATAGTCTATGGAGGGTTGGTCTGTATGTAATAATTATATCAATGGACACTTATTGACTCGACACTTTGAGAATAAGTTATATCTATAATCGATAGAGTTCAATTTCGGATTTATGGTGGCGTAATTTCGGAATTAATAAGTTCAATATAAATGTTCAGTTCGATGAATATTTTATTCAATTTATTGGAGCTATTGGTTATAGGTCTATAGTCCCCGGGTTTGCTCCTAACATGCGAGTGAATTCTCGTATTATAGAACCTCGAGAGTACATTATATAGTTGGTCTTTTTAATGAATATGCAAAATATTATTTATCGGTAAATAATATGTAAAATAGAAAAAACATTTTCTATTATTCATTTGGCATAAATGGTGCCACATGTTGAGAAAATTGGGAAGAAAAATTTCCTGAATTATAACATTTGTAATTAATTATTTATTTGCTAAATAATTAATGGCTAAATTAAGAGATTGATTTTCTAATGATTATCTCATTTATGGTGATTATCTATTTCTCTGGGAAAAAAGATAATTGTCTTGTGAAAAGGGATAACTCTCGGTTGCTTGGTTATTTCCCTTTATTAAAAGAGTTCCTCCCAACACATTAGACACAACATAGTCTGCGCCACTTACTCAGAAAAAGGGAGAAAAATTAGTTTCTTGCCTTAGCCATCGGGAGAAGAAAAACTGGAGTTTTTCTTGGAGCATATTCATGGAGGTTCGAATGCGGGATCGACGTCCACCAGACGACACTTGGAGATACAACTCGGAAGATCACGGCGTCTCTTCGGTTGGGTAAATCTTCATACCTTCGTATAGATTATATTAATTAAATATGTGAATCATGTCGTGGTAAAATCGTAAATAAATTTTAATTCGTTGCTTCCGCGGTGCATGATTGAGTGTCTCGATCGGTGCTGTGAATCGGATCTGACGATCTGAAGAAAAGGGTAAAAATACGCCAGCAACTATGAGGTGTGCTCTCGCAATTGCGAGAACCGGAAATTATTTCCGGATCCGGTTTTTTCAGCGTTTCGGATCCTGATTCGGGTTTCTGTATATCCAGCAATCTCACCTCTCACTAGATCTTCATTCAATCCAAGTCAAACCAAAATCATTCTAGGTTGTCTTATTTTATTCAAATTTCTTGTAATGCCCATGTTGGCACTAATAATCTTGATAAGGATAAGAATGTTTGGCATCGGAGACTAGGACATTTTTCTAAGAATGTTCTGAACCTTGTTCTCAATAAATGTATTGTTTTTGTTAATGATAATTTTCGATTATAAGGCTTGTCAATTTGGAAAAAGCCATTCTTTTGCTTATGCTAAACCTAGTTCTAATGCTACTTTCGTTCTTGATCTTATCCACATAGACTTATAGGGACCAGCTTCATGAATACTCATATTATGTGCATTTCATTGATGTTTATTATATGTATGTTTGGATATATCCTTTAAAATTCAAGCCTAAGGCTTTATCCGCATTTGTTCAGTTAAAAAAAACTAGTTGCAAATCAATTTGGAACCATTATTATGTGTGGTCATTCAGATTGGGGGGTTAAGTATAGAAGTTTTGAATCCTTTCTCAAAAAACATAGAGTGGTGTTTAGACATCCTTGTCCTCATGGTTATTGGCATATAGTGGAAGTAGGAATGACCCTTTTGGCTTAAGCATCTCTTCCTCTTTAGATATTTGTGGGACAGATTTCTTGATCCCGTTTCTATTATCAATGATTTACCTACACCAGTCATTCAAAACAAGTCTCCTACATAGAATCCGTTCAAAACTAAACCTGACTATTCCAAGTATAGAGTCATTGGATGCAGTCCCAACTTAAGACCTTTATTCAACACTAAATTTGGACATCACACAACCAAATGTGTCAATATTGGTATGAGTCCTCAACACACAGGTTACAAATGCCTTGATGAATCAGGAAGGGTTTTCAAATGTCATATTCAATGAGTCATAATTCCCTTTAGTCTAGGGTTTAGCAAGGACTGTGAGTACTTATATCCAATTGCATACTCTTTCCCTTATTTCTCCAACAACAGGCACCATATTCTAGTATAATCGAAGAATGGCCTGCATGCAGCAGTAATCCAAATGATGTGTTCAGTCCAACAAGGAATACCAGTAGTCCAAATTTGTCACCCCTTGTTCTGCCACATGAAGATTATAACTCTTAATCCATCATTGAATCTTTCATAGATAATTCTTCTCCTACAGAAAGATCCATTCATTTGTCATCCACTCTTAAGGATCATTTACCATCAAACTCAAATGGTGAAACCTGATCTTCGAATCCTCCAATTCATGAACCTGTCAAAATAGGTCATCCTATGAAAACAAGATAAAAAAACTGGTATCCTTAAACCTAATATTTACTCCTTCACTATTAATGTTACATCTCTTCATGCTCATATATCTAAACAAACCAAAGTATCAGAGGATTTGAATCAGTCAGAATGGATATCGGCCATGTCAGAAGAGTATGATGCCTTGATGAACAATCACACATGGGATCTTATGTTGACTGATCTATGACAAAGTCTTGTTGGAAACATGTGGGTATTCAAACTGAAATTGAATCTGTATGGATCCATACTAAAACATAAATCAAGGCTTGTTGCAAAAGGATTTCACCAGACTTATGAGGTGGACATCATGGAGACCTTTAGCTCTATGGCCAAGGCTTCACTATAAGAGTTTTCATGGATGTTTTTGTTTCTCAAAACAATGAAATAAATTCAGTTGGCATCTCAGTGCCTTCTTAAATGACCCTTCAGAATCTATTTATATGCACTAGACTGAAGGGTTTGTTAATGCATCGAAACCTCATTATGTCA
The DNA here is from genome assembly GCA_026214975.1 of Gentiana macrophylla. Classification (NCBI taxonomy): domain Eukaryota; kingdom Viridiplantae; phylum Streptophyta; class Magnoliopsida; order Gentianales; family Gentianaceae; genus Gentiana; species Gentiana macrophylla. The sequence goes on from CM047815.1 coordinate 6,392,821, forward strand.
GCAGATCGAAGAAGGTCATATATGGACTCAAATAGGCACCCAATGCCTGGTTTGACGAATTAAAGGATCAGATGTTGACCTGGTGGATTAATCAGTCTAAATCTAACACATCATTGTTTATTAATGGAAATGGGGCACATCTAATGTATTCTCGTCTATATGTTGATGACATTTTAGTGAGAAGAAAGTTATCGACCTCATACTCGAGGAAGTACATTGGGACACTCAATGCCAAGTTTTCACAAAAAAAAAATCTTGGATATGTTGCACATTTTCTTGAAATCGGGTGGATAGCCATGTTTCTTGTAAGAATTGTCTTCACATTATACCAACAAAAAGTACACTAAAGTTTCTAAGGGTTCTTAGTTATAGAACTATTTGCAGGCAAATTCTTTGACTGCTCTACTATGTTGAATTGATTGGATATCGCCCCAAGTTGATCAACCCTATCATTCATTTCCTGTCCAGTGTTCTGAGCCAACTAGATTGTAGAATCTTGATCCATTTCCATGTTAGACACAAAAGTTTTCTGCCTCTCAAACTTTATAGCCATGGAAAATACATCTTCGATTTCAGGAAAATGCACCATTAGCATGGCTTGAGACACCATTTGCTCGAATTCGTCCCTTAGAAATTTCTGAAACTTCATCACATGTTATGTATCCATGGTATCCAGTAGAGTTTTCATGGCATCACAATGACATTGGGCACATAGGTGCAAGAAGGATTTGGCCAGATAATTTTGACTTCCTCCCAAATAATCATTAGTTTTGTAAAATACTGATTTACAGAATCAACTCCATGTTTCAAGGAATTCATCTCTTCAAAAAGATCAGAAATCCTAAAATTATTCTTACTTGAAAATAGATCAGCAATATTCTTTCACACAGCTCGGTCACTTCTGAAATACAACAAACTTTGGGTAATGGTGTTCTCTAATGAATTCAGTATCCAAGTCTTGACCATCATGTCACATTTCCTCCATGCTTGGAATTCAATTGAATTTACCTCTGGTTTCTTGATTGTACCATCAATGAACCCATACTTATTCTTTCTAATTAATGCCATTTCCATGGGCATTTTCTATGGATGATAATTGTTACCATTCATCAATGGAGGAACCAACACCAACGAAGGATTTTCATTAGGATGAACATAATAGGGACTAGATGGACTCAATTCTTGCTTTTTCGCTGCCATGGCTGACAAGAACTATATCTAACCACACAAATCTATAGAAAACTAAGAGAAAACGATCATGAATTGACCAAGAACTAGATTCTAGTTCCAGAACAATGAGAAAATCACAGAAAAATCTCAAATTTCTATAAAAACAACAAAAATCTCGAAGAAAACTCTCAAGTTTGTTCCGCTAAACACCAGAGTTAGCAAAAACTGAGCAAGGAACGTCTGATATTGAAATTGATGAAATTGAAAGAACAAGACGAAATAAAATACCGAATTCTCATTAATAAGTAAAATGAACATGTTATTTACAATGGTGTTGGTCGTGAATTATTTATAGTGTACACTCCTCTACAACAATCATATTCTGTTATAACACACTTAAGAGACAGTTACAACAGAATAAAATTGTTTCTGCATTCAGCTACAAGTCTGTTGAATCATCAGGACTTCTCGGCTAAATTCCTCACGTAGTTGAATTCTTCAAGTCAGTTGATCCGTATCCTCTCACCTATTTATTCTTGATTATTAGTGTGTGCATATACTCTTGCATCCAACATTTCTTCATCCATACTCTATATTGTAATAGGTGTTGTTCCTGATTTGAATCACAACGTGGAGGCAATGGGACAAATTTGTTAGGGGCTTGTGGTGCGATTCTAAGGTTACCAACATTTGTTTGATGAATTTTCCTAGATGTGTATAGAATTAAAATCTCACGTATGATGTCATTAGTATCTGTAAGTGATGTGAACCGTAAATTTAAGCTCGGTGAATTACACACATAAGCCATACACATGGCGACATCCTTGGTGTCGAGTAACAACAAATGTAAAAATGCTCCTCATGATTTATTCCACTTAACTAGGTTTTCTGGCTCTATTTTTTTATTTTTATAAAATATATCTATAATGATTTAGATCTCAGGCTTACATATATATATATATATATATATATATATATATATATATATAGACAACATGTGTCCGTCGATAGGTGTTCATTCAAAACAATAGGCATGAACAATAAAGTCCATTAGCTAGCACAATATGACGTTCAAAGTAATCTTTAAAATTAGTTTATTAAGTGTTTAAGTCGTGATGCCAAACAAAGACAACGTGGAATAACAACATATGTTGAAACACTATTTTAGCTCATTCGTGTCTTTTGAATCTATTGTTTTCTATCACAGGACACTCATGAGTTGCCAAAAGGAAAATATACATATGCAGTGGCATGATTTATATGCGTCCCACTATTGGATCGAAGCTACTAATGAAGAAATGGATTGAAGAGATTAAGGCTCAAACATGGATTAGAGGAAGATACATCAATGACCAGCCTGCATTCAATAGGGCTTTGACGAAAACCGTTGGGCAAGTAAAGTCATATGTGCTTCCACAAACAGCATTTCCATCAGGTCATTTGTATTTCAATAATGCAAAATGGGTTAAAGAAAATAAAGGTAAACAAGTAATAATACACAATAATTGGATTATTGGATTGGAGAAAAAGATGCAACGTTTCAAGAATCAAGGACTATGGATGGTGGATGACCATATTTTGGAATCTACTCTAGGAAAACTATAAGTTATATTTGCAATATTGAGTTTGTAGTCTTTATATTTTTCTGAAGATTTTGATTGGGAAAATAGTATTACCACAACGGTTGTGTCACAAGGAAAGATAAACACATTTTTACATTATCGATAATGATATACCATAATCAAGGTGTGTGTTATGTCTTTTATTATGACACAACTGTGTTATTGTAATAAATAACTCATTTTGATTAACGTCATGAGGAATTTAATACTTATTTGAAATGGTTATTATGTAGTACATTTTTTGCTTATGCTTTCATAAAGTTGTAGGAGTTTAGCTCATGGTATAGGAATTTTGTTTTATATGTTACATGAATGTTGTAGGAAGTGAAATTTAGAATACCTACTCATTTTTACTCTATTTTAGATAGGGAATGATAGAAATTTCTTTCTGCGTGATTTACATTATTTTTACACTATCATCATTTCACCATGCATCTTTTCACTTGTAAAAAGATTAAAACAAAATAAAAACTTGAAAAATCACAACTACATAATTATATTAGGTGTGTAAAAATAATGTAGAGTTAAGGGAGTAACTCTATCATTACCCTTATAGGATAAGAATGGGTGTGTGATGAAAGGGAATGAGATTGAGCGGTCATAATGCATTGTATTTTGTATTGTACTATATAAAATTTCCATGGTATGGAGAGTAGTTCATGTATTATTCGAGGACTTGAGCATATATATATATTACGTACACACTGTATTTCCTCTTTTAAATTATTAATTATAAGAGCACTGATTGAGACAAAACTTGTCTCCCTTAAACATAGGGGTCTGTTCGCAATCCATCATGGCGATCGAATCTTATCAGAATTGACCAATATAGCCATTTTGTGACAATCCAAAAATATCTCAAGAATGATCCTGAAGTATCTAGATTTTAATACAAAAAAATGTCCCCTAAATCTTTCAACTCAAATCCGGATGAGAGAAAATATTTAATTTCACACAAACATCTATATAATTAGTAACAAAGAGAATATCATCAACACATAAACCCAAGAATATGAACATACTCCCACCAAACTTTTGGTAGATAGATTCATCAAATTTGTTTGCCACAAAACCAAATGAGACATTAAGATGATGAAATTTGAAATACCATTGACGAGAAGAATGTTCGAGTCCAAAGATGGATTTCCTTAGTTTTCAAACCATATTCTACGAGTCACCCAATGCAAAGTTTTATGGTTGCACCATATAAAGGTCTCACCAATGTTACCATCGTGAAATAATCTCTTTAGATCCATATAATGTAATTCAAGATCCATATGAGCAATTAGAGTCATGATTATCCTAAAAATGTCATTCAAAGAAACCGAGAGAAGGTCTATATATATCACTACATCATTTTGAGTAAAGCCCTTAATGACAGGACGAGCCTTATATCTTTACACATTCCATTTGAATCCCTCATGGACTTATATATCCATTTTTAATCAAGGGGTTTAGTTTCTTCCGTCAATGATACAAGATGCTAAATGTCATTGTTCTTCATAGACTTTTCTCATATTCCTTAGCCCCAATCCACTTATGATAGCTAGAGTTTTTCATGGCTTGGCGGACGATAACTAGATCATCCTCTATAATGCCAAGATCATTATGCTTGAAGAGATAAACAAAGTAATCATCATGCATTGTTGATCTTCACTCTCAAATGGAGTGCCTACGTTGTGGCACCACCGGCTCCTCGTGTGGTACGTCATGTGCTCATGTTGCTCCTGTATTGGTTCTACATGATGTAGAGTTTGTGTTAAGGGTGATTTTATACGTTTTATAAGGATATATTTTATGTCAATTTCCCCCATATCTGGATGTTTTTCATAGAAATCGAGCTTTATATTGAAGTATTGAGCAAGTGATGTTTTTAATGGGTTAGTTGCAAAATTGTATGATTTATGTGTAAAATTGATGATTTCATGTTTATTTGGAAGATACTACATTTTGCAATGTGTTTGATGTATTGTAGATACACAATTTCGACCAAAAAGAGGATTAAAAGAGGTTAACAATCGGATTAATGAAGAGGAGAAGAGATAAAGATGAAATCGATTGAAGATAAAGATGAGAAGATCGATTTTCAAGCAGCTGAACGTTCGTTCAAGTCCCGTCCAGAGTGGACGGTCGTCTGAAGAATGGACTGGCGTCCAGGAGAAGAAAGTTGATTCAGAGAGTTTGGACGCTGAGTGGACGGGCGTCTGAAGCAAGTCCAAGGTATCTTGGGCGGGCGTCCAACAAGACGGACGGGCGTCCTCGACCGATTTTACAGGACCGACGACTTTATTTTCTATAAATACGGCGCTTTGTAAATCCTAGAACATATAATTTTATCTGACCGCATACACGAGAACCCCAATTTCGAGATCAAGTCACCTCGGCCGGCTGAGCCTTGGTGCTTGGCCGGCCGAGGGTTGTTTCTTTTCGTCTTTGTTTCGTTTTGCTGCTGTTTTATGCTGAATGCTTGGAGGCTGAGCAATTGTTCAAACCATGTGAATCCGTTTCAGCAGGTTCTTTCTTTTCAATCTTGAGTTTGTTTTGTGATTTTTAATTCAAGTTGTATTTTTCCTATGCTTATGTGCTATGCAATCAATATCGAGAGATGTATTGCTGTTTGATGTTTACCGTATGACGAGAGTCGGTGTAAACCTTAGATCACCATAGGAAAGATGGGATTTTTAATCTTGACATAATGAGAGTTGATAGGTTGAATATCTAGGTTGCTAGATTGAGAGATCTTACACCTTGGTTTGAGAGCGTCAATCTTATATGTCGAGAGATGAGAGATTGATAGGCGAATTATCTACGAGAGTAGAAATTCATACCTTTGATAGGTGAACCACAATTTTGGTTGACTCATCACAAGACAACTTTAGAGAGGAAATTAAGGGTTGCAGGATCGGTGGATAATTACTTGTTCGATTGTTTAATCACCATGATCATCTTCTTGTTTACTGTTTATTTTATAGCTTATAGTTTAGGTTTCGTTTTCGCTTTTATCCTTCCTGGCTTTGGACTGACAATCCTCTGTCCAGTTTATTTTATCGTTTTTAGTTTTGTTTTAGTAGTAACAATCTTAGGAAAATTAATGAACTAGATACCCCGATTCCCTGTGACCGACTCCGGTATTAATCGATGTACTACGATCCCTACACTTGGGGAATACCGGATTTATAAATTTTATTACTTGTTTATTTTTCATTGCATAAAATCCGTGACAGTTTGCCTTATAGGAAGTTTAAGAATATTGTATTGATCTGTATCGGGCAATGGTATAACATCCCCTTAGGAAACCAAATTGCTACCCATTACCAGTGTAGTAAGAGTACTATTAAGCTCCTCTTCAAAGACAATATTTATTAACTTATCTTCCCCCTCAAGCTCAATATCCTCAAAAAACATTATGGTTCTCACTTCACGAATAAATAATCTGGAAGCAAGACCATCTAACATAAGCCCCAGGATCTTTTAGAATACCCAATAAAATAGCGGTTAACCTTTGTTTAGTCCAATTTTGTTCCATTAAGCCTATAAGGCCTTGCTTTAGCTAGGCAACCTTGAATATGAATATACCAAATGCTAGGTTTTCCTAGTCTATAATTCATGTGGGGTATTGGTTGATGCCATATTGGGTTCTCTATTTATAGTGTGTAAGTTGCTAACTTTAGTTTTCATAATGGATGACATCTCATTTAATAGATATAGGTAATTATAATGCAAATAATTGTCTATGAATGTGATACAATATTGATGACCATTCCAGGATACCATATGGAATGGACCTTAAATGTCCACATGTATAAATTATACGACTTCCTTAGAGCAATCATTACCTAATCTCCTTATTTCAGTTTGATATCCATTAATACGACCTACACAAACAAAACTACCTGATATATCGAAGAGACCAAAAGTTTCATTTTACACAAGCCTTGGTATTCTCTTTTGAGAAATATGCCATAGATGCTTATGTCATGACCTACCTGAACCCTTATGAGTTAAGTGTTCCGTTTTGTACCATTAAAACCTATACGCAGAGTTCATCAAAGAGACAATGATATCTATCAAAGTTGATTATCAGTGAAAAATAAATAACTAAAACCGTTGAAATCTGACAACTGAAAAACACTAAATCTATCAACATTAACTGAACAAGAATATCTCGATTTGTTTAATAAAAGAATGAAAATTGAATTCCGCCTGAAAGGCAGCATGATAAGTCTCTTTCAAATTTAGAAAGTGTCTAGTCATCAGTAATAATCTAAATGGCTCAACCATCACAGCATCACTATCCCCTATGTATATGTACCTCTAAACATCAAATGGCAAGTGATAATGCTAGCAACCCTGCATAGATCACTTATGTGAACAATAGCATATGAATCTATCCACCAAGTGTGTTGAGGCACAAAGTCAAATCAACTCATAAACAAACCAGAGTGAGATGCCTAATTTAATCTGCTCGCCAAGTTTGATACTTGGGAAATCCTTTAATGTGTTCCACCATTTGGCAGAACAAACAACTAATATCCGTATGTTTTTCTATTTTGCCCCTAATGTGGAGCACCAATAATTTCTTTTTTTTAAGAGACCAACAACATACTTAAACTTAAACTTTATTTTTTTTCCTTAGGTTTACTGTTGACTATATGTAGCACTTTGTGGTTGCAATGATTTCAATCATTCTTCTTCTTGCACATAGTGTGAAATTAATTCTTTTAACTGTCACTTTTCCTTATGTCATTTATATCTGACTTTTATTTTACCGTGTTGTGCTAGAAAAAAGGCAATAATATGCACCAAAAGGCAACCAAAGATTTCCAAACTAAGAGTGACCCCAATGGGGACACCCAATTACATCCTTCAAACACATCGTTTTCCGTTACAGTTACACTTTTTCAACACCCAAAAAATAATTCACTCCAATAAGCAACATCTATACATCTCTTTAAAAATATTTTATGATTACAAAGTGATATTTGAATACGTCGCACAACGGTAAAAAAATAAAAAAGATGTCGTATCCGTACACAAAAAGAGTTCAAAATAAAAAAATAAATATTTGGACAGATTAATTTTTTTGTATGGAAAAAATAGTATATATAAATTTTTTTTCAATGATGTATATCACCGTTGTGATACTACCGTTGTGCCCGTATCATTACTCGATACATAACAAATTATTATATAAATGATATTGATGTGTGAAATTAATTTATTGGGTAAAAAAAAGATAAAACATTAAAAAAAAATTAAATTAAAAAAACAACAAAACACCATCACAAGATAAGAAGAATGTGAAAAATTGATGGAGAGAGAAAAAAAAACAACTACTATTCATATTAACACACACTCTATTATTGGGGAGACCTTTAACATTTTTTAAAGATAGGGAATTGAATGAAGTGTTATAGTGGGCCTAAAGCATGCATGTCCACCCTATATCAAATTTAGGGAGAGTATAAATGTTACCATTGGGGTCACCCTAAATGCCTGACAGATCCAAAGACTCGGCAACACTTTATGAGAATTTATGACAAAAAGTAAACATTGAACACTTTTATTTTATTATAACGGACAGATCCAAAGACACGATGTGTTTATGAGTTACCGTTTATTCGTAAGGATGTCAGCTATCTGATATTTGGACGAGATAAACGTACTTGTAGTTTCTTCATGGAAACAAGTTCACGAACATGATGGAAGTCAATTTCGATAGGCTAGGTGCGAGCATGAAAAACAAGATTGGCCGTGAGGTAAGTAGCACCAATGTTGTCACACCAGAAAATGGGAGGTTGAGACAACGAAACAGACATCTCGGCAAGCAATGTAGTGATCCACTGAACTTGGTGCATGGCATGCAAAAGGGCCTTATATTCACCTCATTACTACTCTTGGCAATAGTTAATGTCGCTTAGAACGCCTTGACTAATAAGATTCGGCCCCAGAAAAATGCAGTAGCACCAATAGAGCGACGATCATCAGGATCGGAAGCCAAGTCGGTATCAGAAAATGCATGGAGTGTCTCGGATTTATCTAATGCAAAATAAACAAGTAATAAAATTTATAAATCCGGTATACCCCAAGTGTAGGGATCGTAGCATAGCGATTAATACCGGAGTCGATCTCAGGGAATTGGGGTATCTAGTTCATTAATTTTCCTAAGATTGATACTATTATTATTAAAACCTAAAATAACAAAACGAAAAGTAAACTGGACAGAGGATTGTCAGTCCAAAGCCAGGAAGGATAAAAGCGAAAACGAAATCTAATCTATAAACTATAAAATAAACAGTAAACAAGAAGATGATCATGGTGATTAAACAATGAACAAACAAATATTCCTCCGATCCCGCAACCCTTAATTTCCTCTCTAAAGTTATCTTGTGATGATTTAATTAAAGATGTGGTCCACCTAACGGAGGTATGAATTCCTACTCTCGTAGATAATTCGCCTACCAATCTCTCACCTCTCGATATATAAGATTGATGCTATCAAAACAAGGTGTAAGATCTCTCAATCTAGCAACCTAGATATTCAACCTATCAACTCTCGTTATGTCAAGATTAAAAATTCCATCTTTCCTATGGTGATCTAAGGTTTACACCGACTCTCGTCATATGGTAAACATCAAATAGCAATACATCTCTCGATATCGATTGCATAACACATAAGCATAGAAAATATACAACTTTAATCAAATTCACAAAACAAATCTAGATTGAAAATAAAGAACCTGCTGAAACGGATTCACATGGTTTGAACAATTGCTCAGCCTCCAAGCATTCAGCATAAAACAGCAGCAAAACGAAATAGAAAGCGAAGAAAAAACAAGAAAAATCGCAACCCCAGCCTCCCCTAAGGGGGCTGGGGCCGCCTAGGGTTTTCTCCTAATGATTGTGTATCAATAGGTCTCAATAATGTATGATTAGGGTTGAAATACGCTGGCGATATTTATAGAAAATCGAGGCGGTGTGGTCGATGTCGGGCTTAAGGGCGCCCGTCCGCCTTGTTGACGCCCGTCCGAGGCCCTCTGACGCTAGTTCAATACGGGCCTGACGATTCCTTTGGAAACTTGACTTCTCTGAATCGAAAATCTCAGCCTGGACGCCCGTTTGGCATAGTGGACACCCGTCCAACCTGGACGGGACTTGGACGAACGTTCAGCTTGCTCAAAAATCGATCTTCTCATCTTTATCTTCAATCGATTTCATCTTTATCTCTTCTCCTCTTCATTAATCCGATTGTTAACCCTTTTAATCCTCTTTTTGGTCGAAATTGTGTATCTACAATACATCAAACACATTGCAAAATGTAGTATCTTCCAAATCAATATAAAACCATCAATTTTACACATAAATCATACAATTTTGCAACTAACCCATTAAAAACATCACTTTCTCAATACTTCAATATAAAGCTCGATTTCTATGAAAAACATCCGAGATATGGGGAAATTGACATAAAATATATCCTTATAAAACGTATAAAATCACCCCTTAACATGGAGCGTAGTGAAAGGCCCGAGCGAAGAGAAGACCATCGGATATCATATGTTTTAAATAACGATGAATACGTTTGACAACCCGCCTTATGAGTGTCGAGAGCATTTATAAATTTGCAAACTTTGTGAACTGCAAAAGCAATGTCGTGGCACGTGAAGCCGAGGTATCAAGGCCCCCCAACAATCTTTGCGATATAAAGTAGTGTCGGTAAAGGGAGAACCATCCGTAGAAGCGAGGCGAAGATTAGACGCCATTGGTGTCGGACACGGCTGGATTTGTCAAGTTAGCTTGCTGCAATAAGGACAAAATATACGTCCCCGAGATAAAAGAAGACTATCGGGAGTAAAGGACCTCCACACCAAGAAAGAAGGATATATGACCTAGGTCCATAACCGGAAAATGAATAGAAAAATGTGTGATAGTATATGTGACCCGGTTGCATTAGGATTATCCTCGGTATGTTTGATAAAAGAAGACTACCAGGAGCAGTAAGGACCTCCACACCAAGAAAAAAGGATATATGACCCAGTCCATAACCGGAAAATGAGTAGAAAAATGTGTGATAGTATATGTGACCAGCTGCATTAGGATTATCCTCGGTATGTTTGCATGCTCAAGCGGAGTCTCTGTGGTCTTCGTCAGGCCCTCCGAGCGAGTGGTCCTTGATTCAAACTCCACTCTAAGAACAATCACCCTAACAAACAACAAACAAACAAACAAACAATATATATATATATATATATATATATATATATATATATATATATATATATATATATATCAAGTGTTGGGCATTTCTCTGCTCTTACTGGCCCACACTTGAGGAGGCGTATTGAGATATAATGTTAATTATCTATCTTCTCACAAGCTTAAGTTTTTGGGAGACATGATAGTTCTACAGATACGTTAGGATGATCGTTATATCGTGTGACCGTCACCTGTATATTCCAAAGCAACAGCACACCAAACCCTAAATCTTCCGGTAGATTGATGGGAACATGGATAAGAAAAGTATTGTGTCTTGGTGACCATAACACAGTCTTGGTGACCATAACACACAAAAGATTATGATCCCCCAAAAAAAACAAAATCCTTCTTTGCACATAACCACATAGCCGCCCTTCCACCGGCATACGGCATCTCTATCTGGCAATTCACCCCCCCAAAAAAAAAAAAAAACAAAACAAGAAAAACAAAACAAAACAAAAACGAAAAAAGCCTATCCGGCCATCAAAGCTTGAAATATATTCTGTAAAAGATAGAACAAGAAAAAGAAAAAAAAAAAAAAAAAAAGACAATACATAAACAAATATAAACACAGAGTTCAATTTAGAACTGACAACTGTCAAATAAAAAGCTTTAACATACGCGTACGGATACGGGATGGATCAAGGCTCTGATACCATTTGGTAATTGGTATTTTGTATTAATGTATTAAAAAGTGTTTACAATGTACGGTATATATATACTAGAATACAAAGGGTAAAGTAGTAAGAACACGTTAGCTAATAGGGTTATCTAAAATATTTTCAACATTGCACATGAAAAAAAAAAGTGTGGTTAATATATACTTAGTTAGACTCATTTGCCACGCCATCGTCCTCGCCGAGATCTCTCTGCACATCGCCCTCGCCCGCTCTCAATCGGGTTGCTCGGCCCACCGGAGATGGTGTTTATAGTATTAATCGTTTGTTGTCGAACTGCCGATATGAATCTGGAGATTGGTCTTTTCTCCATCGTGGATTATTCTGCTTGAACTTATTTTGATTAAATTTCCAGGGATTGTTTTGTGGAACAACTGCCTGGACAATGGATCGTAGGGTGGCTGCATCTGTCGATGCCGCCCCTCCTCCGCCGTGTTGACCACCATCGTCGGTGGCTTGCACTTGATCCTTCTTGTTGTCCTTTTCCGGTGTCAAGATGATGAGAAACCTTGAACAAAATTGTCGGTATGGGGCGCCCTCCTGCCGACGCCAATTGACGATCTTTGGGTTTGCACTGTGATCAAAATACGGGCCGCATAATAACTAGTGACAATATATTCAAGACCAAAAACCACAGAAAAGATAAGACGGAGGTCGTGTTCGAGTGTTTTAGACTGAGCTTGAGATTATGAATCCCAAGTTGCCTATGTATCGTGTAATTGTTCAGGAATCAAGTCTCTTCATAGTTTTTGTGATTGTTTATATAGAGGACGTTTCGTGAATGACAAGCCTGTGTTGTGTCCACTATGGACTATATTTCGTTTCCTCCAAGGATTGGATTTGTCTATGTTAAGCCCCTTGATTTTAGGAGATAATCACGGTGTTTTAAATGATAGGATCAGATTCCTAATGACTGAGATTCTTTCTATATTTATCTTGTATTTAAACGCATGTGCGTAATATCAGATAAGGAAGGCTCCAACCGACCTGCGTCGAGCTCCCTAGACTGTCATATCCAGAACTGCGTTCACCCGACTTCCGTTATGACCGAACCGACCTACGGTGGACTGAGTAAGAGATCAGGTCACACTTCCCTCCTGGGGTATAGGTCTGTCCTTGGGTATAAAGTGGGGCTCGTGGCCCTAAACATCATATTTCCTCTACCCATATTTAATGTTTAGTCATTTATGAGATGACACATGGTAAGAGCTAACTCGACGTCCGTAAAAAATCACAACAGCCGAAGGATAGGATTTCAGGGGATGGGTCGGTCAAAATTTTCGGTGCCCCCATCACCATTATCTACCCCAGTAGTACAAGTATTGTGTTATATGCTCAAGAATACCATATATGGATGGTTTACAACAATAAGGGAAAAGGCATTTATGTTGTCTAGAAGCAATGGAGAGAGACTTAGGAAGCTTGAAATGGATCCATTCTCCAATTTTGCACATTTGCGTAAAAATGAAAATGACCCCACTGACCTCTGTTTGGTACCTCAATTCCCTTATGATAAGAAATAATTTCGACGAACGATAAGAAATCCACTCGCCCTACTTCTACACCCCATAAAATCAAAAAGGGGAGTCGATTCCTTCACTAGTTCAGTTGGATATGGACTCATCTCCTGGCTCTGGTGGAGGAGAGGGTGCCAATGTTGACTTTGGTGGTCGTGAAGCAGAAGAACAGTGGTGTCCATTCGAAGAAAGTGGGAAAATGAAATTGATCGGTGTTAGTCAAAAGCCTCGGAGAGGTTCAGAAACAATGAATATTTAGACACGTAATTTTGTCCGAGTATTATTATTTTGTTCTTATAACCAATGATCTGTAAAATGTGTCCTAAATACTGAATTATGTTAAAAAATGGTCTTATAAACAAATAACCATTAGATAAGTTCATTGACCAGTTTGATTTAGAATAGACAATTTAATAAATTTTTAATTATTCTTGACCAGTTCGTCCAAAAGTTCATTGACCAGTTCGTCATCATTCACAAGCAACAAATTTTAATAGTCCATCTGTTAAAAAATAACTGAGAAATGTTTCAAATCGGTGATTCAGAAATTTTTTAAATTTAAAATTTAATGCTTTTTTTCTTTTACCTTTCTCTTTATTATTTTCTTACATTATCTTAAATACACCAGTAAAATCTACTCTATTTTTAATAATGGTGTTCTATACAATTTTTACACCATCATCATCTTACAAAATATTTTTCACTTGTAAAAACAATTAAAAAAACTCAAAACAATCACAACCGCAAAATTTATATGGGTATAAAATTGTGTAAAACAAGGGAGTAGATTTCTTTGAAAAAAATAACAAACACTAAAGCTCAATATACTTACGAGGATTTTCTTAATAATAGCCATGGGAAGTTTTCTCTTTGACAATTGGCATTTTTTTTTTTTTGGACGTAGACAATTGGCATTTCTAAATCCAATTTCCTGTTTTATATATATATATATATATATATATATATATATATATATATATATATATATATATATATATATATATATATGTATATGTTCCTTGCTCTACTGGCCGGATGGTACGTGTGTTAATTTTTCGTTTTTATCTTTAGGGGGTCTATTGACACTCACATATTTATTACTTACATGCACTTACTACTTGTATCACAAAACTTTACTTTTGACACCACAAGATTATTTTGATTATTTTTATATTTTTCACACTACACAATTAATAAAAAAATTACTACATACACCACATATTTTGAAATTATAAACAAGTCCTCCTAAAACCTAAATAAACAATTTTATCATTTTATTCAATTAAAACCTTAAACATAAAACACTTCATCATCTTCATCACTTCTTCACTTCTTCACTTCATCATCTTCCTCCCCTCTACATCCATGGAACCATCATCATCTCCCAATTCAAATTTTGAAAGTCAACATTTTGAATCAATTTATAACAATGAACAACAAATGCATTGTGATGAAGAAGATGTAGCAATCTCACTTGAAGATATACTATTTTCAAGCCAAGTTGAGAAGAAGATTGATTCCTCAAATATGATAATTTCTTGATTGAAAATTTCGTTTTTTATGTTCAATGTGTGATTTAAGTTAATGGGTAATCTTCCTACATACATATTATCATGTTTAGAGGTCATATATGGAAGAAAATAGTGTTATTTCCCATTTTCGATCACCCCTGTGGCTTCTCGGCGTTCTTTTATGTTTCGTGAGCGTCAATGGCAAGTTTCGGGACGTCGACCCATCTGTCGCTCCCGTAAGGAAGTACTAACGTCACCATGGTTGACGTTTACAACATCAGAGAATATATATATGCATGTCCAAAACGTTAGCCTTGATGACGCTCCTTTGGCCACTACAACGTCACTCTGGCGACGTTTTGTTGCCAATCAACTTTAAACATATTTCTTTTAACGTCGGCCTCTCCTCGACGTTTATTTAACATTTCAACGTCAATCATCGACAACATTTTGGTTGACTCTAAGCGCAAAAGGCTTCCTTTACAACATCAATCACAACGACGTTGGGTTTGCCAACCCAATGTCGACACACCGACATTACGGATCTCGTATTTTCATTTTGCCAACATGTGTTTTACTTGGTTTTATTACTATTGAATCCATAGAAACAATGTAATGGCGCAAATCATGACAAAAGCAATGATGAGGGCCAAAACTGCGAGGAGGAGGAGTATTTGAAGGTGAGAAACTATTAAATGGATATGTTATTTTCTTATTCTCATCAAATTGACTATGACAAATATACGTTTCTTGCGCTTTTGGTGATGAATGATTGAAGAAGATCAAGAAAATCTTGAATGTTCGAGATATCACACTCGCAATAATGGATGACCCACTTGAAGAGTTATCAATCGATTTGACTTCAATTTTTACAACTGGTCAAGTAAGTCTCTAAAACTTATACTATTTAAATGTATGTGATTTTTAAACTTGACTTGGTATTCATTACATTCATATATTATTCATAGATATTTGATTCACATGAAGCCGTCACCAAACACCTCAAGGCATTGGCAAAAGAGAATGGCGTTGTCATTGTGAAAAAGAGATCCAACATGACCGGAAAGCGGACACGTTTCATTTTATTCCAATGTGAGAGGGGTGGATTGCCAAGAGATCATTTCAAAGGAGGAAAATACGAGAAAAAGGTTGGCGGTACCGGAAAAAATAAGCCAAGAGAATCGTCTACAAAGAAATGCGGTTGTCCGTTTCTATTGAAAACCTTGAAGGATAACTTTAGAGAGGTGTGGACCGTTAGAGTATTGAATGGTGTACATAATCACAAGTTATTCAAGTATGAGGAGGGTCATGCATACCTCGGCCGGATTGATAGAGAACAAGTTGATTTTGTTGCAACAATGACTCGCAACGGTATTTTGCCTAAACATATCCTACGTATGTTGAGAAAGGATGATAAGAAGAACTGTACGTCATGAAAGGTGATCTACAATGTTCGTGCTAAGATAAAGAAGAAGGCACGAGAAGGCCGTATAGTGATGCAAGAGGTTTTCAATTTGCGAGATAAGAACACATCAATCGTGGAATGTAGGCATGATGAAGGAAATGTAGTGAAGGATGTTTTTAATTAGGCCTTTAATGAAAGCTTGTCACTTGCAATGTGCTTTCCTACTGTGATGCTTATGGATTGTACATACAAGACGAACAAGTACAAGATGCCCCTCTTGCAAATTGTTGGCGTTACGTGTACGGATATGACATTTTCGATTGGATTTGCTCTACTTTGTTTGGAGAGGGAATATAACTACACGTGGGCTTTGACTATGCTTCGGAAAGCAATTGGTGAGTAAAGTGATCAAACATGTTGTATCGTGTGATGTATAGAAGAAGCATTAATGAACGCTTTACGGGTGGTTTATCCAAAAGCAAAGAACTTGATATGCAGGTGGCATATAGAGAAAGGTCTTGTGGTGAATTTGAAGACGAAGACTACGTGCGAAGTTTGGCAAGATTTGGTGACTGCTTGGACAGAGGTTGTTAAATCAGAATCAGAAGATGAGTTGAATGAGAGATTGGAAGAGTGTAAGAAGATTTTTAGTGATGACGCCATGAGTTATGTCTCTTGTACACGGTTGAACGCACATAAGGAGGCATTCGTCTCCGCATGGACCAACTCTGTTGTTCATCTGGGAAACAACCCTTGAGAGTCGAGGGAATGCATCCAGTATTTAAAAACTGGCGAAAAACTGGGCTTGGGGACTTGGTTGCATAGTGGGAAGCCGGCCTTTGCTTGATCGATCAAGAGATCAAAAAGTCATTCGAGACATCTCTTTCATGGAGCCAAAAAAATTAAAGTTGTTATGTTGTTTAAAGAGCTTAAACATCGTGTATCCATATCGCATTGGGCTTGTTGTATCTTTGAGTTGGAAAAAACCAATGATAGCGATGCGTTGAATAATGAGTGCCGATGTACTATTCAAAAGACACATGGATTGCCGATGTACTATCTTCTTTTGCCGTTTCCGAGTTCTTTGATATCCTACAACCTTTTTTGGCTGTGCTTCAGCACCACCTTGATCCACTGCGGTACCTTCATCTGCAAAGGTTACAGTTTTACCGGACCTCGTCTTCGTCATTAATTCCTACACATGAGACAAGTAATGAATTATCAATCAAATTAAGTAATTAATCTCTTATAATAATTCAAAGATTCATAAACTCATACTAACAAAAAACATTATTACTTAGGATAAACAAACTCATGTACATGTGTTACTTAGAGTAAACTAAAATAAACATGCATTCAAAGTTATACTAACTCATGTACCTGTGTTACTTACGATAAACTAATTATGATAAACAAACTAATAAGATAAACTCATAACATGATACTTATAAGATACTTATAAGATACATTCACATTCAAAGATAAACTAACTAAAGGGTGATAAAAACTGGACACAAACCAGACTCAACAATTTTGTATCAATATTTCAGTGCATAAACGACACACACAGGATGTTGCACATATACACAAAGAACGTCACTATAGCCGAGACGACACCACCAGGGACGTTGTAATCAATGACATGTAGTATAAGATTGAGGCATAAAACAACAACATATAGGGGCACAAAATATCCTATATAAAACAACCTATTAATGAAATTATGGTAATCAATTAACCTATGTAACCTCTAAACTAACTCTAAACCCTAATCGTCCTCAAACGTCACGATGATCGACGTTGAACAAGCCTTACTAACGTCATCACCGTGGCGTTTAGGGTGCAAGACATTGGCATGGCAATCTTCCTCGAACGTCACCGGCACGGCGTTTCGCATGCGCGCGACAGCGCGCCCACACCACCGACGTTTAAGAGCTAACAAATTGCCAAGCCAATGTTCTAAAACGTCATCACCCACGACGTTGTTCAACATTTTACAACGACAACATCATTGACGCTTTAAAGAAATAAAATTTGGATAACATTGCCGAACGTCACTACGACCGACGCGTTGTAGAAACAACGATAACGTCGCCTATACCAGCGTTCTGCATAACCCTATTTTCCCACACACGCAAAGTGGGGCGTCGGTGTGGTGGCGTTTAAACCTACCACGGGCGCCGCCACACCGACGCCCCTTGTTTCATCATCTTCTCCGGCCTTCCAACGGAAAAATGGCCGGAAAAACCAAAAACTACCTAAAAAAATCAATCCAACTAACCCATTACATCCAAATACTAACCCATTACATACAATATAAACCCATTACATTCAAACACAAATTCACTTCCATTTAAACACAAATTCACAAACATTCAAACACATTTTCAAAAATTCACATACCTTGAATAGATTGAATTGATTATCCTTCTCTCCTTCTTCTTTTCTTCTACAATTCGAAATCCACTCTCCCTTCTTCTTCTCTTCCTCTTCTCTTCTCTTCTCTTCTCTTCTCTTTCACGGTGGGGAGGTTTTTTGGGGTTGGGGATAGAAGGTTAATGAGTTTTTGAAATAAAGGGGTGAGAGAAGAAAAGGTGTATGTATGTAGTAGTTGTTATTTAATTAGTACTTATATTTTAGTGTTTTGTATAATTCTAGGGAGTAAAGTGTAGTTTTCAAATATTTGTTATTTTTATGTTGTGTAGGTAGTAATTATGTGCGTGAAAGAAAGTAAAAAAAAAAATTCATTAATGTGGTGCAAGTAGTAAATATGGGGTGTCAATAGAATCCCTATCTTTAACTTAATTGCGGATAGAGATGACCGTAGGTGGGAGGGCGGCTGTACATGTGGTTATGTTATGTGCTAAAGAAGAAAGTTTTCCTTTTTTTATTTTTATATTTATAATTCTTTTTAAGAAATAAAGGATTATATAATTAGAAAGTTCATTAATTTTGTTTGAGAAGCAGAAACTTCATTAATAACAAACAAAAGTTAAAAATAAAAATAATATAAAAACCATATTTTTATAGGGATGGCAATCTCGCCCAACCCGACCTGCCTCTACCCGTTCGGGTATGATTTTCAACTACCCATTCGGGTAATGGGTGGAGTATGGTAAAATTTACATGCCGAGTTCGGCGTATCGGGTATAGCATGAAACCTACCCTACCCGTCCCGACCCATTCCCCGACTTTATGTACCTACCACACCCGTAGCTTTTTCTTTGAGGTCACCCACCCAATATGTATTCTACTCAATCGAATGTCCCAAATAAATAAAACCTAAACCTAACGTTAGTAGAAGCGATGATAAAAAAACTAAAAACTAAAAACATTAGCGGTAAATTTGAGGTTAATTATCTCATTGAGTGTCACCATGGCGTAGAGAAAAATTATTTATACATGTTCGGGTAAAAGTTGGGTACCGTGCCTGCCGTTACCCGTTGAGGGGTGGGTATGGGAGGATTTTATTTATACCCGTTCGGGTATGGGTGAAGTATGAGTAAAAAATTTAGGAGTGGGTATGGGTGGTCGGTGGAGCTAAACCCGTCCCCTACCCGACCCATTGCCATCCCTATTTTCATAAGTCGTTAAAGTGTTAGTCATAAATAATGTTCATAAATACGATTAACTTTGGAATAAATGTGCAATAAATGACACAAATTAGCGATTGCATAAAGGGAGCTTATACATGTGAAATTTAACAAAAGGGTAATATCGTTCGGTGATATGTTAATTTGTCATTTATGCCATAAATTAAAAGCAATTCAACTGGATTAAATGACAAAATACACCTAAATTGTCTTTTTCACATTTTTCTACTACATCCGTCTTATAAAAACATGTCCAGTTTTTAAAATAAATTGT
>CM047815.1:6412945-6606303 GCA_026214975.1 Gentiana macrophylla
CTCATTCCCCTATTATTTATTTGGTAAATAATATGTAAAATAGAAAAGACATTTTCTATTAAAAATGATTTAAAAGTGGCGCCTATAAAATGGATAAGTTAGGAGAAGAAATTTTCCTAGATTATCTCATATGTGTAATTAATTAATTATCTATTTGTTGGATAATTAATGGAAAAATTAAGAGATTGATTTTTTTGGGAATTATCTCTTATTTTTGTAGCAAAAATATCTTTTCCTTTTGGGAATAAGTAATTGTGGTGTGAAAAGGATAACTCTCTTGACTAGTTATTTTCCTATATAAAGAGAGTTCCTCCTAAAGACAAAATACCACACAATTTATGCCACCAAGTAAATAAAAGGAAGAAAAATAGTTTCTTGTCTTAGTCATTTAGAGAATAAAACCTAGGGTTTTTCTTATGCATATTCGAGGAGGTTCTACGAGGATCGACGTCCACCGATCGTCGCTAGGAGATCCAATCCGGATGATTGTGGCTTCTCCTTTTGTCGAATTTCTCATCTCTTTCCGTTAAGGTAAATCTACTAACCTTCTTATAGATTGTTAATTAATTATGTGAATTAAAATCGTGGTAAAATCGCATGGGAATTTAATTCGTAGCCTGCTTGTGCATGCATGATCGGCGTCCTCGATCGGTCTTCGTGAATCGATCCGACGATCCAATTGTGGATCGGATCAGGATTCGGGTTTTTGTATATCCAGCATGTGGTATCAAAGCAAGGTTAAAGCGATTTTGCGATCATGATTGCATAATTAATTAATAAGGAGTGGAATAGAATAAAATTGCATCTTTAATTTTTTTTATGCGATTGAAGGTTTTGATTGACGAGATGGATTAGGGTTGGTACTTGTTTACCGTTAGAACTATTCTAAACCCGGTTTTTGGGTATAGGATACCATGTAATTTATTTTTGCAATTTAATTTTCTTTTTTTTTTAATAAATTCGTCCGGACCTATTTATTAAAACGGATCCATTCTTCATCAAATCTGGAAGATGGCGCAGTGGTCAAGGCACAGAATCATCAAACTGCAGACCCGAGTTCGAATTCCCTTAGCCGGATTAATTACAATTATTTTTTTCTATGTGATTTTTTTTTAACCTGTTCGAATTTTTTTTTGTCCTGTACGAAAAAAAAAAGGGGAAATCGAACTCGGGTGGTGATGAAGGAAGAAAGAGCTTCTACCAACTCAGCTAGAAGTTTTTATATTGAAGATCCGGCGAAAAATTTTATACCTCAAGTGCGGCCGCACATAATTTAGTGGTTTATTTGTTTTATAGATTAGATACTGTACACTACCAACGATCCATCTCAATGGTTTATTTTTCGCATTTATTTTCTTGTATGATTATTTATGTGATATAACCATGCCATGCATCATATTCATGAATTTCACTCCTAGCATATGCATACATGTAGATAATTAATCGTGATATTAATTAGGCATGTATGTGACGTAATTAATTTAGATTAATTTAGGTACTTAATTAATTTAATTAAAACGAACGGAATTTTATCGGGATATAAAATTCACATGATAAAATACAATTTACTCGTAAATTTAATTTTCGGATCTAAAATCATTCGTGGATTTTAATTATGTAGTGACAACATAAAAGAATTTTAATAATTGAAAATTTGGAAAATCCGGAAAAGTTGGACACTAACCGAGCAAAAGGTTCAAAATTGGTTCGGGCGGTCAATGGGGCTTCGGCTCGACTCGACTTGTCCGTCCCGTCGCGGGGTTAGCCACGGTGTCCGCAAGGTCAAGCTTATCTGGCGACTCGACTTGTCCGTCCAAGTGCGGGGTTAGCCACGGGTGTCCGCAAGGTCAAGCTATCTCGGCGAAATGAGGCTCAATGAGGCAACCTTAGCCCGATTTTCAACCCAAAGACCGCGCAAAGTTCGACGGGCGCCTGGCAAGGTCAAGCTATCCGGCGAGTTTCGCTCATTGGGACGACCTTTAGCCCGATTCATCCAACAGTCGTATATGAACCAACGAAAAGGACGGGTCGGCTTAGCCAATCCCGACACCGTTCGGTGAACTCGGTTAAAGCTCAGCCAGGGTTTAATACCGATAAGTTGGTGATTTCCTTTCAAGAATTATTGTTTTCAAATTATTGAGATAAAATTCTACGATCCAAAAATTTTATCATGACTAATTAGGACTTTAAAATTGTTTTGTGAATTTTAGTTGTGTAGTGTCTACTACACATGAAATTTCTAAATATTCAAAAAATTGGAAAATCATGAATATAGTGTCACTAGTTAGACGGTATTTGGAACCGATAAACTAGTAGGAGCTTTAAATTTGTGATTTATTGTTATTCGATTTGGTGGGAAATTCATAAAGTCCTAATGTATTGGGATTATAAAATTCTTGGTGAATTTTAATTGTGTAGCGTCTACACGAGGAATTTTAATCAATCCATAAAATTGGAAAATCATGAATAAGTGACACTAGTTAGACGGTATTTGGCACCGATGAACTAGTGGGAGGATAAATTTAAATATTCATGATTTTATTGTTTTTCGGATACTTAAAAAATTCTGAAAATCCTAATGAGATTTCAAAATAACGAGTGGGAGCGGGGAAGGTGACAACCGACCCCACGGCCTCTACTGTTGACACAAGCACGTGAGAGAATGGTGACGCCTTGTGCCGCTTTGATTTCGGCCCTCTGAGGGTGGCTTTCACCGCTATCAAAATACAAGGCTTGGTCTCTGAAAGGATAAGATTTTGGGTACTCGTCGAGTCACTAACCAACCCTGAGGCGGCATACTCGGGGCGTACTTTGAGATCTGAAATAGTAGGTAACACTCTAAAGGATATTTTAGGAAATATCTTGGCTGAAAAAGGAAGGTAATCAGCAATTAAATAGAGATGTCCGATTCTTGGTTAGTTGTTGAGAGAGATTGTCTCAATTTAATCGTCACCTCTTTGACCTACCACAGGAGGTTATGCACTGTAGGTGTGAGATTAAATCCTTGGAATGGTAGGATAAACTGCATGCATGACATCACATTTATTATTCCTAAAATTATTATATGTTGTGGTGTATGATTTGATTTATATTTACATCATAAATTATTTTACAAATACATATCATCTCAAGGTATCTAAACCGCTAAACACAATAAATTGACTAGTAAGGACTTCGTAAAAGTGAAAAAGCAACAAGAACGTTGAACTCAATAATCGAGAATGCAAATTAATTTTTTCGGAAGAGGATGTTCCTCTTAAGCCTTCAAACTTAAGTGACATTGATAAGAATGTCACTGCTGTCACTTGTGTTGAACGAGATTCAAAACAAAATTAGTTCAAAGATGACGATAATGATTTGGTATCAATCTCACGAGACATCTCATAGTTTACGAGTAGTGTCTACTCAAATGAACTGCTAGTTCACGGCCATTTCCTTTATAGAATGCCAAGAATGGGAAAATAAAAAGTGCAAGTCATCTAAACTAAATAAGTTAAAGGCTAAACCGAAATATTAATAAGAGAAGTAAAGGATAAGGAAAGTGATTTCAGATCACCAACCTATGGATCCTTAGAGACTTTCTTAACAGAGTTATTTGGCTCAGAAGCCAAAGTTCTTTTGTAAGAACAAGGTAGCTGGGCATTCATGACGAAAAGTAGACAACGGGCAGTTATTTCAGCTAAGATAGTGGGAGTGATATAAGGAAATAAATTTCGGATTTTAATCCCCTAATATTATAGAAATATAATTTATGTTTTCAGATTCGTTGGAACAAATGGATTCACTTTCACATCGATAATATAGTTGCCTTAAAGAAAGTGAATATGACATCTCAGATACGATTTTGAGACTCGGACTTTTATCCGATAAAGTCAAAACCACTATGTAATCTTTGAATAGGTATATGTAACACATCATAAACTATTAAGACAACTGGTTTTCGTATTTAGATAAACGATTTTCTCATCTATTAATTAGTGCACATATCCAAAAGATAAGATCTGAAGACTGGCTAAGGGTGATTCCTATCTCCCAGTCTAAGAACACTATCTCTAAGGAAAAATGACTAAGTAACCTTTCAATTTGGAAAGGGTAATAGAGCTGAAGAAGTATCACAGCTTCTTCATATTGATCTTCGGGGTCGTATGAAGGATACAAGCTAGTGGGAGTTTTTGAGTAATAGACTTTTTCGTCTAATGACTACTCGAAACGCCCATTAGTTTATCTAAATATTTGGAGGAATCTCTGATATTACTAGAGATAAGAGTATTCCATGCTCAGATATAGGCTATAGCATAGTTTTGGCACTGATGCTTGGCCTACCTCCAGGTGAAACGATTTCACTGAAAGGATAAACCAAGTATTGTCTTATATAGTTATTGATATGGTACATTACTCTGCTTAACTCAATTAAGATATCGATTGCAAAATAACGGTTTACATTATTATGTAATACTGAGAAGTCTACATAGAAGACGCTTATGAATTTATGGATAAAGAGTGAATAACATTTTCTCCACTTCCGCAAATAGAGGCATTTAGCACTAGTGCTTGAAGGTAGGACTGGAGATTTTGCATACACGCTCGTGATGGTGATTGCTTCATGAAATATCTTAGTGCAATGAGTAAAGGTTGGTTATAAGATTCTTAAGATCGGATAGTGACGGTTACACTGTTACATCCTTTCTGAAAGAATGTTTAAATAACAACCTTAGACCTTGAAGTAAAGTTACTCAAGGAGTCACTATCTATTTTAATCAGACCACATCCAACATTGGTTGTTGAGGATTACGCTGATAAATACTACTGAACCAGATCAGAATATCAATCCACCCAAGAGTAGTGGGAGTACGGTTTATTCATTGACTCGCTGTGATCATGCAGACTTTATAGTCTGCTGGGGGTAATTGATAACCTATGGTCTTTTGGAAGGACTGTATAGGATTCTGATAAAAAGAAGGTTGGTTTAAAACCATAAACGTGTAAATGGAGTTTTGGTTCTCCAATTCTGTTCACACTTTTGTAGAACCACCTGAGTGTCTCAGGCCCAGTGTGAGTAATTGGATCTACATGGAAAAGTGATCGTGTGTAAGTCGCTTAACACACATGAAATACTAGCAAAAGTACTAGGTCAATCGTAGTATAGCAAGGGTGAGTCAAGGTCGATCCCACAGAGACTATTATTTAATAATGCTAAACACAACCACAATTCATAGGTCAACCGGATAGGGGTGGTCATTGACCAACATTAAGAACAAGTAAATAAAAGGGATGCAAATAAACCAATCATCAATCATGTATCGAAAATGCATTAACCAAACTATTCATAACTAATCTCCCCTTAATCCTCATCTGGTCCAAATTTGTGATTAAGCTACGGGTACAATTCCTAACCCTATCTACTCCGACAATGGCAGTATATAATCTATACGCCAGCTACCCTCCTTATTTGGTCCGTAATAGCCCATATGTATTAAGAACTAGAATTGCCGATATTGAGCGCTAACTCATACCGCAAACCCGCCTAGACAACTCTCGACATTGACCAAAGACGCCTCGGGTCCATCAAGATATTGTCCTAATTAACACTTCACTAACATTCCTTCATGTTAATTTACAATAGCATGTAAATAGATGATTAGGCTACTAACATGTAAATTAAATCTATCCATCAACGTAGCTGACGCCGAACCACAGAAATAGGATTTACTAGGTATTCAGATCTAGCGATAAAGACCGTCGCAGACCTGAAGAGCGCAACCCATAATTCTGTGTTTCATATTAACGAATCGAATAAAGATTAAGGTTCGTTTAATTAATTCATAGATGATTAGATGAATGCATAATCTAGATCTAGCACAAGAACAATCATGAATCTAAGAAAGAAATAAAACATTGGAATAGATCTTACCCATAACAAAGAACAGAGCTACTCTTCTATTCTCTCTCCCTCCGGCGACTCAAGATGATCCATGAAGATCGTAAACCAAGCACAATTCAATAATGAAAGACTCATGAATTATTTGCAAGAAGAAAAGAAGACTTTATTCCCAAAAGACTACATTGTAGCTAGTTGATGAAGAACTAGAAAAGAGATGAAGGATAGATGGAATACAAGATGAATAGATGATGAATACAAAATTCGCATCTCTAATGGCTTTATATAGGTGTATAAACCGACTTAGGGGTAAACCCAATGCTTGGAGGACAAGAAAACGTGTTTCTGGAAGATTATGGGCCTCGGTAAGTCGGCGGTACCTCCCAGGTTACCAAGGGTATGTTCATCTTTTCCTCTGCTACCGACTTAACTTGGAATACCCTAGGCCCAGCTTTAGTATTAGGACAATAGCTTGGCCTGTACAACTCCGATTTGGGTGATTCAAAGTGTGTTGGAATCCTTGTTTCAAACCCTACGACTTTCATGAAGAAGTCCAAGCCCAATTAGTCTTGTAAAGCTTCGTAAACTGCATTTCAAGATCACCAATCAGATTCTCGGGTCCAATCTTCGCTCGAAACACTTCAACCTTCAACTCCGTTCGATTCTTTATCGATTAACTCTCCTTCAGCCCAACTGATGCTTCGAACACTCACCCATCTGTCAATAAAACCATACCACACATAGTAGCTTCTATTTCTAGCAAATAACACATAAAATACATGGTTAATACGCATAATACCAATTTCGTCCCCCCGGACGTGGCTTAGTGACATTTAGCTAATTAACCCATGATTTAATACATATTATCCAATTTAGAACACAAATCCGGGGTAGATTGATGGTAAACAATGATACTGAAAAGAGTTTGAGAAAGCAATAGTACTTGAGTAAAATCAACTTGTTTATTCATGATAAAAGAATGAGTATTAATAGATACAAGCTTGAAGGTGAGAGGTCCTAGTAGAGTATTAAGTGCTATGGGCGGCTAGATACTCCTATGGGTGGCTATTTCATAATAGAACAAAATAGAGTTACTTTATGACATATTAATTGTTTATACAATACAATTAATATGTCATGTTATAAATAATGTATACAAGTAAAGTGTTACATGAAATAATAAAGTAATATTTCCACACCCCCCTCAAACTGGGTTGTATATGTCTATACAACCAAGTTTGCTACTCATTCTGCTGAACATAAGCGGTGGAATGGCCTTTGTGAGAATATCAGCATTCTGGTCAGCTGAAGGAACATATTGAAGTTGAATGATCTGGGCATCAATCTTCTCTTTAAGGAAATGTCTTTCAATGTCCACATGTTTTGTCTTATCATGATGAATGTGGA
The DNA here is from genome assembly GCA_026214975.1 of Gentiana macrophylla. Classification (NCBI taxonomy): domain Eukaryota; kingdom Viridiplantae; phylum Streptophyta; class Magnoliopsida; order Gentianales; family Gentianaceae; genus Gentiana; species Gentiana macrophylla. The sequence continues at coordinate 6,420,231 of CM047815.1, forward strand.
TCCTCTCGCCATGCATAATGCTTGAATTATTGTCACAAAGAGTATGATAGGTTGTTTGAAGGGTTCTTTGAAGTTTAGTAAGGACTATTTTCAGCCACGATTGCTACACAAATGCCCAAAACAAGTGCCATGAGTTCCGCTTCAACACCGCTTCTAGAGACAAGAGGGTCGTTTCTTGCTTCTCCAAGTGACAAGATTACCCCATACATATAAACAATAGCCTGTGGGTAGATCTTCTATCTATGTGGCAACCAAATTGAACGGCATCAAGATAGACCTTAACGATCTCTCAAAGACTTAGTGAAATGTAAGCCTTGGCCAGGAGTTGACTTTAATTAGACAGCATCCCAATGTTGCTCAGTAGGGCAATGCATGAACTGACTGACAAGGCTAACTCTATATGCAATATCAAGTCTTGTATGGGAGAGGTAAATGAGTTTCCCTAAAAGTCTCTGATATTGTTCCTTTCTGACAGTAATATTACCCTGCACTAGTGGATTACTTGGGTCTACTTGAGAGATAGCTGGTTTGCACCCCAAAGATGCCGCTTTCTTCAAAGAAGTCAACATATACTTCCTCTGTGAGACTGAGATACCCAGGCTATTTCTTGTTAGGTGTAGTGCCCGAAAGACAATTTGTGTAATTGTTTTTATGACAGAATTTATCTCACCTTATTACTTGCTTTGTGCTTGTAAATAATACACTGCTGCAAACCCTAAGTATATCAAGATGTAACCGCTTAACTCAAAGGTATGGCATGCACGTGAGGATTGAGTTAGTGGAGATATGCTTAAATCATTAGTCCGTGGTGAACTTAATCGAGTTTAGGGTCTCTTGATTAAAACACCAATAATGCGCCTAACACCTTAGGGTGTGATAGTCTTATCCGGACTGCCGGTAGAGGGTACCTACGTAGGGGCATTTATATATGATGGCATTCATATAGATCGACCGATTTAATCTGAATTTCTCGGTGTAATTCCGTAATCGAGGAATCTTATTAAATCATTAGATGATCATATATGGATCAACCTTAATCCCGAGGTGATCACAGGATGTCGCTTGTCCCGGGTAGTGTTTGATGTGTTAGTTACGGTTCACTTAAATATGTGTTCCAAGCCACTTCTCATTGGCACTATCTCCGTGATGAGTGAGTAGTTCTCGATTTTCACAGACATAGAATCCATTCCTTCCTCGGGAAGTAGAGAGACATCCCTTATTTGTTAGCCCTAAGAAAGTGATCGATCCCGGGAGTTCACATTTGACTAATTAGCTACTAGTCGATATGTGTACTAATTGATCATCGTGGGTTGATGGTAAATAAGGATAAGATATTCGAGAGTAGGGTTCACGGAGACTTCCCGCCGGAATGGATGAGATCTATGGAGGGTTAATCCGTATGTATGTAGTGATTATATCAATGGACGCTTATTCACTCTACATGGGTTGAGTATAAGTATATATCTATAATCGGTAGAGTTCGCTGGGTTTATGGTGGCGTAATCCCGGAATTAATAATTAATGTACTTATTCTTTCGATGAATAATTAATTATTGGAGCTACTCTGGTTATAGGTCCATGGTCCCCCGATGTGGCTCTCGTGGTTCGGATGTTTTTCCTGCTTTTGGGCTCTCATTGATAATTAATTGGTTTACGGCTAATTAATTGATATGCAAAATATTATTTAGTTAATGAATAATATAATACACGAAAAAGACATTTTCGTGGCTCTAAACCCTAGTGTGTGGCGCCTCCTAGCTATTAAAAGGGCAAGAATTGATTTTCTTGTGTGATTAATTATTTACTTGTTAAATAATTAATTAATAAAAGATAATTGATTTGTAATTGATTGATTGATTAATCACAATCTTTTATAAATGGAATTATCCTTTATTGTGATTTCTTTTAATTATTTATTTAATTAATTAGAAACTTGGAGGCTAAGGATTTACTCTCCTATAAAAGGAGAGTTATTCCAAGGAAATTGCAAGGCAAATTTTACCCCCACACTAGAATAAAGAGAGAAAAATTTGTTTCTTGTCTTGGGTTTTTTGGTTGAAGAAAAACTTAGAGTTTTTTCTTGAAAGCATATCAAGGAGGTTTCAAATCCAAGGATCGGTGTCCACCAACCACCGTTTGGAGAACACATTGGAAGATCTTGGCTTCTCTTCCCACTATTGGTAAGATAAACTTAACCCCCTTGTAGTAGTTTAAGTCCTTTAATTATGTGTTGTGATGTATAAGTCGTGATCCATCCGCTGCGCATAGATCTAACTCGTTTAGATCTAAGAACCTGCATCCTTCATGTGGTATCGGAGCCAGGTTCCACGATTTATATAGTCATAATCGTAATTAAACGATTTAAAGGAGTGGAATTGCATGTAGGTGATATTTTACTTATTATTATGCATTAATAATTTTTTAAATTGCTATGGTTGAAGAGATGGATTGGGGTTGGCATCGTTTACCCGTTAGATCTATTAGAAACTCATATGAACGGTGAAAATTCGTTCATATGAGTATAGAAATTATGTAATTTATGTATTATTGCAATTTTAATTTCCAGAAAATAGATCTGTACATTAGCTGTTTAGTATTTTCGTTTTTTCCGTTGTTTGAGCCGTTAAAACGAAGATCCCTCCGGTCAGAATCAAGATTGGAATTTGATGAACAATCCCACAAATTTTGGTGTCGATCAGAGTCCGTTTGGGTTTCCGTTCATTGCTGCGAAGTGGCTGCTGTAACAGAAAAACGCAGGATTCACAGAAACCCTAACTGTGACTTCTTCGATTTTCTGGGAACAATTGCACCGTTCAAATTAAAATCCGACCGGTCAGATCGATGATCATGGAGTTTTGGACGTGAGATAAAATTTTCAGGACGATCGGGATTCATCTTGATCCCCGATCGGCCTCGGGAAGTAAATGATGCGCTGCTGTAAGAGTCTGTTTCAGCAGCAAGTTGGGCGGCTCATTGAGGAATATTGACAAGTCAAAGCTCCAATCCGACCGTCCATCTTCAAGTCCGAAGAATGAAGATCAGATCTGGAAAGTTTCGTCCCGATCCGAGTTCGTTTGATATTCCGATCGTCGAAGATTCTTAACAGCTGCAGATTAGGGTTTTAATTTATTTTCGAATAGATTAGTTACGAGGTGCCAACGGTCATCCATCTCGCTGTTTATTTTCCGCACTAGTATACATGTGTAGATTGTATGAGTAGAACCGGAAAATTGCCATGACATGCATCATATCATGAATTCCACTCCATATGCATACATGTAGAAATTAATTCGAGGAATTAGTTAGGCATGTATAAAACACACGATTAGTTTTAATTAATTGTTTGATATTAATTAGAAACTAATTAGGGTAAAACCGGAACACGGGTTTTTCAATCGTCGAGGTTGGGTGATGGATTCTCGGTGAATCCCACTCTGCGAAAGCATAAGGAGTAAAATCCCGAAACCTCGTGGTTAAGGTGTTGGATTCTTGGTGAATTCCACCTTACCTAAGACGAGATTACGTTTTTGTTCCGTAGTGTCTACGTGAATGTTTGATGTTTAAGGATTGGATAATCACGGGCAAACAGGTTCGAAAGTGGTTTAACCACGGTTGGGTGGTCAACAGTAGCTACGGCTCAATCGACTTCACCCTCCACGTGTGGCGTTTGCACGGGGGTCTGGCAATACTGAGTCATCCGAAGAGCCACTACGGCTCAACGGAGCTCTCCTAGCCTTGACCCGTCCGACGGCCACATATGTTCTAACGAATAGGTCGGGTGGGCTAGCCCACATAACCGACAACATTCGGGCCTGTGATTTATTGTTCCTTAATGTAACATCAAGTCCAAAAACGTGATCAGTAAACCCACCACTTTTTCAAAATATTGAGTGGGAGCGGGAGAGGCGACAGCCGACCCCACGGCCTCTACTGTTGACACAAGCAACGTGAGAGAATGGTGACGCCTCGTGCCGGCCTGGGACCGGCCTCCCTAAGGAAGGCCTTCACCGCTATCAAAATTCAAGGCTTGGTCTCCGAAAGGATAGGATTTTGGGTACTCGTCGGGTCACTGACCGACCCTAAGGCGGCACACTCGGGGTCTACCTAAAAATCTGAGACAGTAGGTCACACTCATAAAGGGTATTTTTGGAAGTACCTTGGCTGAAAAAGGAAAGGTGATTGAAGATCACAAATGAGATGTTCGATTCTCAATCTGATCTTCAATATTAATCGAAACCTCTTTGACCTACCCTAAGGCGGCACTGAGGCGTTAGATTAAATCCTTGGAACGGTAGGATAGACTATAAGTACTTAGTTTATGTTCCTAAAATTTTAGTAGTGTATGATTTGGATTTATTTTCTGTCAATTTTATTTACAACTACTTATATATCTCTCTAAGGTGCTAGACTGCTAGTGTAAAATTGACTAGTAATGACTTCGTTAAAAAGTGGTAAGTAACTAGAACGTTGTATTTATTAATCTCACATGCGATTAATTTTTCGGAAGAGATATTTCTCTTGAAGCCTTCAAAACTTAAGTGACGTAAATAGACATGTCATCGCCGCCACTCGTCTGAACGAGAGACAACCGTGAGTTAGTTTGAAAGATGATTGGGACGATAAAATTCTTCTAGTGAATTTTAATGGTGTAGTGTCTACGAGAAATTTTCTAAAAGAAAAATTAGAGAATCATAAATTAAAGTGTCGCTAGTTAGACGGTATTTGGAACCGATAAACTAGTGGGAGCTTTTGTCTTATGTTTTTTCTAATTTAGAAAATTAGTCCCACTGGGTAACGCTTTCATTAGACATCCCACAGTTCACGAGTAGTGTCTACTCAATTGAACTGCTAGTTCAAGACTATTTCCTTTTAAGGAAAGTTGAGAATGGGAAAGAATGTCTATAAGTGTTAATCATCTTAACTAAAGTTTTGAGGCTAAACCGAAACATTAATTAAAGAAAGTATAGGATAAGGAAAGTGATTTCGGATCACTAACCAATGAATCCTTAGCGACTTTCTTAACCGAGTAACTTGACTAAGTGGCTTAGTTCTTTGGAAGAACAATGAAGTTTGTGCATTAATAAAGTAACAACGGGCGTAATTTCAATTTGGAATAGTGGGAGTGATATAAGGAAATGAATTTCGATTCTATCTATCTTGAATATCACGAAAAATTTATTTTTCATTTCTTACAGATTCGTTGAAACAAATGGATTCACTTTCAACTCGATATATTGTTGCCTCATAGAAAGTGAATATGAAATTTGTAGTACGAATCCGAGACTCGGACTTTTGTTTGATAAAGTCAGAACCACTTAGAACAGCTGAATAAGTATGTGTAACACATCTAAAACTATTAAAGGTAAAAGGTTTCCGTATTAAGATAAACGACCTTTCAATATCTATTAATTAGTGCATATATCCTGTAGAAAAGACTCTGCTTGACCGGCTAAGGGTGATTCCTATCTCCCGGATCTTGGAACACTATCTCAAAGGAACAATGACTAAGTTTCCTTTCAATCGAGAGAGGGTAATAGATTTGAAGGGTAACATAGCTTGTTCACCATGACCTTCGGGGTCAAGTGAGAGATACAAGCTAGTGGGAGATTTTGAGTGGTGACATTTTGTCTGATAACTACTCAAAACGTGATTTAGTTTATCAAAAGAATACGAGGAGGAGTCTCTGATTTTAGCGAGAGAATAGAGTATTCCATGCTCGTAAATAGGCTATCGATAGTCTTGGACTGATGCTCGGCCCGCCTCCTAGTGGAATGTTTCTCACCGAGGAAGAAACCATAGACTTGCCTCGATATAGTTATTAATGTGCTACAATACAATCGTTAAACTCGATTAAGATAATTGGTTGCAAAATAACGGTTAACATTATTATAACCGAGAAGTCTACCTAGAAGATGCCAAAGAATTTATGGATAATGAGTGAATTCGGTTCACACCACTTCCATAAATGTAGGCATTTAGCATTTAATGCTTGAAGGTAGGATCGAGATTTTGCGATACGCTCGATTTTGACTGCTCGTGAAATGCCTTAATGAGACAGTGAAGGTTGGTTGTAAGATTCTTGAGATCGTAAAGTGACAGCTTGGATCATCACAATTCTTCCGATAGAATCTATAAGTAATGACCTTAGACCTTGAGTACGGTTACCCAAAGGAAGTTACTATCTGATTTAATCGGACCACGCCCAACATTAGTTGTTGGTGATTACAATCGATAAATACTACTAGATCGTAATGTCAATCCACCCAAGACACGGTGGGGAGTATGGTTTAACCGTTGACCCATTGTGATTTTGTGGACTTTATAATCTGGCTGGGTGATTGATAACCTATGGCTCTTGGTGGGTCTGTATAGGATTCTCGATTATAGAGGTTGGTTTGAAAACCTTAACCCTGTGAATGGAGTTTTGGTACTCAGCTTACGTTTCACCTCTTGTAGAACCACCGAGTGTCTCAGCCCAGTGGGAGCAATTGGATCTACACGGAAAAGAGTCGAATGAATAGGAAAGTTTAAATTTTCAGCAGCAGTTGAGTGGTATAGGGGTGATTCCTCGACAAGTAAAGATTTAACTGACACTTGAACTCTCTCACCACTCGCCTTGCTAGATTTCGTTAGAAAGCGTAAAATAGGGGTGATTCCTCGAGACTTTCTTGCCGAACAACGGAATCTGAATTCATTCGAATGTAAGGTTTTAGCTAAGAATGAATAACGGATTCGTTACAAAGCGTAAGATAGGGGTGATTCCCAAGACCTTTTTTTTGCAAGACTAACGATATCTTAATTCATTCGAAAGAACCTTTGGTAGGAGGCCTCGCCATGGCTTATATCCTTTGTGGATTTAAGAGAACCTCTCGGTCATTTAAAAGTCACATGTTTTAAGATATGTGGACTTGACCAAAATATTGATAAGTTTTTCGTAGATCGGATATCAATATTGGTAAAGTAGTAGCATTAGTGTTCATAAATGATAACACTAAAACGGTTGGAAACAACATGGGTGTGCTATCTCAAGTCGGAAATCGACACGCCAAGATTCTCTGGATGAGAGAATTGGACTATGTTCTAAGAATCGATTCGGTCAAATTCACGAGAATGAGTCATTGGCTATCCTAATCGATCTTATTGAATAAGATGATTATGCATATATGGTTGCAAGATTCATCGAGAGTTGTCCTACCCTACCTCTCGTGAATGATTCTCTAAATCTTCGGATAAAGAGAAAATGGGATGTAGTCTCTCTGGATAACGGCAAGTCAGGTTGTCACAAGTCAATAGTAGTCGAATCTCGGATTCGAGCATAAAATAGCGGTTTAGTACGTCCTCAAGTATCGTTAGAGAACGAGGAAACATATGCTTGTATATTCAGTGCAAACTTGAATATGGTTGACTACACCGATTCTCGACTTGTAGTCGATTAAGGATGATCATTAAGTTGATCTCGGGCTCGGTGTTTACTCATAGTGCTTAGAATTTCCTTTTTGGTCCGGGAGTAATTCCAGGTCTGATAAGCCGATATCACTTCATCGTGAAAACAGTGAAGAGATAGCTTAGTAGGATCTTCTCACTCATAAGAAGTCATAAGCATATTGAGAGAGAGTACCGCCTGATTGGAAGGACCGGCGACGTTTGATCCTAAAGATCGCCTTGAGCCGAAAACCTAATCGATCGATGTACCAAGTCGAGTGCTTGGAGGGTACGGCATTGATGGATATGTCTCATCTGCTTTTAGAGCAAGTGGGAGAGTGTTGTGAATAAGATGAGAAAGGGTGTGCTCTAAAAACAATCATTACTTGTCATTTCGTGCAAGTGGGAGATTGTTAGGTGTAGTGCCCGAAAGACAATTTGTGTAATTGTTTTTATGACAGAATTTATCTCACCTTATTACTTGCTTTGTGCTTGTAAATAATACACTGCTGCAAACCCTAAGTATATCAGTATGTAACCGCTTAACTCAGTGTATGGCATGCACGTGAGGATTGAGTTAGTGGAGATATGCTTAAACTGTTAGTCCGTGGTGAACTTAATCAGAGTTTAGGGTCTCTTGATTAAAACACCAATAATGCGCCCAGAACACCTTAGGGTGTGATAGTCTTATCCGGATTTGCCGGTAGAGGTACCTACGTGGGGCATTTATATATGATGGCATTCATATAGGACTGGACCGATTTAATCTGAATTTCTCGGTGTAATTCCGTAATCGAGGAATCTTATTAAATCATTAGATGATCATATATGGATCAACCTTAATCCTGAGGTGATCACAGGATGCTGCTTGTCCCGGGGTAGTGTTTGATGTGTTAGTTACGGTTCACTTAAATATGTGTTCCAAGCCACTTCTCATTGGCACTATCTCCAGATGAGTGAGTAGTTCTCGATTTTCACGCAGACATAGAATCCATTCCTTCCTCGCAAGGAAGTAGAGAGATGATCCCTTATTTGTTAGCCCTAAGAAAGTGATCGATCCCGGGAGTTCACATTTGACTAATTAGCTACTACTCGGATATGTGTACTAATTGATCATCGTGGGTTGATGGTAAATAAGGATAAGATATTCTCGAGTAGGTTCACGGAGACTTCCCGCCGAATGGACAATCTATGGAGGGTTAATCCGTATGTAGTGATTATATCAATGGACGCTTATTCACTCTATGGGTTGAGTATAAGTATATATCTATAATCGGTAGAGTTCAATTTCGGGTTTATGGTGGCGTAATCCCGGAATTAATAATTAATGTACTTATTCTCGCTTCGATGAATAATTAATTATTGGAGCTATCAGTTTATAGTCCATGGTCCCGATGTGGCTCTGTAATTGGATGTTTTTCCTGCTTTTGGGCCTCAGTGATAATTAATTGGTCAAGCTAATTAATTGATATGCAAAATATTATTTAGTTGGGTTTTGAATAATATAATACACGAAAAGACATTTTCACGTGGGCCTAAACTCCTAGTGTGTGGCGCCTCCTAGCTATTAAAAGGGCAAGAATTGATTTTCTTGTGTGATTAATTATTTACTTGTTAAATAATTAATTAATAAAAGATAATTGATTTGTAATTGATTGATTGATTAATCACAATCTTTTATAAATGGAATTATCCTTTATTGTGATTTCTTTTAATTATTTATTTAATTAATTAGAAACTTGGAGGCCAAGGATTTACTCTCCTATAAAAGGAGAGTTATTCCAAGAAATTGCAAGGCAAAATTTACTTCACACTAGAATAAAGAGAGAAAAATTTGTTTCTTGTCTTGGGTTTTTGTTGAAGAAAAACTTAGAGTTTTTTCTTGAAAGCATATCAAGGAGGTTTCAAATCCAAGGATCGGTGTCCACCAACCACCGTTTGGAGAACACATTGGAAGATCTTGGCTTCTCTTCCCACTATTGGTAAGATAAACTTAACCCCCTTGTAGTAGTTTAAGTCCTTTAATTATGTGTTGTGATGTATAAGTCGTGATCCATCCGCTGCGCATAGATCTAACTCGTTTAGATCTAAGAACCTGCATCCTTCATTTCTTGCTATTTCCATGCCAAGGAAGTACTTGAGGTAGCCCAAATCTTTAACTTGAAACACTCTTGCCAGTAGGGTCTTCAATATTTGGATCTCAGCAGGGTTATCACCAGTAAGGATGATATCATCCACATAGACAATAAGGATGGATCTTCTCTTATTGGTTGTTTTGATAAACATGGTGTGATCCGAGTTACACTAATGAAATCCAGTAGCTTTAACCACAAAGTAGTAAGTTTGCCAAACCATGCTCTTGGGACCGCTTGTGCCATATAGAGATTTCCTCGGTTGCAAACTTTCCCTTTAGTGTGAGTGTTGGTAAAACCAGAGGTATGCAGTCATATAGACTTCTCAAGAAGTCACCATTTTGGAAAGCATTCTTGATTTCCAATTGGTGGAGTGGCCAGTCAAGTTAGACAGCAAGGGAGATCATCACCCTGACTGTGTTTAGCTTTGCCACAGGTGCAAATGTCTCTTTATAGTCAAGTCCATATGTTTGAGTGAAGCCCCTAGAGACCAGTCTAGCTTTGTACTTGTCAATAGTACCATCAGCATTGTACTTGATGGTGAATAGCCATTTACAAATGACCTGCCTTCTTTCCTTGTGGGAGAGTGGTGAGATCCCAAGTATGGTTGTCAAGAAGAGCAGTCATTTCAGTTTTGACAGTAGCCTTCCACCTGTTATGTTTGAGAGCTTCATGTATATTCTTAGTAATGGAACAGTATACAAATCTGTGTAAACATAGCAAAACCAGAGACAAGTGATCATATGACACATAATTATGAATAGAGTGATCGCTGCATGATCTCTTTCCTTTCTCGACAAAGAATGGGTCCATCAACAATATCAGTAGAAGTGTTCATAAGTTCAGGAGTTTGAGGAGTATCAGCAGCTTGCTATGGTTCAGTAGGTGTAGGGAGTTCAGTGTCAGGAGGCTGATGAGTCTCAATAGGCTGCTGATGGTCAGGAATCTGCTGGGGAGCTGTTTGAATGTTACGAGTTGGTTGGGGGATTGGAATGGCTTTAATTTCCTCAACTGAGGATGTAGTGGGAGTTAGAGGATTATGAGAAGAGGGAAATGCTTCTATTTCAATAAGGTTTCCATCTATGACTGTCTCAGTAGGTTTACTGTAGTATGGGGTTTTATCAAAGAATTTTACATCCATAGAGTTGTAGGACTTTTTGTCAGTGGGAGAATAACACTTGTAGCCCTTTCTGTCTTTGGCATAACCTAGGAAAATACACTTATGAGCTTTGGGGTCAAGTTTGCTTCTTCCTCTCAGCAATCCCATTCTGCTGAGGTGTCTCTACATAGCTACTGATGTGAACAATTCCCTTATCATCAGTAAGGTGCTGAGGTTGGACTCATAGTATTCCAGGGCATTATCTATTTTTAAGATTTTAATGTTAGTGTCAAATTGAGTGGATACCATGTTATAGAACTCTTGGAAGATGGTTCCACTTCATTTATCTTTCATCAAAAACACCATGTGATCTGGTGTGGTCATCTATGAAGGTGACAAACCACCTCTCTTTCTGTTATACTTTTAACTCTTGAAGGTCCCCATACATCACTATGAATCAAAGTGAAAGGTGTGGAGGGTAAGTAAGATATTTTAGTATACACAGACTTAGTAAGTTTTGCAAACTGACAAATATCACATTGAAGGTCACTGAGGTTACATCCATTAAACAATTCAGGAAATAAAGACTTTAAATTACCAAAACTTGGATGACCTAGTCTATAATGCCATAACATGATATTGTCTAAGGTTTGGTTGCAGTTCACGAGGCGCTTTCGATCTTCAATCTTTTGTCTTCAGCAGGGTTGACCATAAACAATCCTGAGCAGGCTTTAGCTCTCCCAATCACTTCATGTGAAGAAGGATCCTGGAATATACACTGATTGTTATTAAACATGACTGTCCAATTTAGGTCTTTAATGAGTCTACTGACAGATATAAGGTTACAGTCTAATTTTGGAACAAATAGGACATCCTGTAGGTAGATCTTATCAGTAAGTTTAACATTTCCAAAACCTTGTGCACAGGAAATAGATCCATCAGCAATCTTAATATTGTGGGTCTGATGACGGGGATTAAAGTGAGATATGAGCCTTTTGTTACCAGTCATATGGGATGATGTCCCAGAATCAAAAATCCAAGTATCACTACTGAGAGGTGAGTGGAATATACCTGTCTTAGCATGAGTAGCTATGTCAGTGATAGAACTACCTTCCTTTTGTTGAGCAAGGAAGGCTTTGAAGGTAGCAAATTGAGCATCCAAAGTAGTGTCCTTGTTCCCTTCTTCAGTGACATGTCTGCCCTGACTCTCCCTGGTTGGTTTGGAGGGTTTAGAGGAGTTAGGCTTACCATGTAGTTTCCAGCAAGTGTCCTTGGTGTGATTTGTGCATTTGCAAAGGTGGTCACAGAACAACTTTCTGTCTTCTCAAAGGCCTTCAGAGAGTCTCAAAGGCCTCAGTAGGCTTCCTGACCACCATCAGTGCTGAGCTCTCAGTAGAGTGATCAGCAGGGTTTCTTTGCAGTATCACTTTTCTTCTGCTTTCCTCATGTTTGACTTCAGCAAACACAGATTTGAGGTTGGGGAAAGGTTTAGTAGCAAGGACTCGACTTCTGACATCATCAAGAGATGGGTTCAGTCCAGTAAGGAACCTGAATACCCTCTTCTTCTCAATGATATCCTTGTATAAGGTAGCATCCTCTACATCCTTCCATGCATGAGTTTCCAACATATCTAGGTGTTGCCATGCCTTAGATAGTTGGTTGAAGTACAGAGTTACAGACAGATCACCTTGTCTGCAATTTTGGATTTGGGCTTCAAGATCATAGACCTCAGATGTATTGTCCTTTTTGGAGTAAAGGTCTCTGGCATTATCCCAGATTTCCTTAGCAGTGTCATACATCATGAAGTTCTCACTGATCTCTTTTGTCATTGACCTCGTGAGGATGGTCATGACTTGGTTATTTTCTATATCCCATACTTCAAACTTGGGGTCGGGCCAAAGCAGGGCAGTTTGGAGCCGCACAAGTATCCCATCTTGCTCGGCCTGAGATGTACATTTTCATAGATCTTGACCACAACAGGTAGCTGTTGCCATCAAGTCTGTGATTTGTAAAAGAAGAGTTTTCAGTTATCCCAGCCTGCTGAGGCTACTGGGGCTCTACTGATGGTGAAGAGGCTTCGGATATTGAAGACATTCTTGATACGATAGGAGATTTTGCAACAGATTAAAGGAGATTATGGCTCCGATACCATGAAGAGAGTTTGAGAAATCAATAGTACTTGAGTAAACTCAACTTGTTTATTCATGATAAAAGAATGAGTATTAATAGATACAAGCTTGAAGGTGAGAGGTCCTAGTAGAGTATTAAGTGCTATGGGCGGCCAGATACTCCTATGGGTGGCTATTTCATAATAGGACAAAATAGAGTTACTTTTTGACATATTAATTGTTTATACAATACAATTAAAATGTCATGTTATAAATAATGTATACAAATAAATTGTTACATGAAATAATAAGGTAATATTTCCACAGATACCAATTTGACTGTCATCAAAAAGAGTAGAATGAATGGGAAAGTTTGACTTTCTAAGCAAAGCCAAGTGGTCTTGGGGGTAATTCCTTGAGAAAGATAGTTCAATAGGGGTGATGCCCTGAACTCTCTCACCATTCAGCCTTGGTTGACTCCATGGAAAGCAGAAAGATTACCAGGGGTGATGTCCTGAAACTTTCTTGCCCAACAACAGAGCTTAGATTTATTCGGAACAGAAGGGTTTTAGCTTAAAAACAGATGACAGATTGACTGTCTATGCTTACATCCATTGATGGATTAAAACAAACCTCTAGGTCATTAAAAAAGTCACATGTTTTGGAATGTGTGGGCTTGACCAGAATATTGATAAGTCTTTTGTAGACTGGAGAATCAATATTGGTAAAGTAGTAGACGTTAGTGTTAATGACAAAGATAACATCAAAAGCAGTTTGATAACAACATGGGTGTGTTATTTGAAGTCAAGAATCGACGAGCCAAAGCTTCTCTCGAATCGAGAAGTGGACTATATTCTTAGAATTTGATGGTCGAATTCATGAGAACAAGTTGTTGTCCGAATCCCTTCCATCTTATTGGTTAAGATGATACAATGCATTTTCGTATGCAACATTCAACGAGAGGTTTCCTACCCAACCCCTCACGGAATAATTCTATCAATCTTCGGATATAGAGAAAATGGGATAAGTTCTCTTTTGGATAGAGAATGTCAGGTTATTAAAAGTCAATTAAAGTCGAGTCTTGGATTCGAGCAATAGATAGAAGTATAGTACATCCTCAAGTATCTTTAGAGAAGGAGGAATCATATGCTTGTGTATTCGGGTGCAAACCTGAGTATTGGTGACTACACAGATTCTGATTATTAGTCGGATTAAGGATGATCGTAAATCGATCTCAGGCTCAGTGTTTACTCATTGTGATGGAGCCATCGTTATGATCAATCCAAAGATCGCCAATTTGACTCTGTTAGTCAAATACATAGGATCTTCGAGCGACTAAAGAGCGGTGTGGCTTGAGAAGTTCTTTATTGGATCGAAGTGATTCCAGGCCTCGATGAGCCGATACCATTTTACTATGAAAATTGAATGAGAGGTAGCTCATGCAAAGCATCTTCGCAGTCACAAGAGGTCAAAAGCATTTTGAAAGTACCAGCTGGTCAGACAGATCGTGCAGAGAGGTGAAGTTTCGGTCCTAAAGATCGCCTCAAGCCGACAACCTAGCTGATCAATTTACCAAGTCGCGTGGCATGTATTGTCACTGACAAGCGCTTGGCGGGTATAAAATTGGGAGATATATCTCATCTGCTTTAGAGCAAGTGGGTGATTGTTGTGGATAGAAAGAATAAGGGTGTGGTGCTCTAAAAACAATTGTTTCTTGTCTTAACGGGCAAGTGGGAGATTGTTAGATATAGTGTGCCCGAAAGACAATTGTTGCTTGTCCTTACGGGCAAGTGGGAGATTGTTGGAAGCAACGCCCGAAACACAATTTATGTAATTGTTTTTATAATTAATAAATGACAGATTTATTCTCATCTTATTATTTGATTCGTGCTTATAAGTAATACACTACTGAAACCCCAAGTCATATCATATGTAGCCATATAACTTAGTGTGGGTCACACATGAGGATTAAGTTTATGGTGATACACTTGAACTGTAAGTCCGTGGTGAAGTTAATCAAAGTATGGGGTCTATTGATTAAACAACCATTAATACGCCCAGAACAATTTATGGTGTGACCGTCTTATCTGGACCGTCGACATTGGTTGTCTAAGTGGGGCATTTATATATGATGAGAGTCATATAGGACTGGACCGATTTAATCTGAGTTTCTCATATAATTCCGTGATTGAGAAATCATATTAAATCACAAGATGATCATATATGGATTAACCTTAATCCTGAAGTGATTACAGACTCCTACTTGTTTCAGGATAGGGTTTGATGTGTTCGTTAAGGATCGCTAAGAGGCGCGGTCCGAATCACTTTCACATTTGCACTATTCTGGAATGAGTGAGAAGTGTGTGTTTCACAGATATGGAATCCATCCTTCCTCAAGGGAAGTAGAAAGACAATCCCCTTATTTGTTAATCCTAAAAACTGATCGATCCCGGGAGTTCGTATTGGTTATGAACTAATTGATCACTAGTGGGTTAATGGTAAATAAGGATAATATGTATTAAAGAAGATTTACGGAAATAATCTTGCTTCATTACGGAGAGTCTATGGAGGGTTAGTTTATATGTAATGATTATATCAATGGACACTTATCGACTCGACTCGACGTTTTGAGAATAACAGTTTCGGATTTATGGTGGCGTAATTCCGAAATTAATAAGTTGAGTAGAAGTATTCTGTTCGATGAATATTTTATTCAATTTATTATAGCTACTGGTTATAGGTCCATAGTCCCCGGGTTGGCTCCTAACACGCGAGTGTTTTCTCGTTTTATGGAACCTCGAGAATAAATTAAATAGTTGGTCTATTTAATGAATATACGAATATTATTTATTTGGTAAATAATATGTAAAATAGAAAATACATTTTCTATTAAAAATGATTTAAAAGTGGCGCCTATAATATGGATAAGTTAGGAGAAGAAATTTTCCTAGATTATCTCATATGTGTAATTAATTAATTATCTATTTGTTGGATAATTAATAGAAAAATTAAGAGATTGATTTTTTGGGAATTATCTCTTATTTTTGTAGCAAAAATATCTTTTCCTTTTGGGAATAGGTAATTGTGGTGTGAAAAAGATAACTCTCTTGACTATTTATTTTCCTATATAAAGAGAGTTCCTCCTAAAGACAAAATACAACACAATTTGCTCCACCAAGTAAATAAAAGGAAGAAAAATAGTTTTTTGCCTTAGTCATTTAGAAAAGAAAAACCTAGGGTTTTTCTTGTGCATATTCGATGAGGTTCTACGGCAAGGATCGACGTCCACCAGTCGTTACTAGGATTTACAATCCGGAAGATTATGGCTTCTCCCTTTTGTCAATTTCTCATCTCTTTCCGTTGAGGTAAATCTACTAACCTTCTTGTAGATTGTTAATTAATTATGTGAATTAAAATCGTGGTAAAATCGCATGCGAATTTAATTCGTAGCTTCCGTTGTGCATGATCGAAATGCCTCGATCGGTCGGTGCGTGAATCGATCTTACGATCGAATTGTGGATTAGATCGGATTCGGGTTTCAGATAACCAAGCACATGATTCCCGCCATGAGCCAAGGTAACGGAAATGAAGCAAAGCGGCTTTAGCTGATGCAAAGCACTGGGGGCTCGACCTGCTCACCCCTCCAGTCCGCCATCCTTCAACGTGAACAAAGCCAGCACACCTAGGCAACAAAGTTCATAAACAACGCGCACATGCCTCAGAGCTCCCAGCTTGCCAAAGGCTGTCGTTTCGCCAGCTCTTCAGCTTGGCACTCTAAGACCGATCTCAGTTCGGCAGCTCCCAGTTTGCCAGCTTGTCCAACAGCCTGGTGACAGCCAACTCATGGCCTTATAAATAAACGCACACCCTTGACAAAAAGAGGTCTCTCATCTTCGAAGAACTATGTATATGGGGCTTGATCCCTTACAAGTTAAGGGTACGTCGGCAGCCTTCTACGGCCCAGCTCATAACCATAGTCATAATCATAATCACAAACACAACTTTTTCTTCATTCTTGTTCTTGAGCGCCATCGCGCAACCACCATCATGGGCTAAAATGCCTTGGATTCCGCAAAGTCATAGCAGAGTTACAAAACGGAACTCTACCAGATTGGTAGAATAAGCTGCGTATCAACTCTTCAAGTCTAGAGAACCGTGGCCAAGTTACCTTAAGCAGATCCGAGCTGACCTCAAGGGCTCAGCTGGATCTGGGGGGTTTATGATGATGCCCTGCCCGACCCTATAGGTCGGCTCAAGTCCCTCTCGGACCAAACCTCTTATACACGTAAGAATCCGTGATCCCACTCGTTATCTTCCCGACCTCCGTGAGTCGGCCCAAATACATAAGGAGTTCACTCGGGCCAACTAAGTCGGCCGAGTCCATCCACAATCATTTTCCCACGCGTGTGATAAACAGATAAATATGGAAAGAATCCCTCGTATTTAATACTCTGATTCTGATAGTCAAATATATCCATAATTATATTCTAAAATTAAGGAGATTAAATCGTAGTTATCTTTTCCTTAGGGAACACGAAATTCAAGCCCAACAATGACAAGCCCCATGGTGCCTTAGGGCATAACTCTCCTCAAGTCCATTCTAAACCACCACAAAACACCTCCCCCCCCCCCCCCCCCTTTAATCGTTTTCATCATGTTCTTAAAGCTTTTTGCAGGTTATCATTAGGAGAACGTACCTCGGATTTATAATCGATTTATTTCAAAGATCGCCACAACCCAATTATTGTGTATAATTACGTGTCTCCCTTTATTTTCCTTAACCCATTTTGCATTATTGAAGTACAAATAACCCGATGGAAATGCGGTCTGTGGAAGCACATACGACTTTACTTGCTCAATAGTTTTAATCAAAGCCTTGTTGAATGCAGGCCGGTCATTAATGTATTTTCCTCTAATCCATGGTTGAGCCTTAATCTCTTCGATCCATTTCTTCATTAGTAGCTTTGATCCATTAGTTGGATGCATATAACTCATGCCACCGCATATGTACATACCTCTTCGCAAATCATGTAAGTCCTGTGAGAGAAAACAATTGGAATATTCATACTATCTGAATATACTAAAATGAATCACTTGGAATATTCATATCTCCGTTGTTATACGTCGTTGTTTACGGTTTTTTTAACTACAAGATAATGACAAAATTGAAGCAGAGTTTGTTTAAATAATATTATTTGAATTTGAATTATGATAGAATTATTAGGACAGATTATTTGGTTTAGATAGAGTTCTATTTCAATAATCACTATTATCAATAATACTATAAATATTATAATGTTATATCGGTTCAATCAATCAATACAATTATATTTTTCTATGACTATTTCAGAGATCTGCGACTAATGTCATTTTCAGATCCTGGTCAATACTTTAAAGGAATTCGTTTGGGTGGGGGTTCGTTACCGTAGTCTAAACGAACCCTCAACCGTCTTCATATTTTTTTTTCCTTGATTTTTTAGTCATCAAAATATATTATTTTTTTGTTCATTATCATCTGTTCGCACAATCTTTTTGAATGATCCATATTGCCTGATATACACTACTTTTCTACATCTTCTTCACTAGAATAAAACATTGGCCGTAAGTGATCAAAGCCACACTTAATCTTTTACTGAACCCTTATTCCCTGGAAATACGTGGTTTACTCTTTCTTTAAATAAAAAAATGAACAGTTTAATCACTTAAATGGTGATAGTTCATCGCAATATCACATCCACTCTCTTACTGTGAACTCTTTTCTCCGCCTTCCAATCTCTCTACCTATTCTCTTGTCTCTTCAAACGAAGTTTTATCTAATGCTAATTAAATTTCTTCACAAATCAATTTCCTTTTCTTTTACTATTATTTTTTTCTTTCTGTTAAATAAAATCAACAATCTCTCCATTCACTCCTTTCATCGGCACCTATTCTTTCGGTCGCTTGATTTGCTCGATCTCACTGTATAAATTCTTCTGTTTTTTTCTTTAGGGTATCACATCATCTTAAGGATGATTCTCTCCAAATCTTCCTGCTCTATCATTCTTTTATGAATCTTCAAAATTTTGGAGTCGTTGCATATTAAAGCAATATCAGGTTAATTGTTCTGAAGCATGAGTTGTCGATAGATATGGAAAAATTTGTTGCAGACGCCATCTGGCGGAAACAAGTTTCTTTCATTACTGAGCCAATCTCTATGTTCATTGCAAGACCATAAGATTTATGGGGCGTTAGAGATAATGACAAGATTGTGTTAGGAGTTTGTTTAAATTTTAATTATGATAGAATTATTAGGATAAATTATATGGTTTAAATAGAGTTATATTTTAATAATATCTATCATCAATAATGTTATAAATATTATAATGTTCTATCGTTACAATCAATCAATATGCTTATATTTCTCTGTTACAATGCAACCCTTGAATAGACTAATTTTAGAGATTTTCATATGCACAATACTAGAGCACATATGTTACTGCTAGACCTTCTTTCATATGTGTATTGTTCTAAATGATCACCTATCAATTCACACGTAACATGTTTATATAGGTAAGACGAGGATAAAAAAACACTAAGAGGTATTCTATAAAACAATTGATTCTAACAACCCGAACAAACGCGATAAATCATGAGTGTTTCTACATTCGTTGTTATTCATGGCTAAGGATGTTTCTATGTGTATGGCTTAGGTGGGCTGAGCCCACTCGCTTATTTGGTACTCGAAGAACTTACATAATTTGGTCCAACCCAACAAGCCATCTTAATCCAGCCCACCCGACCATTCAAATATAATCCCATAACCCAACTAAACAGGGGCCGGTCCTGGAAATTTTTTGGCCTTCGGCGAATCGTCGAATTAGGCTTTTTTTTTTTTTTTTTTTTTTTTTTGTGAAAACATATTTACAAAGTATTACTTCAATATCACGTTTTTAACATCCGTAGATACAAAATTCAATTCGTTGATAGACTCAAAATATACCTATAAAATAGTAAAATTAATCATTTTTTTTTTGTAGAATATTTAGGTCTTTTAGTTTAAAGTATATATATATATATATATATATATATGTGTGTGTGTGTGTTGTTGCTATGCTGTGATACCAACAACCAACTTGCAAATAACCACAAGAACCACAACCTGATTGTGCCATAATGGACGCCGACCGGAGTAACCTTATTTACCAGAATCAGGCGAAAATCACAATAGATAAAACCCCAAACTGACACCTAATAAGCATATCCGACTTAATCTAATGTTGTATTGGCAGTGCTGCATGTTCTGTGAGCTCGCCGCGGTCGGGCCCTAGATTTTAACAAATTCTTATTTCTACACCTCTTCTATATAGTCCATGCTCTTATCCACATCTATGACTCGATTCATCATTGCCCCCAAAATGGAATTGCCTTAAAATCACCCAGAACAATGCAAAACAATACCGATTCCAAATGGTAAAACATGAAAATGCATAATCATGATCCATGAACTACTTACTATGCAATTGACTCGTAAATCATACAATGATTAGACCGTCTCTCATCAATCAAGCATAATTTGATGGCAAATTGGATACGAATATAGCACCAAATTGACCGTCATCAACTACCCTCATTTACCTTTTGATCGTCTCGAGCAAAAAGAAAGAATGAACTCCGGAGCACTATAAAAGTTATTTAAAAACATGTTCATCCACAAAGTTAGATTAACAAGCACACCAACTTTCATTCATCCGTCATACATTAAACACTATTCTATTCATGAACTGGCACGTGAGTGGATAACTCTTTATGCAGCATAGATGTAGGCGATGACAGTTAAATTTCAATATCCTACAACATCAACATTACACGTATTATGAGCTAGAATTAGACATTCCGGCCATAAAATATGAGCCATTTTTGTTGTTGCTATTTATAGGGTTCAAAGCAGAGAATTCAGTATTTATAATAATTATTCCCGGAATCGGTATTACTTTATGTATTTTATGACTATTTGCATGAAACAAAGTAGCCCGAGTGTTAAGGAAAAAGATATGGAGCGGATCTGTTAAAAAATTTGGTCTAGGGAATCCAAAAGATTCCAAGGCTAAGTCGGCGGGAGAAATTTACGAAAACACCCCCGCCTAGGCCGTGGCCAACTTCCATGCGGTGGCAATGTTGGAAGATAGAGTTAATGTGTTTTCTTGGAAGAAAAGTAGGGCTTAGGATTTCTAGAAGTAACTAGGTCGGCTAGAGCAGTATAAATAAAGGGCAGTAGCCCTCAGTTTTAATGTACACCAAGACTTTTACCTTTTCTTTGCAATAAAAGTTATTATCTTTTTTTTCTTATGAGTACTAGTCACGGATCCAACAGATTCGCCGCCTGAAGCGATTCTCTGGAGGATCTACGCCAAATTCGAGGTATGACTCTTTCACTTTCTGATGCAGATTCGTTGTATTATGATGAGTTTGTTTTCATTTCTCAGATTAGCCCCACTATGTAGTTGTTAAATTATTTTTCCCGCTTATGAATAGATCCAAATCGCTTTGTTGAAATTAAGCACAAAATAAGGTTGCAACGCGTCCGCTTAGGCGGCGCTTTTATCACGAAGCGGACCACCTAGTAAATCATATTTCATGATATTCGGCACTAGCTACGTCTGATATTCAGTTTTAATTTACATATAGTTAGCCTGATCAACTTGTTGCATTTTTCGTAAATTAGCATGATGGAGTGTTACTGAAGTGTTAATTAGGGCATAGTTTATCGATCTCCATGTATCTTTGCCACCATTGTCGATGGCGACCTAGAAAGTTTTTGGTCTTAATCCGGCCATCCCTAGATCTTATTGCATGTGATGCTAATACGGACTCAGGTAGGTTAGTTGTTGCACATAAGCGCCTACTATCCTTACAGTGGAAGTATGGCAAAATTGAGGGGTAGCACTGTCATTTGTTAGTGAATCTAAATTCACCAAAGTGGAAGATAAATTTATAATTGGGGGAAGGGTTTAATTACTTAATTTTAAGACTAATATTTTAGAGACTCAGAGGAAGCATACTTGTGTGGTTTTGGGTGTCACCTATTTACTTTACTTGCATTTTATTTGGTCAATAACCGCCCTAATTGTTCTCAGTCTCGATTTAAGCTGTGTCCTTACGAGTCTCCGTGGGATCGACCATGATTCGCCATTACTATATTGCGATTGGACTAGTCCTCTTTCTAGTGTCGTGATCTGCATGCGATCATTAGGCAGGATCACATTATATCGATCAACCTATGGATTCACTTAGCTAATCGCAAGCCTGCTTGTCTCTTCTTTTATTTACTGAACTTGCCTTCATTAAGTAGGACAAGCAAACTGGGCCAGGCGGATTCGAGAACCGAGTACTACTCAAGGCTCACGTTTATTTATATACTTTTGTGCGAGGGCCGTGTAAATTCTCAAAAATAAACTTGAAACGGTGGGAGCTTAGAAAGAAACCCTATCAAACCTATTGTAGACGTTCTCTAGAAAGAGACTTGCAATGGTGGGTCCCTAGCAATAAACTTTTAAGAAAACAATCTACCAGACTTGCTACCTGATGGGAGTCAACTTCACTGCACTTTTGTATGTGATCTAGCCCCCGTTTATCACTTTATTGGCATGTTTTGGGTAGATTTAGGCCTTTTCAAGAGTAATATCGTGAGTTATGTGTACGGGGGTTAAAACTGTCACAACGATAGGGAACTCCGCCTTTTTGATGATATTTCACTCTTTTCCGAGCACTTTTGTCTTGCGGAATTATGCGTGGTGTTTTGTTAGTGTGTTTATTGCAAGACTTAGGTGACACGAGGACCCGGAAGACGATGTTTTGGAATGAGAGACATGTTCGTGGCACGAAAGTTGAATGAAAGTGAAGAAAAGTCAAGTTTGGAGTGAAATCAAGGCAAACTGGCGTTTGCAGCAAGCCTAGGCCAAACTGGCGTTTGGACCGTTCAAATGGGCGTCCACAGAGTCGATACATGATTCAGAAAGTTAGAGTTTTGGACAATCGAGCGTCCAAATGACCCCCAAACGCACGTTTGGGCAGGTTCAGCCCGATTCAAGAAGCTCATATAACACAAACGAGCCCAGGTACAGACGGGCGGCTCAAGGCGAGGCAAACGCACGTTCATCAAACATGAAACCCTAATATCATCGTATTTTCCAGGCAAACGAGCGTTTGGAGGGACTCAAACGGGCGTTTGTGGCCGACGGCAGTATTTCACAATGTCTGTTCGTTAATCTTTATTTTGACCCATCTTGGAGGCATTTTCTGGTCAAGTCGTCTTCATGAAATTTGTAGGTAATTGAACGAGCTTTCCAACGCATCTTGAATCGTTCAAATCGGAGCTCTACACAGCAAATTATAACCAATTTACTGAAGACAAGTTAAATGGGCCAAGTTGGTCGGCCCAACTAGGTCAAGGTCGCGATTTTTGCCTATTTAAGAGCAAATAAACCTAGGAGAACAGATATTCTGACTTTTACCGGCCTAGATCTGGTTCGAGGCCGGCTTAGGTGCTCAACCCACCGCTTGGCCGGGTTGTTATGACAGTTGACATCTAAATAGCGGATTGTAGAGCTCCGACCCAGGCTCAGATTTCAATTTCTTAGTTTAGATTTATATATATATATAGTAGAATATGATATTCGATCGATGGCTTTGTGGAGTTCGTGCCTGGGATCATTGTATGAATTAAAGGTTGATATCTTTTGCAGATTTGGGATTCAAAAGTCTTGATCTACAATATTTTGATCTTCATTATTGTGAGTATTCCTGATTTCGGTTTGTTTTCTCTCAATATGGTATTGATTGTGTAGATCATTAGTTTGATGAAATTTACTCTGGATAAAAGTCTTGATTCAGATCCTTGTGTATGTCATGAAATAATAAAAGCATCGATATTTTGTCTTGTTCATATACTCTTTGTCCTCTGATTTTAACACGAAGTATTATATTCGACTCAATCTCCTCTTGGGATCGACCTCGGACTCTGAACGCACTACCTACGATCGACCCGGTCCACTGCCGATTAGAAAGTGAGTTTTGCCTAAGGTTTCGAGTTTTATAAATTGTATTTGATCGAGCCGGATTGCGAAATCTCCACTTATCACTACCCTTCTGCCAATGGATTTTGGTTTTTCACACGACGTGTATTGTCTCTTATTGCCGACGTCGTGCAGGTGACCTCGGTCATTTATACTCAATACGATGCAAGGTCTTCCACGATCTCGGAAAGTGGTTACTCTCCATTAAATGGGCAATTCGAATACTATGCAGGTGTTAACTAAACGGCGGTTACTCTCCATTAATCACTCCATTATGGCTTGAGCTATAAATGCTCCACGATCTTCGCTTAATCATGACAAAGTGCAATAACTCACCATCCTTGATGGAGTGCTATATAAAGAGATCATGATCTCAATTCTCAGGTACGCTCATAAATATACAGTCATTTCAAATATTTATCTATACAAACACTGGTTTGAGTGTCGGAGTGGCCGTCCGGAGACCAACTCTGGGACCTTTGACGCACTGTTTGTTTTGCATGTCCACTCAAAAAGTCACTTGGATCATCAATCGCATATCCAATTACCCGCATTACGTTCATATTATAATATGGACAATTTCAGACAGACATCGTCACTCTCAAGTCTCAAAGTGATTACAAAGATAATCTAGTTGCTTTCTTGTTCAAAATTCCAAGTGGTTAATTAATGCAGAAAATCAAGTAAAAGCGAAAATTGTCATTTGATAGAATGGAGTCATTCTTTTGTCATATACACAATCTACAGTTTCTGATATTTGTCCACATGTCAAAAAGTTGAGCTTCGACTGTTTCTGAAACTATTTCTCATTCTCATGTCCACATGAAACTATTAACGATCGTTTTCAAATCGTTAATATTTTTGGCATTTCCGTTATTGACAGTGTTTTATTTGCTGGTCTTTTTCTATCTCCGGCGTTTCTTTGGATGTACATAAACACTTGTCTTCATATATATATAAAATGTATTGCATGTAATTTATAGGGGGAAGGGGCCAGAAGGGAGGTCCCTCTCTCTCCCTCCTCAAGAGTTCTCGGGGCAATATGGAACTGGAACTGGACGAAAACGAAGGGTGTGGCAATTTCAGTGTTTCTATCTTTTTTGATACTTAGCTTGTTCATAGTAGCAACTGTTGAGAAGATGCATGACAGGCTGCTAGGAGGACTTCTATTACCAGGATTGGATGAAAGTTCATGTGAAAGCAGATAACGATCAAACTCATACCGTAGACCACGACCGATGGGCCCACCTTCTACTTATCTTCTTTCGATGTTAAGAAACTATGAAGCGCTTCAGAAAAAATGTGGTCCTAACACTGAGCCATACAATAAGGCGGTGGAAGCTATCAAATCTGGTAGAGAAGCTACCGGTTCTTCAGCTTGCAAATATGTCATTTTTATTAAGCCTTTTAATGGTTTGGGTAATAGAATGCTTAGTGTAGGGGCAACTTTTCTCTACACTCTTCTCACAAATTGAGTCTTGTTTATTGGCGATGGAGGTGACATGGAAGATCTTTTTTGCGAGCCGTTTCCAGAGGTTTCTTGGTGGCTTCCCTCTGATTTCCCGTTTAGTAGAATCAGAACTTTTCAGCCTTTTACTCCTTATAATAGGTATGGGAATTTCCTACAAAACGGTACCTTCAGAAATTCAAGTGTGCCTTAATTTGTGTATATTAACTTGGGAGTTGGGCATGATGGCTATTTCTTCTGCGATCATGATCAAGCACTTTTTCAACAGGTCTCATGGCTGGTTTTAAGAAGTGAACTCTACTTCTTGCCATCCTTTTTCTTAATCCCATCTTTTCAAGAAGAACTTAACAATCTTTTTCCAGAAAAAGAAACTGTCTTCCACCATTTGGGTAGGTATCTTTTCCATCCTTCTAACTCTGTATGGGGGATTATTAAAAGGTACTATGACGCATATTTGGCCAAAGCTGATGAAATTTTAGGCATCCAAATAAGAGTCGGAAGTCGTGATAAAGCTCCGTTTGTGGACCAGACTTTGGCTTGTGCAGTACATGAGACTCTATTGCCAGACGTTAGTAACACAACAGAACCCATCATCGAACGCTCCAGTAAGACAAAAGCTGTTCTAATAACGTCGTTATCGACTAATCACTTTGAAAAAATAAGAAACACGTACATGCAATATGCAACAACCACCGGAGAAGCGATCGCCATTCACCAACCCAGTCATGATAGATACCAAAAAAGCAAGAATTTAACACACGATACGCAAGCATTGGCAGAAGTGTATCTATTGAGCTTTTCTGATAAGTTGATGACAACTGGGAATTCAACATTTGGTTACATAGCACAAAGTTTAGGAGGTTTACGTTCATGGATACTTTACACGCCTCATGGAGGTCAAGTCCCTAATCCTCCTTGCCTGAAATCCTTAACTATGGAACCTTGCTACCATTTTGCACCGGCTTTTTTTGCTTGCAGAAATGCTTCACGGATTAATAATACTGCTTATCGTGTACCTCAAGTCCAGCATTGTGAAGACTTTCGCTCGGGCCTGAAGCTTTTTGATTGACCTTACTTTCTCATAACGAAAAATTAGATTCGGAGATCGAACAGTTTTCTTAGATTTAATATGTTAAGGCTTTGATTGAATTCCTCAACAAAAAAAAAAAACCTTTGATTGAAAATCAATTCTACGTACTTTTTCCATTGAGAGTTTGACATATACTACATCTTAGAAGATAATCTCTAATCACCTCTTATTAGAATAACAATCATTGTGTTTTCAATTGATTAATGAGGATTACAATCAGTCTTATATATAGTTGTTACATCGAGGGGCAAACTAGGAAAAGCCTTAATGACTAATACACAACCCTAAGGCGGCGGCTATGACTTCACTTGTCTTCCGGAGCAAGTTGTGTTTCAATACGCCCGCAATCCCATGGGAATGGAATGGACATGGAGATTGGTCTTCAAGTGGTGAAAGCGAGCATGACCAAGTGGCTTAGTGAGAATATCGGCGAGCTGATCTTTGGAAGAGATGAAGGAGACCCGAAGCGTTTTATTAGCAACCAATTCGCAAACATGATGGAAGTCAATTTCAATGTGCTTCGTGCGGGCATGAAACACCGGATTCGCAGTGAGGTATGTGGCACCAATGTTGTCACACCAGAGGGTGGGTGGCTGGGAAAGAGAAACACCCATTTCACGGAGCAGAGAAGTAATCCATTGTAGTTCAGAGGCGGCATGAGACAGAGCTTTGTATTCGGCCTCAGTACTGCTTTTGGCCACCGTTTGTTGTTGTTTGGCGTGCCAACTAACCAGATTGGAACCAAGATAGATGTAGTATGCCCCAATAGAACGACGATCATCAGGATCAGAGGCCCAGTCTGGGTCAGTGAAAGACTGAAGTTGAGGAGAAGAAGAAGGCCGAAATAGTAACCCATCAAAAATAGTGTGTTTTAAATAAAGCAGGATACGCTTAACCGCACCCCAATGAGCATCGCGGGGAGCATGCATGAATTTGCTAACTTTGTGGACCGCGAACGCAATATCGGGATGAGTGAAGGAGATATATTGAAGACCACCCACAATGCTGCGATAAAGAGAGACGTCGGCAAAAGGGGCACTGTCATTACCGCTGAGGCGGAGATTAGATGCCATAAGTGTAACACATGGTTTACAATTGTCCATACCAGCGCGCTGAAGAAGAGAATAAATGTATTTGCGCCGAGTCAAGAGCAAGCCATCAGAAGTATGAAGAGCCTCGATACCGAGAAAATAGGAAAGCGAGCCAAGATCTTTGACAGGAAAATGAGAAGATAGGTGGGTAATAGTGGACTGCACAAGATCTGGAGAGCTACCTGTAATAAGAACATCATCAACATAAATCAAAACAAAAACAGAATTAGATCCCTGTGTCAGAATGTATAAGGAGGTATCCACTTTGGACGGGCGGAAGCCAAAAGAACGGAGGACATCAGTGAAAGGAGAGAACCAGGCATGAGGAGCCTGACGAAGCCCATAGAGACTGTGCTTGAGTTTGCAAACATGGTTGGGGAAATCTGGATGTTGGAACCCCTGTGGTTGACGCATATAAACCTCTTCAGAGAGAAAACCATGTAAGAATACGTTTTGAATATCCACCTGTCGAATACACCAATTATGTGAGATAGCAAGAGACAATAAAAGACGTATGGTGACGGGTTTGACAACCGGACTAAACATTTCCGAGAAATCAACCCCAGCTTCCTGATGAAAACCTTTAGCGACCAAGCGCGCCTTATAGCACTCAATGTGACCATCGGCATGGCGTTTAATACGGAAGACCCATTTATTGCCAAGGACATTCTGAGTCGGTGAATAAGGAACGAGATCCCAGGTGTCATTATGGACCAAAGAATTAAACTCGTCTCTCATGGCATCCCTCCATTCACGGTGTTTGAGGGCTTCAGTGACAGAGGTGGGTTCAACAGGATCAAGGGACGCGGTGAAGGCTTTGGGAGGAGGATGACGAATGAAGTCAGGATGAAGCTGTTTCGGTTTTAGAGTATTGGTTTTGGATCGAGTTATCATATGGTGGGGCGGAGGGGATGGAGAAGGGGGAGGATCCGAGAAGTGAGTAGATGAGGAGACCGATGGCGGTGTGGGAGGAGGAGATCGTGATGGAGAGAGTGATGGAGGAGAGGAAGGAGAAGCTGATGAGGATGGGAATGAAGAAGCCGGAGTAGGAGTGGAAGTGATGGTGAGCGTGGGGGGGAGAAGGATGGAGTCCAGGTCGTAGTGAGTGATAGGAGCAGGTTTAACGTAGGGAAAGGAGGACTCATCAAATACTACATGTCGGGAAATGTAGATGCGGCCCGTACTAAGGTCAAGGCACTTGTAGCCATGATGATTGGGACTATACCCAAGGAAGATGCAGGTTTTGGAGCAGAAGTCTGTCTTGTGGGAGTTGTAGGGATGGAGATGGGGCCAACATGCACAGCCAAAGATACGAAGAAACGAATAGTCAGGTGGACGATGATGAACCATTTCATACGGAGATTTGTGGTTGAGGACCTTTGTGGGTAAGCGATTAATGAGATATGTGGCGGTTAAAAAGGCATCTTCCCAGAAGGGGAGAGGGAGATTGGATTGAGCTAAGAGAGCGAGACCAACTTCCACAATGTGACGATGACGTCGCTCAATGGCACCACTTTGTTCAGAGGTGTGAGGACATGATAAGCGATGATCAATACCTATGGAGGAGGAGAAAGGGTGAATACGACGATACTCACCCCCCCAGTCTGTTTGAACCGACTTGATTTTAGTATTGAATTGACGTTCAACTAGTTGGCTAAATTGCATGAAGACGGATTCAACCTCAGATTTTAGACACAATGGATAAAGCCACAAGAATTTTGTATAATCATCAAGAAAACTAACATAATATTTTGAACCGTAAATAGAATCTTGGGCACAAGGACCCCATACATCAGAATAAACCAAATCCAAAGGGTGCGAAGATGTAAAAGAAGACACAGGTAAAGACTGTTTGTGGCTCTTGGCCATTTGACACGCAACACAAACTGACGTAGGGGCAGAAACCGATGCCACATTATTTTGACGCAAAACTTGACGAAGAACAGGAAAGGAACAGTGTCCTAAACGTTGATGCCATTGAGCAGCGGAGGGATGGCGGGAAGCGAGAGCGTGAGCAGGAAAGCGGTTGAAGGACGTGGAAAAATGATAGAGGCCATCTTTAAGGAAGCCCCTGTGGTGGATGTGGCCCGAGTAGTCCTTCACAAGGAAATAATCATGATGAAATTCAAAATAGACCGAATTATGCTTGGCAAATTGAGAAACAGAAAAAAGATTAGTATAAAGGGAAGGGGCAACAAGGATATCTTTAAGAACAAAAGAATGCGAGGGGGAGTTTAAACAGAAGAACCATATTGAGTAATCGGCAAACCTGAACCATCACCGATATGTATTTTGTCAGGGCCATCATAGGAATCAGCAGAGATATTGAGATTGCTAAGGTTGTTGGTGATGTGATGAGTCGCACCAGTGTCAGCAACCCAATCGGTGGAGGAGTTGTGTGAGGCAACGTTAGCTTGGGCATTGCGGGTGTTGCGAGGTGGCGTAAATGTGTTATCAAACCGATGCCAACAATCATGGACCGTATGACCAAACTTTTCACAAAGTTGACATTGAGCACCAGGAGTTGAAGATGGAGCACCCCGGCCACAGCCACGATTTCCACGCCCCCAGCCTCTGTTGGCTTGAGAGCCGTAATTGGGGCTGTTTTGAGGGCCTGAAGAAGAAGGATGTTGATAGCCTGAATTACCATGACCTCGAGATTGTGAGGGACGATAACCTGCAACATTGGCAGTCGGAGAAGCGGCTGCCGGCAAGGAGGAGTGCAACGTTGCTTGAGCATGTTGGTTAAGACGGGCTTCAGTGGTTAACAAAAGAGAGAAGACCACATCAATGGTAACATCAGATCGGGCAGATAAGACGGCAACAAGAGGATCATAATCCTGCCCAAGTCCAGCGAGCAAATAGGCGATAATATCATCAGTGTTTAACGGGTGCCCGGCCATCTGCAATTCATCGGTGATAGTCTTGATAGTCATAAAATATTCATGAATAGTCATAGTACCTTTCCTGGTTGATGCTAGTTTGGTACGTAGATGAACGAGCTGAGCGCGTGATTGAAAAGCAAAGCTCGTTTCCAGTGCCCGCCATATGTCAGCCGATGTGGCTGCTGTGTAAACCTGCCGGAGAACGTCATCGGTCAATGAGGATGTAATTGTGCTCAAGATCATGGCATCTTGTTTGACCCAATGTTCAAATGCTGGATTTGAAGTGGTGATACCATTGGCAGTGATGGTCTCCGGCGGTCGTTTGATGGTGCCGTCGATATAGCCTAGGACGCCCTGTCCACGTAAATAGGGCACGAATTGAGCTCTCCACAGGGGGTAATTGCTGCGCGAGATAACTTGGTGAGATGAAGATGAGATGAAGGAGTGAAGGTAGGGAGAGAGGAGATGGAGGAAGAAGAGGGAGGAGAGGAGGTGGCAGACGTTGGCGTGCATTCGGCCATGGCTGCAGATTAGGGTTTGCTGCGTTTTTTTTTTTTTTGAAGCATCTTTTTGTTTTGCTGAGAAGGGAATCAGAAGATGGGAGGGGATCGCATGAGAGACGAGAGATTAAGGCTCCGATACCATATTAGAATAACAATCATTGTGTTTTCCATTGATTAATGAGGATTACAATCAGTCTTATATATAGTTGTTACATCAGGGGTAAACTAGGAAAAGCCTTAATGACTAATACATGATGACGGGGTCAATCAGGTTATAATATACTTGACCACCATAAACCAATACTAGCAAGAGGACTAGGCCCATCGTAGTAGTATAGCTATAGTGAATCAAGGTCGATCCCACAGGAACCAATTGTGGATCATCTTATATACAAACAATTAATTAAACATGTCAAGGACATAGAGGCGGTCTACGACCAACATAAGACAAGAAAGGTAAAGACACGACTCGACACAACGTAATTAACCTCCCCAATTATAGTCTTTATCGTTTGGACCTAGATAATTTATATAATAAACTGAACTTATTAACTGTCAATCCGTTTGTATCTATCTTAGATTGGCTACGGGAGTCATCCTCTTTAACTTGACTTAGCACCGGTAAGTCACTAAATCACTGTGATATTGTTACGTGACTTTGCCTTTTAGTGCCTCCATCTCATATAACTCACACGCTTACGACTCTAAGGATGCCGATATTAATCGTACACCTCGTCTAGGCAACATTCCTATGGTTAGGCGTACTTCCTAAACGATCGCATCAGTCTCTATCCTATTAACAATTACCTGCACGGTTTCATATTAATCTACGATCTACGTATAACTAGGTGAGCTCAATTCCCAAATACAAAACCTACCTAGATCTCGCTGAAAGTCCCGGAAGATCATTCATGAGCCAACCTAGGAGCCCTATATTGGTATTTCCTAATCATACGCTAATTAAAACAGACGAGCAACGTAGCCGTAGCCATACCTACTGAGATGATAAATTCTATTAAGTTAACCTAACCATAAAGACGTGGCTATTTAACTGATAAAACAGGGCTCGGTCGACCGAATAGGTGGGCTCGGTCGACCGAGTGAACTCATTCGGTCACCCGAATCAATTTCGTCCCCAGGTTACATCCCTGAACATATCTCTCATCGTTTCATCATACAGAACAGATTAAACAGTAACTCGTAAAGCATTCATATAAACTAACTTAGATACGCATTAATTAAACAATACAGATTCATGGATAGAAACTAAGTAGATGACGTAGGTTATGGGATCCTCATAGACAAGGTGTCGCCACATCCCTAATGTCATAGCCTAGATCTACATCATCTAGCTATGATTAATTAACTCAAACGATAAAGCATAATTGGGGAATTAATTACTTCAAAGAAAGCAGAAAATAAGAGCTTACATATTTGCAAAATTTTAAATTGCTTTGAAACACCCTCAATAAACTACATTGAATCAAGATATGAATAGAGTGATTTTATTGAATGATATTCTAAGGTATATATTACAATTCTCGTAGCTGCTTGCTTATATAGAGGTTTTTGCCGACTTAGGGTGGTTCTAGAAGGTAAACACGACAAAAGCCCTAAACCGCCCGAAAGGCGACACTCGCCAACCGAAAGATGACACTCGGTCGACCGAGCCTAATGGTTCGGTCGACCGAACCTATATTTTCCATGTTCTACACGTTTTCTTCGTTTGCCTTGCTCCCCACTGCATGTTTGCATGTCGATCCGATTACTCTCTCATTTAATGCTCCGATTTCCTTCCTTCCTTATCTTGAGATAATTGATTGAATGACACTAATCTTCTCGATTTGTAATGATCTGTAAAATCAACATTAATCGCATAGTAAATCGGATTTTAATAATGAAAACGGCTAAATACCAAATATCATATTAATAATCACTTAACATTAAATAATAAATATAAACATGTGATTTAATATGAAATATATATTATTAATCTCAATTTAAGGTCAACGTTGACGACTTTTACGGGTATAATTTGACCGTCATCAACTACCCCCCACTTAGACTTTGATCGTCCCGAACAAAGCATCAATAAGTCATTCCCCAAGACAACATTTTCTATGGTCAAATCATACTTACACAAGAAACTCAAGTCAACTCATACTAGTCATGCTCATAAGATATCCATTATTCACTTTCTTGACTATGAATCGAAGTGATGTGTGCATGTGCATTTAGTTTTATATATTCGTGGCAAGATCGAGTTTATGCTGACTTCGCAATCTCAACCTACCAACCTCAGCATTCATACTTCTTATGCCTCGCAATGGTTAGAGCACTAGAGCAATAAGCAAGAGTGTACCTATAGGGATTTTGGACTTGAAGACCGAGTACTACTCAAAGCCTCTTAAAGAGTTGAATATTTTTTTCATATCTTCATATTTTTCAAATACTATCAATCTCAAGGAAGAAAACTTTTTAGAGTATCCCCCTATCTAAGATCATGTATAGCATCGAATATTACCACAAGCGCGGGGGTACTTTGGTAATTTTACTACAAGCCCAGTGTCTAACATTTTGCTAAAACACAGGTACGTCTCAAGCTTATTACTCCGCTTTGATTGGCAAGAAGATAAGAATACATCAGCCAATAAGTATCGTCACTAAGTCTACATAACCAATCATCTATGCAATGTACACATAATTTCTTCAGTTATTATGATTTGCGCGGTATACTCGATTCACAGGTTGAGTAATTGAATAATAAATAACTACTTGCAAAAACGGGCATGAATATCCTTAAATTTACTTAACATAAGTATAAAATGATCATGTTCTCATGAAACTTGGTTCCTTTCCTATCAATTCTTAGCTAGGAACTCACAATTCTAAGGGTACGAGATACATAATATGGTATTTATTCAATTTTTCAATTTTTCTACCGTTTCATTCAAATTTTAATCATAACAACATAGCTAAGTCTCCTACCCCCCACTTAAACATGGCATTGTCCTCAATGACAAAAATAAATGAGAATTTAAGAAAAAGACTTAGCTCTGAAACGGCTCTCAAGTAAAGGAACAATATCGAGTAAATGTCGAAGACGTTGTGGAGAAGCAAGTGAAAACTGTATAAGCGGACAAACTCCACGAAACCGTTAATAACACCATGTCTATGGAAGTTATAGAATAATGTGGCAGTAATGAGGTATAAATACCTAAAAACAGTTTAAACCACCTTATTTTATACAACCAATGACAAGGGAAACCAAAAAGAAAAATACTAAATAGAAAGAAAAATAAACAAGCAACTAAAGATGGTGGTCTTCATCTACAACCTCCACCGCCTAAATATTCTTAAAACCGGGTGGAGAAGACAAAGATCAAAAAGCATTACCCGACGTGGGAAAACACGAGGGTTACTCGATCGAAAAGGTATTCAATCCAGGAAAAGAGAAACTTGGTAAGGTATAACAGATTGAATGCAACCTATTGGCTAAAGATAAAATCAAATACTTAACGCAGAAACTTCTCGCTTGCATTGGATATCAACAACTTAGGGAGATGTAGCTACTCCTCTAAATTACTAATAACCCAATGAATCACGTAAAATTCATAACCGTCATCAACAAGGTCTGATCAGTATGATGATGTAGAACAAAACTTATCATCTAGAAATGCCGGAATAGACGGAAAAAAATGTGAAATTTAAAACTTCCGGTAGAAAGATAAGTTGTATTTTGATTGAACCAAAAACCTTTAAAATCTAGCTAGGGTCAGAGCTACACTTCCCCCAACTAGAATCATGAAAATCAAAATGATAAAAAATAATCTATAAAACATAGCAATATTTCAAATTCCGCAACACAAGGGTATTGTGTAAACAAAATGGAGGTTGAGAGTATGATGGGTTTAGAAAAAGAGATACATAAGGATGGGAAGAAAAGATAAAGGACGGGTAAGAAATTGTGTTTATGGGTGGGTTGAAAATGGTTAAGGCATTGAGATTGGGTGGGAGAGTGAAACGGATGGAAAGAAAGAGAGACGATGAAAGAATGGTTAGAAATGTGAACTATTGGGGCAGATTGGTGAGAGGATCGAAAAGTTTGAAGGTGAAAATGTGTAAAGGGAAAGATAAGGATAGTTGCAGAATGAATTGCGCACCACTTTGAATTTTCACTTGGATCACCTTTCTAAAAGGTTTTAGAAGTTGACCAAAATTGTTCTTGTTCACACCAATCATTCTCTGTTACATTTTCAATAATTCTCAAGCTCTCTTAATGCTTCCATCTTAAGATTGATTGCTAAATTTCCTTTTCTTTAGCACTTTCTTGACTCTCCTATGGAACTCTATTTCACGTGGCCTATATTGAGTAAAAAAGTTTTGCACATCCTTAGCCCAATGGCCATCGGAACACGGCAAAATAAAAAACCTCAACATATGTCACGTTACTCTTATTTGACTCAAAGAAAACAAAACCTAAAATCCTAAAAAGAAATCCTAAGGGTTTTAAAGAAGTAGTTCTGAGTTTAAGGTCCTCAGCTCGACTTTCCAAAGATTATCCTTGTCAGTTATCATTCTTGGATCGCCAAACTTTGACCCTATGAGCACTATTAGAGGTGGCTTGTCGCTTTTGCGGATTAATACCCTTCCCTTGGTTGTGAGACCTAGGAAACGACATTTATCCATACCATTTATCCAAAGCTCTTACCTCGGCTCTCGTTTTAGGAATTAGTGAATTCTAAGAAACTCGGTTAACATTACGGTTACTAATTACGGTTTTGGCCTTGACAATAAGAAACAATGAATCAAAGTACTCCGAATAAGGTCGGTTGTGTAGGCAAGCCTACGCCGTCTTATTCGTTGGAACATATGTGACGATTCAGGCCAATCCGTCAAGATTAAGCCCGTTTAGCCGAAAGGCTTATCGGCTATGCTAAGTCTTGTTGAAGCTGGCACAGTAACGTACATCACACGTGGAGAAGTCGATTGAGCGAAGCTCGGTTAAACTCGCCCGACCATGGTTTGACCATTTCGAACCAATGTACTAAGAGTCTCCGATTTCTAAATTGTCACCCAAAGCGTAATCTCGTTTCGCATTTAAGGTGGGTTCACCGAGAAGCCATCACCATAAAACTCAACGCGAGCGTAAGATTGTGTTCTCTCAAAACTCAACGTCTTCTTTAGATTGTGAATGATTAAACTACACAATTTGTTGCTCCCCTGGCCAGTAGAAGCAATCTCATGCATAGGACAATGAGATTTTAACAGAACTACAAGGAACTCTTTATTCAATGCTTCCTTTCAACGACTACATGTTTCCCTACACCCTCTAGATGAGACAGATTTGGGGCAGAACCTTCCACACTAATAAAATTATTCTTACAAACCAACTCCGGGCCAAGATTCATACTAAGGTTCATGTATAGGCTAACTTATGCTCAAAAAACCAAAAGGTAGTAAAACATAAGCAAAAAAGGTAGTACCTTGCCTTCAACATTGTACCACGAAGAATTTAAGCCTTTAAAAAATTTTCAGAGCCATCTTGGTGCCTTAAAGGTATTGCTTCCATCGCTTTTCCCATCGTAGAGTAGTAATTCCACATGTTGCTGGGTTATTTTCTCAGCGCCCTTGAAAAATTATTGACTTGGATTATTGCTTCCCTGGTTTCTGCAAACAAAAGAAAAACAAAATAGACCGTAGACAGATTTTAACATGGTTTCCCATGCTGCTATCAGACCTACGGATTAAACATACGGGGATAAACAGACACGCGAAATTCCAGACTCGAAAACACAAATCAGAAACCGTATAAACAGAACAGAACAAGAACAAAACAAAACAAAACAAAACAAAACAAAAATTTTAAATTCTCGGTCGACCGAATGAGGTCTCTCGGTCGACCGAATAAATTTTTTTTTATTTTTTTTATTTTAAGAATCTGGAATTTTCAGACAGAGCAGACAACCAGAGGGACTCAAAAACGTAAAAACAGACTCTAAAACAGAAAACTTGACATGAATAAGAAAATTATTTATATATAAAATTGACCGTTGGTTCCCCGGCAACGGCGCCAAAAACTTGATGACGGGGTCAATCAGGTTATAATATACTTGACCACCATAAACCAATACTAGCAAGAGGACTAGGCCCATCGTAGTATAGCTATAGTGAATCAAGGTCGATCCCATGAGGAACCAATTGTGGATCATCTTATATACAAACAATTAATTAAACATGTCAAGGACATAGAGGCGGTCTACGACCAACAAAAGACACCAAAGGTAAACACACGACTCGACACAACGTAATTAACCTCCCTAATTATAGTCTTTATCGTTTGGACCTAGATAATTTATATAATAAATCGAACTTATTAAGCTGTCAATCCGTTTGTATCTATCTTAGATTGGCTACACGAGTCATCCTCTTTAACTTGACTTAGCACCGGTAAGTCACTAAATCACTGTGATATTGTTACGTGACTTTGCCTTTTAGTGCCTCCATCTCATATAACTCACACGCTTACGACTCTAAGGATGCCGATATTAATCGTACACCTCGTCTAGGCAACATTCCTATGGTTAGGCGTATTTCTAAACGATCGCATCAGTCTCTGTCCTATTAACAATTACCCTTGCGGTTTCATGTTAATCTACAATCTACGTATAACTAGGTGAGTTCAATTCCCAAATACAAAACCTACCTAGATCTCATTGAAAGTCCCGGAAGATCATTCATGAGCCAACCTAGAGAGCCCTATATTGGTATTTCCTAATCATACGCTAATTAAAACAGACGAGCAACGTGGCGTAGCCATACCTACCGAGATAATAAATTCTATTAAGTTAACCTAACCATAAAGACGTGGCTATTTAACGGATAAAACAGGGCTCGGTCGACCGAATAGGTGGGCTCGGTCGACCGAGTGAACTCATTCGGTCACCCGAATCAATTTCGTCCCCAGGTTACATCCCTGAACATATCTCTCAGTGTTTCATCATACAGAACAGATTAAACAGTAACTCGTAAAGCATTCATATAAACTAACTTAGATACGCATTAATTAAACAATACAGATTCATGGATAGAAACTAAGTAGATGACGTAGGTTATGGGATCCTCATAGACAAGGTGTCGCCACATCCCTAATGTCATAGCCTAGATCTACATCATCTAGCTATGATTAATTAACTCAAACGATAAAGCATAATTGGGGAATTAATTACTTCAAAGAAAGAAACAGAAAATAAGAGCTTACATATTTGCAGCCCTTAAATTGCTGGAAACACCCTCAATAAACTACATTGAATCAAGATATGAATAGAGTGATTTTATTGAATGATATTCTAAGGTATATATTACAATTCTCGTAGCTGCTTGCTTATATAGATGTTTTTGCCGACTTAGGGTGGTTCTAGAAGGTAAACACGACAAAAGCCCTAAACCGCCTGAAGTGACACTCGGTCAACGAAAGATGACACTCGGTCGACCGAGCCTAATGGTTCGCTCGACCGAACCTATATTTTCCATGTTCTACACGTTTTCTTCGTTTGCCTTGCTCCCCACTGCACGTTTGCATGTCGATCCGATTACTCTCTCATTTAATGCTCCGATTTCCTTCCTTCCTTATCTTGAGATAATTGATTGAATGACACTAATCTTCTCGATTTGTAATGATCTGTAAAATCAACATTAATCGCACAGTAAATCGGATTTTAATAATGAAAACGGCTAAATACCAAATATCATATTAATAATCACTTAAAATTAAATAATAAATATAAACATGCGATTTAATATGAAATATATATTATTAATCTCGATTTAAGGTCAACGTTGATGACTTTTACGGGTATAATTTGACCGTCATCAATACACAACCCTAAGGCGGCGGCTATGACTTCACTTGTCTTGTGGAGCAAGTTGTGCTTCAATACCTCTAAATAGCTAGGGCTTGATTTGGGCTTACTTGGAATACGAGCTCAGACCAAGATTTTCTCAGTTTGCGAATGTGATTGCTTGTCTCAAAGCCCATCCAGAGTTTTGATCATAGCCTGAGCTTCGCATCAATGATCGATGTACATGAGTTGCAGCCGGCCGGCTTCTTTGTATGATCAAGGCACAAAACTGCTAAGCTTGTTGTCTGTTGAATTTGAAGTCATTTATGAATTATGACTCGCTTCTATGTTGTTGTTCTCAATTTTGAGGGTGATGACACATTTTTAATAGTAGTTTTGATGTCACCGGTGAAGATGTGCAAGAGGAGCCGGTGTACCTTAAGATCGTGCACAAATGTGAAAAAAACGGGAGAAAATCGCGAATCAAAATCAGTTTTTTTTGCCTTGGGTGGTATTCTCACAATTCCAACCCAAAAGCAGTGGTAAACTGCTAAAAATCCCCCTTGTAGCTTAAGTTAGGGTTTTATTATACTACTTTTTTTTTTTTGTTTGTAGTATTTCCATTGAGCTTCAGATCGTGTTCTTCATCCCGCCACATCTCTCTTAGCCATTGACGACTTGGAGTGTATCTATTCATTTATACACAAAACCTAACCTGATTTCTCTGGGATACTCTTTTATCTCCATTGATTATGCGCAGATGAGTCGATATTAATATTTTCACCATTTTCCATTCTTCGGGCCGTAATATTCTCAACTCTTACTTCCAACTTTGAAAATCGGATTTTTATAGTGGCATGTAAAATACTAATAAGATCAATAAGAGATTTTGTTTGGTTGCTGGGAAGTTCCTCTGTATTTGAACTTTTATAGAGATTGTAGGTATTAGTATGTTTTGCCAAAGTCCAAACTCTCCATGGTTCAAATAAAAAGTGAGTGGTTTATTCAGAAGAAAACATATGTGAAGTTTAGATGTAGTTTTTCAGGGTATCTTCCGTGGAATTTAGTTGTGGTTATCTAGGATATTTTGTATGGTATTCATGCAGTTGATGTACATTGTTGACATGAGTTAATAATGATTTACGACGTAAATTTTATCATTTAATGACGTGATCTTTCAATTTGACGACGTGCGTTCTAGCTTTTTTACGAGATGCACTTGATCAATTCACAACGTGCTTTGAAAATTCACAACATATGTTTCATAAATTCACGGCGTGTTTTTTTACATGTTAAAGCATGCATTTTGCACGTCGTTACGGGGGGGCTACAACGACGTTCGGTTGCACGTCGTGATTGCCCAGTTTTCTTGTAGGGCCAATCAGATCCTAGCTTTCTGCCAAGGCTAGAGCATGTTCACTCACGCCATAGAGGATAGGTTTTTTTATGTTAATTTGAGGGAGATGAAGTTACCGACTGTCGAGGATATATTATCTACGGATTAATATTTGATTAATATTTGTAATTGTATTTTATTATTCTTTATTTATTGTCTTGGAGCCCAAGCCGTTGTACCACTATATAAACACCTTGTACTCAATCTTTATACACAGTGAAATACCACAAATTACCTTTGCTCATATTATGTTATGGTAGCAGAGCAATAACGATCCTCTCCTGTGTTAATACCGAAATACCCTCTTTTTTTCTCAAAAAAAAAAAAAAACCCTGCGCAGCCATTCTTCAACAAAAAAAACCCCTAGCTGTCGATCATCTTCTTCAACATGTCGACCACCACTGCCACTTCCGGCGTCACTGCTGCTGCTCCTCGGCTGCCATCCTTTAACCCCTCTTCGGTTGTTCAAATCACCAAATTGAACCACAATAACTACAACCTTTGGCGAGCACAAATTGTGCCCTACCTACGCGGTCAAGGTGTTTACGGGTTTGTTGATGGCACAACTCCGGCACCATCCAAAACCATCACCGGTGCTGATGGCACCTCATCTGACAACCCTGATTATGCTGACTGGCTCAAAACGGACAACTTAATTCTGAGCACCATCACATCTTCTTTAACCGAAGAGGTGTTGATGCAAGTCTACACCGCCACTACCGCTGCCGGAATATGGTCAGCCTTGCAAAAGTCGTTTTCCTCCCAATGTCGAGCTCGTTTGGTCCAATTACGTGCTGACCTCGCTGCCACTCGCAAGGATGAACTCACTGCTGTGGAATATTACTTTAAACTCAAGAACATCGCCGACGAATTGAGCTTGGCAGGGCATCCGATCGGAGATGATGACTTCATCGCCTATCTTTTGGTTGGTCTTGGTTCTGAATATGACGCCCTGGTTACAATGATTGCTGCTCGTGATTCGATCTCTATTGATGAAGTTTATGCTCTTTTGCTCACCTCCGAGTCCCGGCTGAACTGTCACAAACCCACGCTCATCACCTCCAGCTTCATCCCGCTTTATGGCTGCCTCGCCAGCAGCCAATCTTGCTTGCGGGAAACAAGTGGCTCTAATTATCGCCAGCAGCGGCAGACGTGGACAATGATCCTCCAATCAAACTCCTCAAATTACCGTGGTCGTGGTGGACGCGGTGGTCGTGGCCGAGGCCGTTCTCAATCCGAACCATCTACTGTTTGTCAAATTTGCGCAAAGACAGGTCATTCTGCAAAGGAGTGCTACTATCGCTATGAGCAGTCTAATGATCCAGCCGCCATTCAGCCGCCTTCGAGGACTCCTCCCCCACCTCAAGCTTATGCCACTCACCCGTATCCCCAGCCCGCCACTGATTGGATTGCCGATACTGGAGCTACCCACCATCTCTCCCACGATTTTTGCAATCTTAATCTCTCTTCTGAGGCCTATGACGGTCCCGACAAGGTCCG
This sequence comes from Gentiana macrophylla, assembly GCA_026214975.1. Classification (NCBI taxonomy): domain Eukaryota; kingdom Viridiplantae; phylum Streptophyta; class Magnoliopsida; order Gentianales; family Gentianaceae; genus Gentiana; species Gentiana macrophylla. The sequence goes on from CM047815.1 coordinate 6,461,817, forward strand.
CATAGTTGATGGTTCAGGTTTGTCTATATCCCATTACGGTTCCTCCTCATTCCCTACACCTACTCACACCTTTCACTTACGTAACATACTTGTCTCCCCTTCCCTCACCAAGAATCTACTTTCGGTAAGTAAGTTTTGTGCTGATAACTCTGTTTATTTCGAATTTCACGCCACTTACTTTCTTGTGAAGGATCATTCGGGCCACGTCCATCTTAGAGGCTCAGTTCGGGACGGTCTTTACCATCTGTCTCCCAACCTTGCTTGCTCTCCAGTTCAAGCCCATGCCGTCACCTCTGGTCCCTCCAATAAATGGCACTTGCGTCTAGGCCACTGCTCTCATCAAGTGCTCCGTCAGGCTTTAGGTCGTGTCTCTATTTCTGTTCCAAATAAAGCACCCACCCACGTGTGTGCACCTTGTCAGTTAGCTAAAAGTTGTCGCCAACCACTTTACACTTCTGAATTTACGTCTTTTGCACCTTTGGATTTGATATTTTCCGATGTATGGGGACCATGTACTGAACCCTCTCTTTATGGTAATTATTATTATGTTAGTTTATTGGATTATTATACAAAATTATTGTGGTTATTTCCGATCAAAGTCAAGTCTGACGTCGAAAGAATATTCCCTAATTTTCTTGCTCAAATTGAACGCTTGTTTAACACCAAATTAAAATCTATTCAAACTGATTGGGGGGGTGAGTATCGTCACGTCTCTCAATTCTTTGCCCGCTTAGGCATCCAACACCGTCTCTCGTGTCCTCATACACATGAACAAGTCGGCGCCATCGAAAGGCGTCACTGCCAAATTGTAGAAGTCGGTCTGTCCTTACTTGCCCACTCTAACCTACCCCTGCCATATTGGGAAGATGCTTTCGTCACCGCTACATATATCATTAACCGCCTCCCTACCCCTGTCCTAGATGGTAAGTCTCCCTATGAGGTCGTTTATGGACGTGTCCCGGACTACTCCTTCCTCCGTGTCTTCGGTTGCGCTTGCTGGCCTTACCTTCGTCCCTACAATCGCCACAAGATGGACTTCCGCTCCAAATCCTGCATCTTTCTGGGCTATAGCCCATCCCACCATGGATATAAGTGTCTTGATTTGTCGACGGGTCGTGTTTACATTGCCCGCTGTTCGGATGGTTTTGCATCATTAAACAAAAACAATTTATAAACCCTAACCTATATGCAAAACTAACTCTAACCGACCGAATATCGGGTAATTGCTAGTAAAGCGGGATAAGTAAGGGTCGATCCACGAGAAATTGGGATCTTGAATCTAATCTTATTAATTCCTTAAATTGTTACTTACGAAAACAAATAAACGAAAGAACAAACATAAAAACACATAGAAAAATAAACATAAGCTAAGAATAATAAAAACGACCTAACTAAAGATACATGGGATTAAACATTACACAAACTAAGTGATTTCAATCCAAGTTCATCTCATGATTTTAATTCAATTTTGTGGTTTCACCTTTACACGAGATACGAACTCCTAATTCCTTAGTGAATCCGTCTCTCAAGCTATGAATTCCTAATTCCTTAGTGAATTCAATTATCGATCTCTCCTCTCTCGAATGTTGAGACCAATTTCCATACAAAACGAAGGTGTAGATTCAAGTTAACTCCCGTATTTTAGAATCTAGCAACCTAGATAATTAACCAATTAATTTGTCACGAATTAACGATTAAAGATCCTATCTTTCTATGGTGATCTAGCCTAACAACGATTCTCATCAACGTTAGACAACAATTAGCAACCAATCTCTCGATCTAGTCACGCAATAGCATCATAAATCATAGAAAGATACAAAACGAATCAAAGATCACGAAAATAAACAAAGGATTGAATAAATTAAAAGATAAACTCACATAGTTTGGTACAATGGATGATCTCCATGAATCAACAACGAAAAGAAAACATCCTAATCTAACCCGGATCACCCGAGCACAAGGCTCGGGTGACCGGCCTTGAAACCCTCAGAAAGAGCGGCTGCTGTGTGTATTTTGGTGTATAGAAAATCTGATGTTTTTTTAGGGTTGGGGCGCAACTGGTATTTATAAGGAAATAAGTCGGCTATGCTTAAGTCGGCCGTGGACGCCCGTCCAGAGTGTTGGACGCCCGTCCACTCTGCGTGGAATCTTCGAATCGGGCCGAGTCATGATCAGACGCCCGTCCTTCACAAAATTGGACGCTCGTCCACTCAAAATCTGAACATCCTGAACCAAATTTCTCCTCCTGGACGCTCGTCCACTGGATCAAACGCCCGTCCACTGGACGGAGGTTCTGGACGCCAGTTTGATGAATCGGGCGCCACCCAAATAGTTCAACACTTGATTTCTTTCCTTATATCCTCTATTCTTCCATAAATCTGATTGATTCCTTTCCACTCGAATTTATCTCTTTAAAAATCATCTTTTCCATCAACAATGTGTATCTACAATGTAGGAAAAACATACCAAAGCGTAACGATATTCCAAAATAATATAAAATCACAATTTAAGCACATAATTCATTACGTTTTGCAATTTAACTATTAAAAACACCATTTGCTCAATATTTCAATTATAAAGCTCGATTTCTATGAAAAACATCCAGATATGGGGGAAATTGACATAAAATATATCCTTATAAAACGTATAAAATCACCCTTAACACCCGCTATGTCATTTTTGACGAGAGCCTGTTCCCATACTCTCCCAATCCTACTCTTCTCTCGTCTATCCCCACTACTGTCCTCCTCCATGCTTCCCTTCCTCCTCTGACATCCCCACCCTCGGCCTCCACTACCCAATCCACCCCACATGCCCACCAACCTACACCACCTTCGTCCCCTCCTCCTTCCCCTCCCTCCTCCCTGCCCGAGTCACCTTCTCCTCAACCCACCCCTACTCCACCTGTCCCTGACCCTCCTCACCGGCCACACCAGATGGTTACCCGCACCAAAACTAACACTCTTAAGCCCAAAGACCATCCGGACTTTATCCGCTATCCTTTACCCAAAGCCCTCCTGAGCTCGGCCACCACTGACCCCACCTCCTATACCGAGGCCTCGAAATCTGCTGTTTGGCGTGATGCTATGCGTGAGGAAATTAATGCTCTCTTACGTACCAAACACTTGGGATTTGGTGCCTGCTCGTCCTCACATGAACATCATTGGTAATAAGTGGGTGTTTCGCACCAAGCACCAAGCGGATGGTCACATTGAGCGCCACAAAGCACGTCTAGTGGCCAAAGGTTTTCACCAAACTGAGGGCATTGATTTTTCTGAGACATTCAGTCCGGTTGTCAAACCGGTCACTATTCGGATCCTTTTATCCTTGCGCCTCTCGGGGTGGTCCCTTCGGCAGGTTGACATCCAGAATGCCTTCTTACATGGCAATCTTGTTGAGCCGGTCTACATGCAGCAGCCTCCGGGATTTGTCCACCCTGACTACCCGGGTTATGTTTGTCGCCTTAAGCGCAGTCTATATGGTTTACGCCAGGCTCCTCGGGCTTGGTTCTCTAGATTTACCGCTGCTCTCTCTGACTTTGGTTTTGTGGCATCCACTGCTGACACCTCCTTATATATATATTCCTCTGCAGGGCATCGGATTTTTGTATTAATTTATGTTGATGATATCATTATTACTGGCACTTCTACATCTCTTGTTGAGCAGGTTATTCAGTATCTTGGCCATCAGTTTCCTGTCAAGGACCTTGGGACTCTCCACTATTTCTTAGGGGTTGAGGTGTTATCTTCCCCTGAGGGCCTCTATCTGACTCAGAGGAAGTACATTGTTGAGCTCTTACAGCGTGCGGCTATGACAACAGCCAAACCTTGTCTAACACCGATGTCTGCATCCACTCGGTTGTATCAGGATGCCGGCCCACTGTTCTCTGATCCGGCCCTATATCGCGCCGTTGTTGGTGGTCTTCAATATCTTAGTTTTACGAGGCCCGACATTGCCTTTGCTTTGCTCACCGTGCGGTAAATTTATGCAACGCCTACGAGAGGCTCACTGGATGGCGGTGAAACGCATCTCGCGCGTTACCTAAAGCACACGATTTGGATGGCTTGTTCTTTTCCCGGGGTTCTCGACCTATCCTTCATGCATACTCTGACTCGGATTGGGCTGCTGATCCGGATGATCGTCGCTCTGTGGGTGCTTATTGTATTTTCTTTGGATCTCACCTGGTCAGTTGGCGTGCTAAACAACACTTGACAGTTTCAAAGAGCAGTACTGAGGCTGAGTATAAGACGTTGTCTAATACCGCTGCTGAACTTCAGTGGCTCTGCAGCCTCCTGGTTGATATGGGTGTCTCTCTCCCATCTCCACCCGTTTTGTGGTGTGATAATATCGGTGCAACGTATCTTGCTCACAACCCCGTGTTCCATGCTCGCACCAAACATATTGAGATCGACTTTCACCATGTTCGGGAGTTAGTTGCTTCCAAAAGCTTTCGGTCTCCTTTTAAGCTCCAAGGACCAAGTTATGGATGTTATGGCGAAGCCCTTAGGGAATCCGCGGTTTTCAGCATTAAATACCAATCTCCGTGTTCACCAGTTACCCACGGGATTGCGGGGGCGTGTCGAGGATATATTATCTACGGATTAATATTTGATTAATATTTGTAATTGTATTTTATTATTCTTTATTTATTGTCTTGGAGCCCAAGCCGTTGTACCACTATATAAACACCTTGTACTCAATCTTTATACACAGTGAAATACCACAAATTACCTTTGCTCATATTATGTTACCGACATATAATGACATGATGTTTATATGATTTTGATGGGTGTTCAAGCACCAGTTGACTCTGATAGCATGTGGAAAAATAAAATAGAATAAGGAAAAATAAATTTGGAAAAGAAAAAACTTTTATTGATCTTCTTTTGCTTGAATACAACGCTGGTACTTGTTGTGCATTTATAGTACTTGGCTCTGAAGTCTGAAGCTTTTGGATAACTATGTACTAGTTTTGAAGTAAACACATAAAAAGAGATAAAAACACTTTGAAAGAAAGCACATAACTCTAAAGACTCTTTATCACCTCACACACCTAGCAGCTCAATTCCCGTATGCATTCTGTGGTATTTTGTGATAATCTCAACTTTATCTCTTTATCACAGGTCTCTGACTGAATTTCAAACTCTTCTTGCTAATTTATCTTGTACATTTTGGATAGCTCGACAACTGTTTGATACAATGCCTGACTCAAGCAGGTTTGACTTATCTTGTTTATCTCGCCGGATGCTTTTGACCTTGTGGATTAAAAGAAATGTTGCTACTATTGGTAGTTGACTGTTTTTTTAATTCTAGTTAGTGGTTGGGACGTGTTGTGTATATATATATGTGGAAATATTACTCAGTGACTCGATCTGCTTGAGGCTTCAACAGTGCTCAAAGTGATTCTTTGAGCCTCGAGATTTCGTGCATAATAATATCTCACACACCTTATTTAATTGTAAAATTAATTGTAAAAGACATATTAATTGTGAGTCATATAAACAATTAATATGTCAAACTCTAGTTTACTTTATGTCATAGACATAACTTTTACTTTTACTTTTGCATGCTTGCCACCCACATCTACATACTCAAGTGGCGCCCAAGCTAGCTAGCTAGTCTCTCCATCTCAATTGTATCTATTTATACATCTTTTACTCAATAAATAAACTAAGTTGAAGTTTACTCTTGTGTGTATCACATTCTCAAACTCTCTTCATGGTATCGAGAGACTTACCGAGTTCTAAAATCCATTTGCAAAACTCGGGCTTTTTAAAAAAATGTCAACATTATCTCGAAGTTTCATCTTCTTGATGAGACTCACAATTTGCCTCGTGATCGGATAATCGAACACTCTTCTTTTACAAATCATAAACTTGATGGTAACAATTACTTGCTATGGTCAAGGTCTATGAAAATGTATATCTCCGGCCAGGGCAAGATGGGATATCTGTGCGGTTCCAAACTGCCCTGCTTGGCCCGACCCCAAGTTTGAAGCATGGGACACGAGAAAATAACCAAGTCATGACCATCCTCACGAGGTCTATGACAAAAGAGATCGATGAGAACTTTATGATGTATGACACTTTGCTAAGGAAATGCAGGACAATGCCGTAGACCTTTACTCAAAAAGGACAATACATCTCAAGTCTATGAACTCAAGCTCAGATTCAAAATTGCGAGACAAGGGGATATGTCTCAGACTCAATACTTTAATCAACTATCTAAGGCATGGCAACACCTAGATATGTTGGAAACTCACCCTGGAATGATGTTAAAGATCTTGCACTCTTCAAAGACATTATCGAGAAAAGAGTATTCAAATTCCTTCTTGGATGAATCCTACTCTTGATGATGTCGGTAGGTAATTCTTGCTACTAAACCTCTTCCAAATCTCAAATCCATGTTTGCCGAGGTCAAACATGAGGAAAGCGAGGAGGAAAGTGATGTCACGAACCCCCTGCCGACAACCTCATCAAGGTACTTTGCCTGCTTTGAAGGTTAATGAGACTTACTGAAGCCTACGAGAAAGTCGGAAAGGCGTTCGTGATCACCGCAAACGCACAAATCACACCAAGGACAATTGTTGGAAGCTACATGGCAAACCTAACCCCTCTAAAACCTCAAAACCAACCAGGGAAAGTCAAGGCAAACTTATCAGTGAAGAGGAGAATGACAGTAAGCTAAATGCTCGGTTTGTTTGCCTTTAGAGCCTTTATTGCTCAAAGATCGGAAGGTAGCTCCCCTACTTGAAATGGCCACTCATGCTAAAACAGTATATTTTACTCACCTCTTAGTAATGAGACCTGGATTGTTGATTCTGGGCTTCTTCCCATATGACTGTAATAAAACCTTATTACCCAATATATGCCATGCAACCAAATTCACAAAATTAAGACTAGCGATGGTTCTTTCTTATGCACAAGGTGTTGGGAAGGTTAAACTTACTAATCGATATATCTACTGAATGTCCTGTTTGTTCCAAAGTTAGATCAGTAACCTTATATCATCGAAGAAACTCACTAAAGATCCGAATTGGACTGTTTTTTTAATAAGAATCAGTGTACATTCCAGGATCTTTCTTCTCGAGAAGTGATTGGGCAAGCTAAACCTGCTTTCAGATCAAGTTTGTGATCAACCTCACTGAAGACAAGATCAAGAAGACCGAATCGCCTCAAATGCACTCAAAACCTAGACAATATCATGTTATGGCATTATAGACTAGGACATCCAAGTTTTGGTTATTTAAAGTCTTTAATCCCTGAATTGTTTAAAGGATGTAATCTTAATGATCTTCAATGTGATATTTGTCAATTTGCTAAACTCACCAAATCATGTATGCTAAGTTACCTCACTTGCCCTCTTCCCTTTCACCCTAATTCACAAGTGATGTATGGGGACCTCAAGAGTGAAAAGTATAACAGGAAAAAGGTGGTTTGTAACCTTCATTGATGATCATACCGAAACACTTGGTCATTCTTAATGAAAGACAAATCAAGTTGGACCTATCTTCCAAGAATTTTATCACATGGTCTCCACCTAATTTGATACTAAGATCAAGATCTTAAAGACGATAATGCTCTGAATACTATGAGTCTAACCTCGGTAACTTCTTGACAAACAGAGGAATTGTTCATATCAAGTAGTTGTGTGAAACACCTCACAGAGAATGGGGTTCTTTGAAAGAAAGAACAGGCATCTGCTTGAAATGGCCAGATCAATCATGTTCACTACACATGTTCCTAAATACATGTGGGGGTGAAGCTATATTGATTGCTACATATTTAATCAACAGACTTCCAGTAGTGAGTGTTAGGTTTCAAAACTCCTCTCCAAACCCTTCCGACCACACACTCCTCGCTCTCATCTTATTACCCAATTGCCTCCAAAGATCTTTGGTTGTACTGTGTTTGTTTATATCCATGCTCAACACAGTATAAACTTGATCCTAAAGCTCATAAGTGCATTTTCCTTGGATATGCACAGACGAGAAAAGGTTACAAGTGTTACTCTCTCGAAAAGAAATTTTACAATTCTATGGATGTGAAATTCTTTGAAAGGACTCCATATTACAAAGAACCTCTTGAGCCGATCCAGCGATGGAAACTCGATTGAGATTGAACTAAGTCCGTTCCCTCGGCAAACCATTAACCCTCAAAGAGACTTATAATCTTGACATCCTGCAGATACTCACATTCTTCGACCCTCGGCGATCTGGCGACCAGTCTCTGACCCGCAGCTCTGCTTTGAACTGAACCTCAAGAACCTCTTCAACCAGTGCTGCTGGACCCCGACCATCGACTCTCGGCGAGCTTCATCAAGTAGATGATGGACTCTATTGCTCTAAGGAAAGGGAAAAGATCATGCAATCGATCATTCTATTCATACTTATTTATCTTATGATCGATTGTCTCTGTCTTTGCCATGTTTACACAGGACTGGACTCTCACTCTATCCCTAGAAATATTCAGAGGCCCTTCAAAATGATAAGTGGAAGGTCAGCTTTTTAAAACAGAGATGATCGCTCTCTTGGATAATCATACTTGGGACCTCACAACTCTTCCCAAAGGCAAGAAAACAAGTTAATGCAGAGATGGTTATTCACTATCAAATACAATGCCGATGGTAAAATTGACAAGTATAAAGCCGATTGGTAGCAAGGGATTCACTCAAACTTATGGCATTGACTATAAGGAAACTTTTGCACCAAGAGCAAAGCTCAACACCGCTCAGTCTTGATTTCCCTAGTTGTCCAACTTGACTAGCCTCTTCACCAATTGGACATCAAAATGCCTTTCTAAATGGGGACCTCACCGAGGAGGTTTATATGGCTCATACCCCTGGTTTTATCAATCCTCATACTCAAGGCAAGGTGTGCAAACCGAGGAAATCTCTATGGGCTGAAGCAATCACCAAGGGCATGGTTTGGAAAACTCACTCTTGTGGTTAAAGCTGCTGGATATCATCAATGCAACTCGATCACACCATGTTTGTCAAGACAACCAACCGAGAGAGGTCCATTCTAATTGTATATGTGGATGATATCATCCTTACTGGAGATGACTCTCTGAGATCCGAACTTGAAGACTCTACTTGGCAAAGGTGTTCCAAGTTAAAGATCGCCTACCTTAAATACTTTCTTGGTATGGAAGTAGCTAGTTACACCAATGGCATTTCAGGTCTCCCAAAGGAAGTATGTCCTGGACTCTCAAGAGAAAGCGGCATCTTTGGGATGCAAACTGCTCAGTATCTCCAGTAGACCCCAGTCATACCTCTCGCATGGTGACATTCTTTGTCGAGGAAAGAACAATATCAAAGGCTTGTAGGCAAACTCATATACCTTTCTCACACAAGACTGATATTGCATATGGGGTCGATCTGGTCACCAATTCATGCATTGCCCTCTTGAGCAACATTGGGATGCAGATGAATAGGATCTTGAGGTATTTAAAATCCACTCCTGGCCAAGGCACACTCTTCTTCACCAAGTCTACTGATAGATCAATCAAGGTCTATCTTGATCTTTGATTGAAATTGGATGTTACATTGACAGAGAGGTCTACCACGCAGGCTATTGCTCATATATATGGGGAACACTGGTTACTTGGAGGAGCAAGAAACAACCTCTTCGTGTCAAAGCGATCTTGAAAAGTGAACTAAGGGCACTTGTACTTGGCATTTGTGAAGCTTTATGGCTCAAAAAGTGCGGGTGAACTTGATCAACTTCAAAGAATCAGACAACCTATCACACTCTGTTGTGATAATAATTCACCTTATGCATGGCGGAAGATCCAGTCCATCATGATAAAACCAAGCATGTGGACATTGTGATTTACACTTTCGAAGGAGAAGATTGATGCCAAGATTATTCAACTCCAGATATGTTCCTCAAAGCAGATCGAATCGCGATATTCTTACCAAGGCTATTCCACCTCTTATGTTCAAAGAGACTAAGTAGCAAACTTGGTTGCATCAACATATCTGACCAGATTTGAGGGTGTGGAAATATTACTCAAACAGACTTCGATCTGGTGAGGCTTGACAGTGCTCAATGATTCTTTGAGCCTCGAGATTTCGTGCATAATATTCTCATACACCTTATTTAATTGTAAAATTAATTGTAAAAGACATATTAATTGTGAGTCATATAAACAATTAATATGTCAAAATCTAGTTTACTTTATGTCATAGACATAACTTTTACTTTTACTTTTGCATGCTTGCCGCCCACATCTACATACTCAAGTGGCACCCAAGCTAGCTAGCTAGTCTCTCCATCTCAATTGTATCTATTTATACATCTTTTACTCAATGAATAAACTAAGTTGAAGTTTACTCTTGTGTGTATCACATTCTCAAACTCTCTTCAATATATATATTCGAGATGCACAAGCTATAATTTGAATTCTCTGCATGTATATGCAGATTCAATTGATGAGAAGATACAGGACAAACTAGGAGGGCTACTACTACGAGGTCTGAAGAAAGCTCATGTCAAAGCGGTGTATCGATCGAAATTTGCACCGCATGCACTACCTTGTTCATATCGATTTCAAGATTACGAAAATGTGAAAAACTTGAAAAATGTGGTCCCGACACCGAGCCCCACTGTGGAAGTAGAGTAACCGATTACTCGGCTTGCAAACATGTCATTCATAGTCATTTCTACTCAAGACAAGAAAGGTCCATTACTAAACCAGGTTTCGGATTGCAAGTCTTTGTGAAATAAGAATTGGTACTGCTATCAACATAACTCGAACCCATGCACCATCGAACACTCGTAATCCAAGACAAAAGCCGTTTTAGTCACATCATTAACAATGATCACTCTATATACTTAAAGAATTCGTATTGGCAATATGCAAAAGTCAAAGGAGGAACAATCAATCGCGATTCACCAACCTACATGATGAATCTTGATTGAGTGAAATTCACCCTCCAAAACAATTTATAAAGACTCAAACCGTGGGCAAACTAACTCTCTAACGTAATATCCGAAATTTTGACTTACTAATTATTTAATAAAGGATCTAATTATTCGGGAAATTATGGGAAATTATGGGATTTAATAATTTTTATGAAGGGATTTATTAGTAATTAAAAGGAGTTTTAATCACTTAATGAATAAAAGGGTTTTCACTCCTTTTCCTCCTTATTTTTCCCCAAGCAAAAATTTTCAGCCTCAAAACCTCCCTTGCCGCCGACTTGCTTGTGAGGAGGAAGGAGAGAAAATCTCTCCTTGGTGTTTAGGAATTAAATGCCGTAATCGCTGTTTTCTTTTATAGATTCGAGCTTCGTTGAGGATCGTTTCTAGCTTAGCAAGGGCTTTCAAAAACGCAGCAAATTCGGTAAGGATAATTCTATCTTTGTCAAAAGTTTAACTTGATCTTTGTAAAAGTTTAATTTAAGACTTCTATGCTTGTGTGCCACGGTTTTGGTGTGTTAAACGTTCCTAGTAGTGTGTTTTTGTGTTAGTTAAAATCTACAAATCGATATGATACCTTTGTATGAAGTTTTACGGGCCTAAAGTGTTGTTTTTTCATTGTGTTGTGGAGAAACGGCTCGTAAATCGCGTAGAGAGCTTTTAGGGTTTTAGTTGAAACCAGCCGTGGGGGCGTCGCCTTTGAGAGGACGGGCGTCGGTCTTGAGTCTCAACTCGAGGCGGGCGTCGGATTCTGGACGGCGTGGCGAAGAACTACTTTTGATTCAAGATGTAAAGTTTTACGGTGGGCGGGCGTCCAAGTATAATGGGACGGACGTCCATGTGCTAAAATCGATTCGAGATGTAACAGTTTCCTTGGCGCTCGTCACGAGATCTTGGGCGGGCGCGTCTACTTTTCCAAACGGGCGTCCAACATTCCAGACGGGCGTCCAGGTTTAAATGTTCTCTCTTCTTTGTTAGCTATGGATAAACCTTATGAGCATGTTTTGTAAGTTGTGTTTGGATGAGACAACGGTATTGGTAACATTGGGTTTTGGATTTTGGGCATAGGAGTTCGTAGACCCGTAGTGGTCGGGCCGGATAGGTAGCTCCCAAAGCCGTAAACCCGGAAGGTTTCCTTACGACTTCAATGACCTACGTGTTTGGGGAGTTGCGATGATGATGTGGTCGGGCCGGATAGGGTAGTACCCGAAGCCGGGAACCCGGAAGGTTTCCTTGCACCTCAAAGACGTGATGGTCCATCTAGTATGGTACCATTGGATGACCTTTAGGACCCTCCTCTCTGTGGCTTTACCTTTTGAGGATGTGCACATTCGGGACCTTTAGGTGGCTAGTTGTGATGTTTGGTATCTCATTATGGGCGGTCGTAACTTTTATAGATTGGTTGGGTCCTTCATAAATTTAGTAGTACCTTTCTTGAGTTGGTTTTACTTTTGTACACTAGATTTACTCTTACTCAACTTTATAGTTGACTGTTTGTACTTTCGTTTGACCCTGCTATGATCCATTTATGGGGAGCAAATTCTTAGCAGGTACTTCTATGGATGTTTGCTTGTTGCTGGGATGTCACGGGGTTTGAGAGCCACGTAGTCGCAGTCACATGTTGTCTACATTATTTGAATTTTAAATTCTAAAGATTTTGATGTTCCACATAATTACATTTTCTTTCGGATTTGTACTCACTTTAATATTTTCTTTCAAAATAATGAATGGTGAATGTTTATTTTCTTTCTGCTGTGGAATGTTGAATGTTACCGCCACGACTGTGTGTCGTGATGAGTGGCACTACGGTGACCAATACCGGCGGCCGACGGGATTGGAAACCGGGGTGTTACACTAACCGGCAGTGTACCGGGTCGATTGCTAGCATAGCTACAGGAGTACGAGGTCGAACCCAAAGGAATATGGTTGTGAATACCAAAGCAAACTTCAAACTTAGTCTAGGAAAATCGATAGTTGAAAAGGTTTATACAACTACAACGACATTAAAGCGATTAGTAACGAAGTTTAACTAATGGAGAGGGACATAGCCGAACCATGATCCATCTAGCTAGTTTCAACCCTAAGGATAGCAAAACCGGGAGTGTGCATTAAATCAAACGAACTCTTGCAAACGATCTCACGGGTGCGTGCTCCTAATTCTGGTGCTAAGATCTGAACAACTCTCCTTTAACACCCTATGCCATGTTAACTACCCTTCCCTTTAGAAGATTCACTAACAAGACATGATACGCACTAGAGCCGCTTAAACGTTAAAACGAGTAACCTCACTTTGGGCCCGGGCTTAACAACTAAGCCGGGTCTACTCCGTGATCCTAGAACCCCTTATCCCACATCTTCCCGCAGAACAACTCATATAAGGTTGATGTGTGCGACTATGACCTAGGTAGCTATTCTAGCCCAAATCCGTTAAAACAAGTTCTAAGACGTGGAACATGCAAGATACAACAATAAAAAGCACTACTCACTCCCAATTTCATCACCCAAAGGGTGATTTCACCAAATTTCACATGATTCGACTATGTTAAGGAATTAGCTACTCATTATACTAATTAAAACATGCATAAAACAGTAAATAAAAGCCATATGAGGTAAGGGAGAGAAGAAATATACCATAAATTGAGAGAAATTCGAGTTGAGATCCAAAAAGTACAAAATAGAGAACTAATTAAATGGTAGAGTCTTTGAGTTTGGAATTGAGATTTGAGCTTGGAAAGAGAAGAATCTAACTATATTTAAGCTAATCTAAGCTAAAAGAAAGTGTTTTAAACTACTACAAAAATCGAGCAAAACAGGGGCTAGGGTTAGCTAAAAAAAAGGGAGAATGATAATGAAATTCGATGGAAGGGGATATTTATAGGGGCAAAAATCTGCAGAAAAATGACTCCAAACGCCAGTTTGGAGGTCCCCAAATGCGCGTTTCGCTTCAAGTACTTTATGTCCAAAATTAGCAGTTTGAAACGCCGGTTTGAGAATTGAAACGCGCGTTTGAGATGATGCAGTTTTCTTGCTGCAGTAAAACCATGATATATTCGCGTGTAGAACTCCAATTTGAGTGATTCAAAATGCGTTGGAAAGATCTTTCAATTATCTACAAATACCAAAGAAGCCAAGATCAAATGTATAATTGTCACTGCATCTTCTAATGTTATTGCACTTTCATTTGTCACTGCACCTTCAATTGTAATAGCATTTTCAATTGTCACTTGCGGTGTGTCGGTGAGTGCTGTTAAACGAATAGAGACGCTCGTGAACAAGCTTGTGTTCGGCTCGTTAGTGTTCGTGATCGTTTGTTCATTTAGCTTAACGAGCCGAGCTCGAACATGATTATAGGCTTGTTTACTTAACGAACGAACACGAGCTTGGTTCGCGAATGTTTGATTATGTTCATGAACATACATATATAAATATGTCAAGTTACAGTAATCATGACTCAAAAGAGGATAATTCATTCATTCATCAAATAATCCGACCAAGTACCAACAAAGGTTGGTCAGAATGCAAGGGACTCTGGTCGCTTAAACAAGAGGTCTCGGGTTCGAGTCCTGGTGGATGCAGCAAATCTTGTTGGGAGAGGGTCCCCACCTTTGATGCCCGACAGTACCTCGAATTATTAGACTCAGACAATTGTTTGGGGATACCTTAACCTTGCGAAAGCAAATAATCCGGCCAAGTCTCTACGTGCACCTGCAGCCAAAAAACCACTATTTGCATCTTTCCCAATCCGGACGGCGCCACCGACGGTGTTTGAGGATCCAATCACAACTATTATTCTTTTTTTAAGGAGATTACGTACAAAGATAATCCAACTGCTTTCTTGACTGCATTTCCTATTTGTTAATGCATAAAATCAAGAAAGAACACAATCAAAAAATGTCTTTTGATAGCAATTGCATTCATTCTGTTTGTCATATACAGAATCTGCACATTACAAGTGACTCCAAATGTCAAATTCTCCAAACCCTTTGACAATTTCTCTAAGTACTTCACATTCTGTTCCTGTATAACATCGTTTTCAAATCGTTAATACTTTTTGGTTGGACTGTTTTATGTGCATGTATTTTTTTTTTTTTGTTTCCGGCAATTCCATGGCTGACCAACTTAGTGTATATAATTCTCATAACGATTCTCGTCAGTCTCGTTCTGTTTAAGATGAAATCAACTAGTCATTTGTGGCATGAAGTGTCTTTATCAAAAGATTTCCGGGCCATATGGAAATGGAATTCGACGAAAGCTGTAACAGTTTCGGTTTTTGTATCTTTGTTGATACTTACCTTGTTTAGAATACTAACAGGCCCTCCATTTGATGATCTCTGGTTCAAGATTTTACAGGAGCAACAACCTATACAAGGTATGTGTTTGTTTTTTTTACATTGTTCTTAATATAGTTTTATGATCAGTTATATTGTGATGTAATTTGTTGAACACTGCAGAGAAGATACATGACAAGCTTATAGGAGGGCTTCTATTAGCAGGACTAGATGAAAGTTCATGTGAAAGCAGATATCAATCGAACTTATACCGTAGACCGCGAGGATTTCGCCCGCCTTCTTCTTATTTAAATTCAAAGTTAAGAAAATATGAAGCACTTCAGAAACAATGTGGTCCTAACACTGAGCCGTACAATAAGGCGGTGGAAGATATCAAAGCCGGTAGAGAAGTTACCGGTTCTTCGGCTTGCAGATATGTCGTTTATATTCCTATTAAAGGGTTGGGTAATAGAATGCTTACATTAGGAGCCACTTTTTTATACGCACTCGTTACGAATCGAGTCATGTTTATAGGCGATGGAGGTGATATGACGGATCTTTTTTGTGAGCCGTTTCCGGAGGTTTCTTGGAAGCTTCCGTCGGATTTCCCGCTTAGTAGAATCCGGAATTCGAGGCCTTTTGCTCCTTATAATAGGTATGGGGATTTGCTGCAAAATGGCACCTTTGGAAATTCAAGTGTGCCTGCATTTGTGTACTTTTACCTCGGGTATGGGTATGATAACTATGAAAAGAATTTCTTCTGTGATCATGATCAAGAACTTCTTCAACAAGTTCCGTGGATTGTATTACGAAGCGATCTCTACTTTTTGCCGTCCCTTTTCTTGGTCCCATCTTTTCAGGAAGAACTTAACAATCTTTTTCCAGAAAAAGAAACAGTTTTCCACCATTTAAGCAGGTATCTTTTCCATCCGTCAAACTCCGTATGGGGGCTTATTACAAGGTACTATGATGCATACTTAGCCAATGCTGACGAAATTTTAGGCATCCAAATAAGAGTCTATAAAGGCGGCGGGGCAAGGAAAGCTCCATTACCAAACCAGGTTATGGAATGTGCAGTAAATGAGAACTGGCTCCCAGATATTAACATAACCGAACCCATCATAAAAAAAAAATCAAACAACCCGAAGAAAAAAGCGGTTTTAGTCACGTCGTTATCGGCTAATCACTCTGAATATTTAAAGAAGATGTATTGGCAATACGCAACAGTCACGGGCGAAGCGATCCCGGTTCACCAAACGTGCCATGACGAATACCAAAGAAGCCAGAATCAAATGCACGATACGAAAGCATTAGCAGACATTTATCTGTTGAGCTTGTCTGATAAGCTGATGATAAGCGGGTATTCAACATTCGGTTATGCTGCACAAAGTCTAGGCGGTTTGCGTCCATGGATACTAAACATGCCTCATGGTGAAGTAGTCCCGAATCCACCATGCGAGAAAACCTTATCGATGGAGCCGTGCTACCATTATGCTCCTTCTTTTTATGATTGTCCAAATACTTCAAAGTTTAAGACAGCTTTTCATGTACCTTATGTCCAGTATTGTGAAGACTTTCGCTCTGGTTTGAAGCTTTTTGATGAACCTTAAGATAATCTAGGAATGAAATATATATATATATATATTCGATGCAATGCCGATTTCATACATTCAATATGTTAAGGTTTTGCTTAAAAATCAAATCTACGACTTGAGGGTTCTATTTTTGTATCAAATTAAAAGGTCTTTGGGAATTATTTGAAAATAAAAAAAAATTAAGATGACTTTTTTTGTGTGTGTGAATTCAAAGTGAAAATGAGCAATCCTTTTGAATGAATTTATGAGTAGATTACTTCACTGCCAAGTCTGCCAATATGTTGAAAATTGACAAGTTCTAGATGATATGTATAGTAGCATATTAATTAATAATTATACTTTAAGAAAAAAGAAAAAGTCTACGGGATAACCTCTCTGGTTCTTTAGACAATACGCAAAATCATCTTGTGAATCAGCTTAATTGGGGCCTTATCCGAAGATGGAATTTGGAAGTTCATTGTCTAGGTGTTGGTACATTCTTCGCCTGTATGGAGGCCGTTTGGTCAGCTCGATGGAGTCAGTTGTTGTTGAGTCTGGTAGTCGGTTGTTTGAAGACAACAAAGTGATCATCTGCAGCATCTGGTGCTCTGCTGAGCCGAGTTGGTTCTCAGCTTTATATTGGGAGCACGTCTGCATCGATTCTGTCTGTAATTAGGGTTACTTCTGAGGCATTTCAGGTATTGTCTGGTTTTTACAGTTATGGTGGTTAGGGTTTGATTCCCAAGGCCTATAAATACCGTTATAATCAGTAACATATGTATGAACTTTCTCGTGAATAATAAAATATCATCGTTTGTCAGTGGGTAGTCCAGGACTCATCCCTTGGGCCAGAGAAATGGCTTAGCTTAGACCTGAAAATCTAATATTTTAAGGGCCCACTTGAAAAATAATTCAGTAGTGTTATAGAACTAGAAGCTTATGTTTCAGTCCAGTAACAATTTTTTAAGTAATAAAAAAAACATTTTTCTTCATAAAGAAATCAAAGGACTTTCACATTTGTAAACTGACTTTGCCAAAAACATTTCTTTTGTATTGTTTATAACATTATTAGTTGACTTTACATGTTTTTTAGATACATGTTTCATTTTAGTCTTAAAAATTTATTCGACAAAAGAAAAAGCACAAATTAGTCAAGTGCCCGATAAATGTTTTGGCTTAGGCGCTTCGAATTCATAGGGACGGTCTTAGAGTAGTAAACATTGTAAAATGTAACGTTAAATCAGTGTTTTTTGGTCAGTTGAATCTCTTGTATTTCTTCAGCTTCTTGCTATCTTTTTGAATAATATTAATTTTGCGTTAAAATAAAATGATAACCTAGATTATATATAATTAGGTATTTATGATATAATCAAAAAAAATCATCAATTATAAAGAAAAAAGGGGGAATGAGGAGAAGAAATGTAAATATTTAATCAATTGAGTAGAATGACAGTTTTTGAACTTTTGCATAAAGAAAAACTATTTATTCATCATCGAAATTCACTGTGTGTTCGAAAAATTATTTGCTTAAATTCATTTGATTTAAATTCACAATCGAAATTAACTATTTTTCAAAATTCATCATCGAAATTCACTAATTTTAAGGATTCACTTTATCAAAATTCACCGATTTCGGGATTCACTAGGAGATTCACCGATTTTCTGGATTCACTGTTTGTCTTCTCGTTATAAAAATTATGTAGTTGTCCTTCTCCCTATAAAAAATATGTAGTTGTCATATTCTTAAAAATATTTGAGATTGTGTCCTTATCCCTAATTTTCCAAAGAAAAATATGACTTAATGGGTAAAATAAACCCATCTCATTTTTATACTTATCTATTCCTTTATCAATTCTTGTCAATTTAGCCACCTCCTCCATGGACACACCCTTCTAATCAAACTGGCCACCATCAACCACTCCGACACCTCCTTTCAAGGCCGATACCGGTCGGCCCTCGTCTACCTATAATTTTGTCACCTAAACCTACTTAGTTGGCTCAGCTTTGTTGTGGAATAGTTCTAAAAAAAAAAAACAACAAAAAAGGAAAAAAGAGAAGTTGAGTGGACAATTTCATATTATAATATGAACAATTATCCGCATTATATTCATATTATAGTATGAACAATTTCAGACATCGTCACTCTCAAGCCTCAAAGTGATTACAAAGATATTCCACTTGCTTTCTTGTACACAATTCCAAGAGGTTAATGGAGAAGGGAAACTTGAAGAAATATACCCGAAAAGAAAATGTTTGGAAAAATATCGCGAAAATTAAAACATTTGGAAAATATCGCTCGCTTCCGACCTTGATGATATGCGCGCGCGCGCTGGCGTGATGAAGACGTAGGAATAATTAATCTGCGACGCGCGACGACGCGCCGCGTGCGTCGGCGATATTTATTCCAAACATTTACTCTTTAGGCATAGTTCTTCAAGTTTCCCACGGAGAAAATCAATTAAAAGCGAAATTTGTCTTTTGATAGCATGCATTCATTCTGTTTGTCATATATACATACAGAATCTGAAGTCACTTCATCGCGTCGATCTCCACATGTCAAAAAGTAGAGCTTTGACGGTTTCTGAAACTATTTCTCATTATATATATATATATAACATCGTTTTCAAATCGTTAATATCTTTGACATTTCCGGCACTGACAGTGTTTTATTTGCTCGTCTTTTTCTATTTCCGGCGCTTCTTTGGATGTACGTAAACACTTGTCTTCATATATAAAAAAAGTATTGCATATAATTCACAATGCATAGCTGTTCTGTTTCTTTCTCATTCTTCTGAAATGAAAACAATTAATAATCAAGTAGTGGTGCAAGAAGAGCCCTTATCAAGAGATCTCGGGGCAACATCATGGAACTGGAATTGGACGAAGACGAAGGGTGTGGCAATTTCGGTGTTCCTATCTTATTTGATATTTAGCTTGCTCATAGTACCAAGAGGCCCTTCAAGTTTTGGTTTCTGGTTCGAGATGTCCCAAAAGGAACTACCTCTACAAGGTAAGTTTTTATTTATTTTAAATGTAAAAGATAAACAATTGACGGTCAATGGATTGATTGTTTATGATGTATTACGTTTTATATTTATTTATTCAGATCATATGTTTAAATAAAAACTATATATTTGACGAACGTAAGAGGTATCAATCTTCATATAAATATACATACATAGGATGCAAAAAAATTTTTTTTTTTTTTTTTTTTTGTTGTAATAAGTCAAACAAAAAATGTAAGGAGTTTATTTATATACTCATAAAATCCCAATTTCTTTGGGACGTATTATTTTTATGGATATACCTCAAAATAAGTCTCATTACTAATGTTTAGATTTAAAATTGCTTCTTAAATGTCTAAAATGCCCACATATCAATATTATTGAAAAATGTAAGGACAATATAATAGGCGTGTAATTGTAAAATAGTCATATATTTAATGACTAGACAAGTTAATAAATGATATTTCCTTAAATTTCAAGAGTTCCAAAATGTCCCAAACAAATTGTGACGGAGGGAGTATATATATAATAGCGTCGGAAGTCATGCATTGTATGTTATTATAAAGATTGGGCAGTGCTTGTTATTGATCATTATTTAAAGTTATTAATTGATACAGTTGTAATAATGATCAGTCGGGTAATGTTTTTTTTTTTTTTTTGTGATCATTTTATTTTGACATTAACACAACTAAGAAAGATAATATACTTTTTCCGTTCCGAAATATCTGAGACAGTTGCCAAAAACACATTTATTAAAAATGTGATTTAATACTATGACTTTAAGATACAATGACAAAAAAATATATGTGTACAATTAATAGAGTCTTTTTTTTAACTTCTTAGCTAGTATTAAATAAGGTTAAAGTAGGAAAAGCCACAATCGGGCCTTCCACGGAGCTCTTTCCCTATCGACAGAATTCGATGCGGAAGTGCAGCACTCAGAACATAAAGATAGAAATAGGAATCGCCCCAGGCAGCTTTCGCAATAAGCAATAAATGTTGCTTTAGAAAATGTTCTGCCACAGTTATTTTGGAATAAAACTTTTTGCCAATACCTCAGTTATTTTAAAACGGAGGGAGTATAATCATGTTGTATGACCATTTCTTGTGTCATTAATTTATACTGTTGGTTTCTTTTATGATGCTCCAAAACTTATTTGAACATTCCTATTCAGCTGCAACCGGTGAGAGGGTACATGACAAGCTGATAGGAGGACTTCTACTACCAGGATTGGATGAAAGCTCGTGCGAAAGCAGATATCGATCCAATTTCTATCGTAGACCACGACCATTTGACCCGCCTTCTTCTTATCTTGTTTCGAAATTGAGAAACTATGAAGCGCTTCAGAAACAATGTGGTCCTAACACTGAGCCTTACAACAAAACTGTGGAAGACATCAAGTATGGTCGAGAAGTTACAGATTCGTCGGCTTGTAAATATGTCATTTATAATCCTATTAAGGGCTTGGGGAATAGAATGCTTACGGTAGGTGCCACGTTTCTCTACGCTCTCCTAACAAATCGAGTCATGTTTCTTGGTGATGGAGGTGACATGGAAGATCTTTTTTGTGAGCCGTTTCCAGAGGTTTCTTGGTGGCTTCCCTCTGATTTCCCTGTTGGTAATATCAGAACTTTCAGTCCTTTTTTCCCGTATAATAGATATGGGAATTCGCTGGAAAACAGAACATTTAAAAATTCAAGTGTGCCCTCATTTGTGTACTTTTACTTGGGATATGGGTATAATAAATATGAAAAGAATTTCTTCTGTGATCATGATCAAGAAATTCTTCAACAGGTTCCATGGATTGTATTACGAAGCGATCTCTACTTTTTGCCGTCCCTTTTCTTGGTCCCGTCTTTTCAGGAAGAACTTAACAATCTTTTTCCAGAAAAAGAAACAGTTTTCCATCATCTGGGCAGGTATCTTTTCCATCCGTCAAACTCGGTATGGGGGCTTATTACAAGGTACTATGATGCATACTTAGCCAAAGCTGATGAAATTATAGGCATCCAAATAAGAGTCGGACCATATAAAGCTCCGTTAGTAAACCAGACTTTGGCTTGTGCAGTAAAAGAGAATCTATTGCCGGATGTTAACCGAACAGAAGCCATCATCAAACAATCTAATAGTACTAATCAAAAGACAAAAGTAGTTTTAGTCGCATCATTATCAGCTAAACACTCGGAATATTTCAAGAATTTGTTTTGGCAATATGCAACAGTTACTGGAGAAGCGATCGCCATTCACCAGCCAAGTCATGAAGAATACGAAAGATTCCAAAATCGAAGTCACGATATAAAAGCATTGGCAGAAGTGTATCTTTTGAGCTTTTCTGATAAGTTGATGACAACTGCGAAATCAACTTTTGGTTATGCTGCACAAAGTTTAGGTGGTTTACATCCATGGATACTTCACATCCCTAATGGTAAACGAGTCCCTAATCCACCTTGCAAGAAAACCCTATCGATGGAGCCTTGCTATCATTTTGCTCCTGCTTTTTATGCTTGTACAAATGCTTCACGGATTAACACTACTGCTTTTCATGTACCACATGTCCAGCATTGTGAAGACTTTAGATCCGGTCTGAAGCTTTTTGATTAACCTTAATTTCTAGGAATGAAAAGTTAGATGTGAACTGTCATTTTTATACGTTCGGTGTGTTAATGCTTTGGAGAAAAATGTAAGAGAATACTAACAACGGAAAATTCTGATGCAGTGACTCTCTACTAAAACGGATCGTCGGATGACTGCTATGTATAGAAAAAGACAAAACTATTTTGTTTATTTGTATACGTGTCAGTCATCCAACATATTTGTGCCAACATTTTCGTCAAACATTTGAATTTTCAATAGAGCAAGAAATCAACTTTAAAACGGTTGATTATCACAAATAACAGTCTATTAATCGATATGATACACAACAAAAGGTTTGATAGGGTGTCCTAAAAATAAAAATAAAAATAAAAAATCAAACTAACTTACTAATATTGAATTTTCCTCTGTTTCTCATGTGTTCTTCTTCTGTATTTTTTTTTTTTTTTTTTTAATTTACGAAACAATAATTTAATTTAATTTATTAACTCCAAAGAAAATCCAGGCCTTGTAATCCAGCAAAAGCAGATGGTCCCTCTTCATCTTGAAATGATATTCTTCCCTTTTCAAGATTTAACAAAACTGATGATATTTGTGAGCCACTGAATCCAGTCTCTGTTTTCAAACTCTGCTTCATGTTTTGTCCAAAATTCCAACTTTCAAAAATCCCTTGATCTTGCTTTAAATTTGAGCCTTGAAATTGATTGTTTGATTGAAATGGAGCCCAAGAAAATCCCTTTGAGGCAGCAGCAGAAGATGCAGGGCTGTTGAAACAAGAATTGAGCAAATCTTTCCGGGTATTCGGAGCATTATTCGTTGCGCTGGAGAAGCAGTGCACGTGATCGGGTTCGGATCCGTATTCTGGTTCGGGTTTGGATTTTGTTGAGTCCATTAATGGTGGAAGTGGAATGGAAGAAGAAATCTGCAGATCATTTTTTCCAGCAGCCTTTTGAAATACCCTTGCAATCACCCACTCATTCTGCAATATAATACCACCAATCACAATACAATTTAAATTAACTTAAATATTAACATTTTATTTGACCAAATTAATGATTTCTTTAATAACAATAACAAAACTATTATATTCATATTTATTTTAAAGAAGGTAGAGGGCGGTGAGGGATTGAGGCGATTTTTTTTAAATAGGATGACGAGGGATTGGGACATCTGATCGGTGTCCCTCCACTTATTGTACTTTGTACGGGAAGCTATGCCCGCCCCAAAGTTTTAAGGAAAAGCTCAATATGAAAAATATGTTTTTGATGATTTTTTTTATTTTAAACCGTTTTCGAATTGTCACTCTTAAGAATCGGATTTTGTGTTGAAAAATAAAATAATTTATCGAAAAATTTATATCAATTTCAAATTAGTTTAATGTGAATAGAAAACTTGTTCTTTTGATTCCCCCTCCATACATTTTGATTTTCCGATTTCATACGAATATAAGTATCACAACACAATAAATTTGATTTTTCGACGCAAATAATTCACTTTCGAAAAATACATCTGTCTAAAAATTGAATATTACTAAAAAAAAACATCATTTTAAAAGTGTTGTTGTCAACATATTTTTTCTAAGAAAATAAGGCGCCCACCACCACCCATCTTAGTGTCAGATCACTTCATATGCAACACAAATAAACCGACCGCTGTGAAAAGTCGTTAGGCCAGGGGCCGAAACTTTCTATATGCGTTGTGAGCAGAACCGACTTTGAGTCCTGGAGCCAAAAACCTACTTCTCGTAGGCTCTAGAGCAAGGTTCCACAACTCACATATGGAAAGTCGGTTCTTGCTTCTGGCTGAATCTAACCTTCACAGGGTTGGTTCTACTTGTTAATGTCTGAGTAGAGTGGTCTTGAAATAAAATGAGTGTGGTACAACGAGAACGAACAAGAGGTAAAGAAAGAAAGTTTTTTTTTACCTTAGCATATTTAGGAAGGTTTTGAAGGGATGATTTGCCTTCTAATCTATATTCTTTAGTGACCCAATTTGTTTTCTCCCCTTTTGGTGCCCTACCCTTATAAAAAACCAATGTCTTCTTCATTCCCACAAGTGATTTTTCTCTGTATATTTCTTTATCTTTTCCTGTGGCTTTCCAATACCCTGCTGCTGTTGCCCTGTTTGTCCTTATCCCTGTGGGATACTTCTTATCTCTCACACAGAAAAAATACCATTCTTTTTCTCCCATTTTTGCTATCCCTTCACAAAATCAAACAATAATAATAATTAATTATCACTACTAAGACTAGAGCATTTATATCAGTAGCGAATCCATGAATTCGTCCTAGTAAGGACACCGAAGCAAAAATGATAATCCACGGGACACACACACACACTAACACTTTTTTTTTTTTTTAAAATGTATACGACGTCGTTTTAATATCAAATTATAGATTATGGGTTATTATGCAAAAATAAACATTATTGGAAAAAGAAAAAGGTGTCACGATTTTTCCAATTCTATCATCAATAATTCATTTTGGCACTTTTTCCCTCGTCTATGTATTTTTCTCAACATTTTTAGTTCAAAATGTCATGCATAAAAAATCGAAAATCTAGAGTTGATTGTACGAAAACAATGCAAGTGACAAAAATGGACTTTACAGAAGGAAAAAAAAAAAAAAAACCAAAACTGTCGAGATAAATACGTAAATTGTGAAACAAAGGAGATCAAAAAAAGGACAACCGGAATGAAGACAAAAATTTAGGTGAAATTGCTAAAAAGGACAAATGGAATGAAAATTGGTGAAAAAGTACAAAAGTCATTTAAAATGACGAAATTACCTTCGTCAAATTTAACGAATTCAATTCCATTGTCAAGCAAATCCACTAAAACATTTTAATATCGAATAAATCCACTACTAAACAAATTCACTAAAACAAAAGCAAAAACAAAAAACATAAGAAGGGCATAATCGTCCAGTGGAATGATAATTTGCCCTTTTTTTCATCATTTTCCAATTCCACTGGACTAAATACTCATTTCCACTTGAAATTTGTCTTTTTTAATATTTGTCTAATAAAAAAATGCGTATATCCCCATATAAAAATGCATTTTTTTACACCGCGCATTTTTCATTTATAAAAAAATAAAAAATTAAAAAAAAAAAAACACTCACAATCACAAACCATTTTATTCACATCACTTTGCTAGTTCGAATAAAACAGTTCTTTATTGAAAACTTTACTTACAAGGCAAATCCCAAGGTTCAACTCGATTCATATCAACTTCACCAATAGCTTTTGCAGAGAAATTGAAATCAACAACTTTTTTCGACAAATAATGAGTAATCAATTCTTCATCCGTCGGGTGAAATCGAAAACCCGGAGGCAACTCCATCTGATCATCATCCTGATCACCAAGAAATCCTGCATAATTAATTTCCATCTTCACAAAAAACAATTTTATTTTTCAAATGATTTTGAATTCAAGAAAATTGCATCTGACTTAAATAAAAGCAACTTTATAGAAAAAGAAATCAGAATAAAACTAAAGGTATGGGGGAAGAAGATGATAAGAGTTGAAAGAGAGCAAGATAAACGTTGATAAGAACAACAGTGAGTGAGGTGTGCAAGAAGTTAATAAATAAATAAATACAATTTGTTTGAGGAAGTTAGAAACGTGTGCTCTAAGGAACTTTGATTTTTATTTTATTAATGATTTTCCCTTTTAAGATTTTGTCTGAGTTCATACCATTCTAACAAAAACATTAAAAGATGATGTAACTAGTTCAGTTTTTTTTATTGTAATACTAGTGAATGTGAGCGAAGCAAGACAAATGTGGCGGCATAAATCGTTACTGCGCGATTATACTGAAAGAATAGATCCCAACATAAACTTAACCCGCCGCGTGTTTCACTCATTTTCTATATAGCATTTCTATTTCTTATCATTAATAAATACGTCATTGATCTCGTGTTCATTCATTTGATGGAAAAAAAAACCACGTGTTAAACGGTATAAAGAATATAAAAAGTGATTTGGTATTCGAACGTCAATTTTTGTGACGTTCGTACTGCAAACGGTCGTCGGTTCAACCGACGTTATGTTGTTCAAAATAATAAAAACATTTAATGTGGTGTCAAGGGTGATTTATAATCCGTCGGTCTTACCTTTTTTTTTCCATTTTCTGCACAAACTACTACGGTACACGTTTGATAAAAAAACACAAAGGTTAAAAACAAAAAAAGACATGTGTCGGCCATGGAGGGTGGCCATGTGCTTCTCGGCGCTTTCGAGGAAAATGTGTTTCACTCATTATTATGCTTGAAAAAGTATTTTACTCATTTTCTATACAACATTTCTATTTCTTATCATTAATGAATACGTCATTGATCTCATGTTCATTCATTTGGTAGAAGAAAAAAAACCACATGTCAGACGGTATGAATAATAGAAAATTTTGGTATTCCAATGCCAATTTTGGTTATGCTCGTATTGCAAACGGCCGTCGGTTCCAACGTCAAACGTTCTGAAGAATATAAAAAGTGATTTGGTATTCCAAAGTCAATTTTAGTGACGCTCGTATTGCAAACGGACGTCGGTTCCACCGACGTTATGTTGTTCAAAATAATAAAAACATTTAATGTGGTATGAAAAGTGATTTATAATCCGTCGGTCTTGCCTTTTTTTCCATTTTCTTCACAAACTACTAACGGTAAAATAACAAAAAAGTATTAAAAAAAACTTTTAAAAATGCCACGTGTCAAGCCAAGAGGGTGGCCACGTGGCCAATTGAAACATTTAATGTGGTGTTATGAGTGATTTATAATCCGTCGGTCTTGCCTTTTTTTTTCTCTTTTCTTCACAAACTACTAACGGTATACGTTTGATAAAAAAAACAAAAATAAAATATAAAAATAAAAATAAAATGTCACGTGTCAAGCCAAGAGAGGTGTGCACGCGTGGCGATTATAGGCAAACCCTCTTGGCTTCTTATAGATTCTTCACAAACTATTAACTGATGCAGCGTTTGATAAAAAAAACAAAAAAGTATAAAAAAAAAAAAATAAAAAAAAAATAAAAAAAAAAATGTAACGTGTCAATCCAAGAGGGTGGCCATGTAGCCAATTGTGTTCATGGCAAACTCTCTTGGCTTAACTATAGATTCTTCACAAACTATTAACTGTGCAGCATTTGATAAAAAAAAAAAAATAAATAAAAATAAAAATAAAAATGTCGTGTGGCAAACCCTCTTGGCTTCTTATATATATATATATATATATATATATATATATATATATATATATATATATATATATATATATATATATATATATATATATATATATATATATACTAGGAAAAAATAAACAATCGTCTTTCTCCATGTGGCGTTCTGCGGTTGTATTTAATTAACTCGATACATTATTACGATGGCATGTCCGGCACGTGTCGGTTGATGAAATGAATATCCGACACATCTTCGACACCTCCCGACATCGTATGGATACTTTTCGACACTACTGAACAATTTTTTTATCAATTAATACTTAAATCTATTTTAACCGAAAAAATGAAGCTATCTTCGACATTATTTGCAACAACACGTGTTCTACCAAAAACACAACACGACACGCTTCGATACACCCCGACGCCATATCCAACAGGTGTCGGTTGATGAAATGAATATTAATTAAAATCTAACACACTGTCAACACTCCACGACACAAAATCGACACCTTTCGATACTACCGAACCATTTTTTTGTATTCTTAGATCTAGGATAATTTTAACGGTCATGGTAAAATACATAATTCGAATTTCCATAGAAATTAAATCAACAATATACTATAGCCAGTTTAACAATATTTGTGGCTGAAATAATTTTTTTTCAGGATATGTAATATTTTATATAAACGATATGTTTTTTTACAAAAAAAAAAGTTATTTCAAGAATTTTAATATTTCATGTAATCGTCAAACCAAATATTTTTAAACATGATATAAAGATTGTGTAAAGCACGTGTAAGTGGCGCTTATATCTTGAAAATAGTCATATCGCGCCACATCTGACGATATGTTTTTTTATGAAATGAATTTATTTTAAGAAATCTATAAGATTTCATGTAAACGTCAACACAATTTTTTTGGTGTGATACAAAGATCGTGTCGGCAACAAGTCGTGACCTTATATTTTGAAAATAGTCATACCTTTGCTACATAAATTCGTACATTAATAGGTGATACAATTGAGTCCTCCAAAATGGAACAATTTAACTCAAACCCTTCTTCTAAAAAAAAATATTTATTTCTGGACTGGGCCATGAACAGTAAAATAAAAATTAAAAAATTTTGGGCTAGGCCATGAACAATAAAATTTAAAAAAAAAACAACCAATGGAAAAAAAACAAGTGTCACCAATTGACAAAAATCATCTTCTTATTAATATAGAAGGGATATATATATATATAAAAGATAAGAAATAAATTTGCATATTTAAATAATACTAGTATGCTATTTAATTGTAGCATCCAGGGCCCAGCATGTAAAGGAGGTCCGCGGACCCTCAAATTTTCGGACATGTACACTTTTCTAATAATAGTAAAATTGTGTATATATATTATTTTAATAATATCTATTTAAATTATCCATTTAGTTTAATTGGTTAGAAGTTTTATTATTTATCCTAAGGTGACGGGAATCTTGGAAGCTGACTCTTTATAAACCCACACTTGAGGGGGCTGTTAAAGTGTCACATATTGGGCATTTGTGATTGTCCACATATCATATTAAGAAATGTCTTTCATAAATAACATACATAGGTTTGAGGATGATCGCCACATTGAAATTTTGTTAAAGTGTCATGCATTAGGCGTTTGTGATTGTCCACATATCATATTAAGAAATGTCTTCCCCTCATCTCATAACATAGGTTTTGAGGATGATGTCTCACCTCTTATATTGATTTTGGCTTATGTTTTCTACGGACACCGCATGTGCAAGGCACAATGGAAACATCTTGGCCCTGAGCTGACAGATGTTGCTCAAGCAATGCATCTAATGGAGACAAACAAAAGCTGCTACGCAATTGTCATTGTGACACTCTGTTTCCGAACACCGAGTCATTATCCGGTAAGAACGTCCGGCACACATATTTTTTTAAGCAAATAAATATATACCTAAGCCTCGTGTGATATCATTATCAGAGTAAAGTGGAAATAAATGATAAGAATGACTTTGGAATGTCAAAAGACGACCTATGGATCAACCATTTAGAAATAATGTCTAAGGAAAACCAAAGGACAACAACAGAATGTAAATTTTTTTTACTACTATTACAAATCCCAATGTGAAATAAAAGAAACTTCATACACCGGATGTATTGTAAAAATATTCATGCAATATGTGAGTACTCTTGACGAGGTGAAGTCGGCACTCCTACACATGAAACTCATCAAGCCTCATAAGGACGCATCAACATATGGGTCGATCTTGTGTCAGTTCTGCTTTTAGCCTATCAAAAAACAAGTATAGACTCAAGCACAGTATATCTCTAGAATGGCGCAGGTCATCATTGGTCTTTCACCGCCGACATGGGCCCAACTCGATATCGGGCCTCAATCAACAAGACTTGTTTTCATCATGGAGTAGGTCGCCCGTATATCAGTCAACCTACATGGCGCAAGTCGTTATGTCCCTTATATCTGTCATGACACAGATCGTCATTTGTCAATTATAGCCGGCGTGGCGTAGGTTGTCCACAGTCCTTTATATTCGACGGGACGCAGGTCGTCGTCAATCTCAGACAACAATTACGTACACTCCACTAAATGAAAGTTATGGCACTATTCCACATTCTACACTGCTCCATGATAATTGCTTCATTAAGCCAAGAGATGCTTTGTGACGGCCTCATAAATGCCCCCAAACCTGTGTTCAATGGCTTTACTGCGCAATAACCACCATCCCACGATGGAACGCTATATAAAGAGGTCATTCTCCTCATTTACATTATACACAGTATATACAATATATTCAGGCAAATTATACACATACTTTTATATTCTCCACTCATTATGTCTAAAGAAATTTCTCTCTCATTATACTGACTTGAGCGTCGAGGTGTCCCTCCAGAGGAAAGATCTAGGACTCCTAGTGCCTTGTTTGTTTTGCAGACACACTCAAATGGCTCATTGGATTGTCATTCAAAATCGCAATTACCCGATTAAACACTTAATTTATACCCGAACGATATCCGGTATAAATTTGTCAACAAATGAATTGTTCATATTCAATATTCAAATGTATACATCACAAAACAATTTATCATTAATTAAGTGGATTATTTAAGACTTCAATGATGCCTTCATGGTTGTTTCAACTGCATACCAATATTGCATCTATAACGTAATTGAATAAGTAACTAAAGTATGCTTTGAATATGAAATATTCCAACTTAACATTATCAACGGCAAAAAAAGAATATGCATGTATTCCAACTTAATCAGTTTGGCCCTAGATCGAGCTTTTTAGGTGTAAACATTGAATCTGACCTTCCAAGATCGTATATGTTCAACTATCAAGAATCTAAAAAAATATGAAAATGAAAGCGTGTTTGAATCCGTAGCGTTGTAGATTTCCTCTTGAATTACAGGATCCGGTATTTTAGATCTGCACGTTTTCCGGTAACTTTTCAGATAACCCTTTGAAAATTTTTCGTACTTTTATCTGATGACGAAAGAGACAGAATAGAATGGAACTTATAGCACTTGCATCAAATACTCTAAATTAATACTTACAGTATTAAATACGGGTTTTTCTAGTTTACGGAATACCTATTCATGATTAAATGCATCGGATTCTCTATTTTACAAAATACAGTAAATATAAAAGAAAATTTAAAGAATCGTATAACTACTATGTGAAATTTTAGGGTGGTCAGATCTGAGTTTTGACCACCAAGTCAAGACTTTCAAAGGATACATTGGTGGAATGTTTTTACGGTGAGGTCCATTTTAGAATGTTGGATTCACTATTGGTTTTAAGACACCAACTTAGATTCTGCACTGCATGACCAACATAAAATTTGTAAGTACTATAGATGTAAAGAAAAATTATCGATTAATCAGATTTTTACAATCGAAATATAGTATCCGATGCAGTTGTAATTTTTTCATTTGAAATCTAAAATACGGTTTTAAAGCATTTACTGTGTCTCTACTGAGTCTTTCAAAGCAATAACTACGACTATATATTTCTTTCTACCCTTCACAAAAACATAAAGTACCTCATAGTCAGGACACATTAAAAGCTAACACCATTAATGATACATTATATCTCAATCACTGAAAAATATAGTAATTATTATTAAATCGGGTTAATACTTATTTACGATCATATTAAGCATATGGAGTTACTATCTAAAAATGTAATGTTTGGTCTGATAAATTTACCCTCATGTGCTCCATGATTGTTCTTGTGTTTGAACCCAGCTGTCTATATAAAAGCATTACATCAGCCACCAAAGATTAGTTTTGGTTCCATGCACTAATTCATCATTCAATTGACCATTTTAACCCAAGTGCTTTCAAACTTTTCTTCTAAGTTGACAACATATACACCAAAATACAGAAAGAATTAAAATGTCAATTGTCATGTAATAATCAAGGGTTTTTTGGTATGACAATGATGCAAGACGTGCCCTAAGAGATTTCTATAGTTAGTCGGTGTCCGCGGCGGATTCAGAAATTTACTCCGGTAAGGTCATCAGCCAGGGTAAATGTGAAGATTCATTCATGTCCAATCTATAATTTTTTATGGAAAATTAGGGATAAGGACACAATCTGAAATATTTTTAAGAATATGGAGACAATTTCATATATTTTTATAGGGAGAAGGACAACTGCGTAATTTTATAAATGGTAAGAATGACAATGAATCCCTAAAAATCGGTGAATCTCTCAATGAATCCCGAATCGGTGAATTTGACGGTGATTTCGACGGTGAATCCCTAAAATTAGTGAATTTCGACGATGAATTTTAAAAATTAGTGAATTTAAATGAATGAATTTTGTCGATTGAATTTAAACAATGAATTTCGAACAGTGAATTTAATAAATAATAAATAGTTTTTCTTTTACACAAAAGTTTCAAAAAAGCGCCTTCTACTCAATTGATGAAATATTTACGTCCTTCCTCATTCCCCCAATTTTTTAACAACAAAACTATATTATAACAGTACTAAAATGAAAATACTCAGAACTAAATGGAGTCACGTGACCCCAACTAGATTATGTTGGATCCGCGTATGATCTCACTTACTCCTCTTTCCCAACGTCTTTGTCCTATATATAGAAATTATCATGTGAAATTATATTTAAAAAAAGAAATAATTTTTCCATAATACCCTTCTTCTTTTCAAGAATATTTTGTTGCTATTGGTTTTTTTTGGGCAAGTCCAAAGTTAAATTCCAAAATCAAATTTTGTTCCTTTTGGTAACACAATTTACTCTCAAAACTTGATGGAAAAATTAATATAAAAAAAGATAGAATAGTCGGTTCAAATTTATTACTTCCAGGAGAACAAGAGCCTCTTGTGATTCTATTCATTTCCATGCTCAAGAATATGTTTTGAATTGTTGTGCTAACTTGACTAATTTGACTTGCAAGGAACCTGCTTGGATAGTTAATTAAGCTTGATCGGCCTCACAAGGCTTCCAATCTAACAAAGCAGAAATCTGGGATCAATTGTAATTTAGATCGGTGAGCAAGGTCGTATCCTCAGGGAGAAATCTAGTCGAGTACCAAAACGGTCCAAGCATTTAGTTTAGGTGTATCCATAACGTGAGAATTGATTTTTTTTTTAAACAACTATAAAAACAACTAAGACTAAGTGATGAAAACGAACTAAAGGTGCAAATAGCTAGAGATGTGATTCGAACAAAGTAAAACAATGTGGAACGAGGTGACTCGAGTGATGTTCCAATGTACTAGATACGAACTCTCGTAACTACTTAGAACCAAGCTTCACTAATGAATTCTCAACACATCCAGGTGCAATTCACTATGTTAACGTCAACAATCGATCTCTCGCATTAACGTACTACAACCATACACCAAACCTATCGGCTAGGAATAGATTAGGATGAATAGCTATGCATTAAAAGACTATGAATTTCCCAATTTAATATTAGGCAACACACACACTAGAATCAATTCTATCTCTAGATGATTTTAATTGTGTTCATAGTGACTAGTTTCCATGTCAATTCTTACAATTACGCCTCGAATTAACATTTAGATGATGCAATTAGTCGCGAATCAACCACACCCATGTAGATCAAACACCATAACTTGAACAAATTAAGAGCATACAAGAAAACTCAACTTGAACCCAAGCAATTACAAGTAATCTAGCCCAATTTCAAATCACCTAAGCCAAAAAGGTGTTTAGCTACTCATGATTTCAATAAAAACACAAAGCAAAGATGAAATTAAACTAAATAAAGCCATTAAATAGAAAATTAAACCTAAATTTGGAATTATACCTTAAATAAGTAAGAAACATGAAATTATCTCCAACCCCATGGAGATTTCCCATGAATTCACCAGTTTAGAGTAAAGCCCAAGCTTAATTAAACATTAATTTTGAGTTTGAAGACCTACGATTCTACTTTTTAAAGCTAAGGAATGAAGAAAGTGAAGAGAATAGTTTTGGGGGGGTTTTGCTAATCTAGTTCTATTGTCTAATTCCATTGACTAATGCCAAGGTGAATCCCGTTTCTCTCCTTTTTATATGTTCGGAAAAATAAAAACTAATTTCGGTGAGCACCACAACTCACGTGGTAGCTGCAGGTTTTCTAAGCATTATGTTCGCAGATTGGTGCCTACCAAGGTCTTCCTGGTGACTACCGAGTTTGCTGTCAATTCTGCTCAAATCGTGGTAAGCATCGTGGTAAGCACCAAGACTAGGCCGGTAACTACCAAGATTGCTGTGCATTCTGCCCAAGTTGTGGTAAGCTCTGGTGACCACCAAGATGTTCGGTAAGTACCGAGGCCGCAGAAATCCCAATTTAAGCTTTCCCCTCTTTGGAGCTCGATCAAAATCAACGATCATCTCGACATACGAGCTTAAGACGTTTTTGGGGCCTAGTAAATCCTTACACCTGCAAAACACAATACGAACCTACCCCATAAAATAATTGGGTACAACGTACCACGTGTGTGCGATAAAAGATCAACATTTTACGAGAGAAAACGAGAATTTATATTAAGTGCGACGTGGATCTGAAAGTGATAAGATAAACATGAAATAGCATCCAAAAGATGAAATTACGGCCCGAAATGCTATAAAATGGTGTATAATAGGTGTGAAAATGAGTAGAATGGTTGCCTTTCATCAATAGTTTGGGAGCCTCCTGCTGATGGATGGATTAAGGCTAATACATATGCCAGCTGCATTGAATTTGATGAGAATGGCAAGGGCATGATTTCCATTGGAGGGGTCCTCAGAGATAGCTTGGGAGATGAATTAGATGTTTCATTGGAACTATGTGGAAAGGCTCTATTCTACAAGCTGAACTTATGGCTATTAAGAAGGCTATATGGATTTCAAAAGATTATGGTGTCAATGCTCTGCGTGTGGAATCTGATTCCTTAGCAAATTGTTATTATAGCTATTAGCATTAAAAACAGAGATGAAAAGGGAAGGGCTTTAATAAATGACATTACTGCTTTGATTAGCCGTGGCATGGAGGTCAAAATCTCCTATCAACCAAGAGAAGGCAATAGGATCGCTAACCAAATAGCAAGGAATGGGCGAAATAGACATGTTGGTGTTGAAATAGTTCAAGACCCTCCTGAAAATGTCCTATTTATTCTTGCTGATGATACGAGAGGCTTGCATCTACCTAGATTTTAGGTTGTTTTTCTTTTAGGTCGTTTTCGGCCTCGTCATGTATCCAAATCAAAAAAAAAAAAAAAAATCGGTTCTTAAAAACGTAAATAATATGTGTCCCTATTAACTTTAAGCTTATGAGTAAATGAGTATTTATCCATTTAAAAATAATACAAATTCCTTTAAAAAAAAATACAAATTAATTAATACTACATCCGTCTCATAAAAAGTGTCCACATTTACTATTAACGCATATTAAGAAACTCAATTAATATGTTGTGTTTTAGTAGTAATAGACATATATATCTCTATCTTATAATTAATGTTTGTTTTGGAATATGAAATGTACATATAACAATAAATGTTAGGTTAAGGGTATGTTTGGAAAAAAAACATTAAATGATGTATTGGTTCTATAAATGAACATTTTTTGTAGGATAAAACTTTTTTCAAATATGGACGTCTTTTATAGGACGGATGTAGTACTCACATATTCTCCGTGCAATTCTTGTTGGACGTAGGAATATGACCAAGTTTCCACTAGAAAATCTTATTGACACTCTTCCATGAAACAATGTCCCTGTTTTGGGTTAAGGGGATTCTTCGTTGGTTAATGGGACAAGCCAATGAAAAACGGGAGAAAGACCGGTTATCGGAGAAAATGGTCTTATTTAATTTGATGAGCAGTCTACTAGGACACTAATTTTAGATTGGTTTTTTTTATTAATTATTGACGGATTATGTTATCTTTAAAAACTACGATATCAATAGTTGATGTTAGACCGTTTAATGAAAAATTAATGTCAAAGGTTTTGAAGATAATGTGTATGGGTGAGAAATTGAAGAGAAGATTGTGTTGAACCCATGACCTATGGCTCTGATACCATCTTGAACTACCATCTCTTCTAAAAAGTTAAGCTGATGGGGAGGCGGATAATTAACATATTATACACTTTAACAGATTAATATAATCAAAGTTAGAGAAGAATGTGTTTGGTTAAGAAATTGAAGAGAAGATTATTTCTGTAATTCTTTTCACATTGCTCGCTAAAGGGGAAAGTGTTCTACGTATAAGAGTCGAGTATGTTCTTGGCGATGTGCCTGAGGGGTGGGCTACAAGAGAGAGAACTTAAATGTTGATTGGATTTAAGTCGGTCTAGGTCGGGTTGGGGTCGTGGGCTTGGGCTTAGGCCTGGTGAATATAAATTGTTAGGAAATTTTTTTACACTTTTGTTCCTTAAATTAACCCCTTCAGTCCGGATACATTGATGACGTCAATGAGTTGAGGAAGCCTAGGAGACGAAAACCTTGTAATTTTCTTTCATTTAGTAAAAATTACAGGTTAAAAACACAAAAACTCCTTCTGGCCCAGTCAAAATTCCGGCACGCTGATGCCTGATGCGTTAGACCGGTTTGATGAGAAAATCCGAACCAGTACAAAAACCCTCCAAGTTTAGATGGCAATAAACCATGTTCATTTTCTTGGAGAAAATGGGTTTCATTTAACGTGGGTCCTATTTGGTTTTGGGTTGGAAGGTTGAATGGATTCAAGAAATAGAAAGTAAAATAAAATATAGTGAAATAATAATTATAAAGTTGAAATGTTAGGTTGAAATTTGTGTAGTTGAAGAAATGATTGATAAGAGAAATTTTAATGAAATATTATATTGAAAAAGTAATGGTTAAATAATGTAGCGGGCGAATAAATTGAATTGATTAATATTATTTTATTTGTTTATGTTAAATGATTGATGAGAGAATTTATAATAAAATAATAGAATTAATAAAATAATAATAAATAAGATAGTTGAGTGAATAAAATATTAAGTTGGCCACCCAAAACCAAACGGGATTGGTTTTGTATCAGCATTTTAAGTTGTCTGGGTGCATTACGACATCAGATATCACACGGAGTTTGTAAAACTGAAATCAACTCGACTATGTTTTCCCACTATGTGTAAGCCAACAAAGGAGATTTGATCCCCTGCAGTATTGGAGGAACAAGAGCAAGTGTTTTGTACCAAAACTACGTCGTTTTGATGCAAAACACTTGCACTTAATTCTCCGATACTAAAGGGGATCTACAGCCCCAACAAAAGATACATTTTTCAAATAATATCCTATTTTATAAAAAAATAAATAAATGATTTCTATAAAATTTATCAAACTTACGAGCCGAGTAAAATTTCATCGAGTACTCAACAAGTCGAGTTCAATCTTACCCTTTTTTTATTTAATATGGCTCAAGCAAGGCAAAGTTTCCATGGATGATTACAGGGAACTATACAAGAAAATTCAATTCACATTATTCTTCTAATCACATCCCACATAATAAACAACAAGAGGTTTACATAAATAATACTTGAAATGCTGAAATTCAAGTCAATTTCTTTTGTTTCTTCTTTTCATGCCATTCTTTGATATCTGCATCTATCTTTGCCTTCACTCGGCTATGGAAACCGGGATACGGTTCATAACCAAAGAACGATTGAAGCGCCTACAATCCGCCACCAAAAGTCGTTAAAATTTGCAGATAAATAGTTATCAGACACCACACTGAAATTCGATTTGAAAGAGAAAAAAAAAGTTGAATATAGACCCTATAATCGAACTTTTAAAAAGACAGTTTGAAAGTCGGTTTTCGAGGTGTTTGCCATTCTTTATTATTGAATGCTTGGAAGGAACAGAACAGATTGCATACCTCAAGCAATACAAAGAAAGGTGCCATAAGGAATGCTTGAGAAAGATTATCCAGCAAAGCAGGTGCTCGTTTCTGCAAAACGAAAGAACGTTTACAAATTAAAACCAACAAAAAATGATTTGGATAATTCACAATGAACCGAATCAACAAAGCATTATCCACCTCGAAAAGACCATGCCCAAGAAACTGCCCGGTCCAGCAGAATAATTGAGCCGCAACAGCAACCTGCAATTATGTGTCAGATTTAACACCAAAACCATTCTTTAAAAAAATTTGATTACTGTGATGAACATTAATTAAACAACGTTTCCTCCAGATTAGCTTCAAGTATATTACAGAATGCACGAGGTATGTTTGAATAACGAATCCTGGAAAAAAACACAAACTGATTTATTCATAGATTTCAACATAAATGGACTTCTGAATAATCCATTCAATGTAAATTTTCTTTTCAAGAAGTTGATTTTTTTACTGAGTAGCAATATGTTATATAGATCATGTGATTTGTTCAGGCAAATACTTAAATGCAAACTCCATTGCTGAAAAGAAAGCGGGGACACGGTCAATAAGGCGGTTGTGCGGTTCGATTCCCACAAACAACGGCGTGGGTAAGTTAAAATTGTTCACTTTATGCAGTAAATACCATTTCCGTGAAAACGAGGGAGCTGAAACAATGTCAATCCAGAAAAACTACAAGTAACAAAATACTGAAGAAGTTGTTAACACCACAAGGGAGTAACAAGAAAGATACAGCCTTAATTCTTGATGTGGTACCAAGAAAATACCAGTGATTATTCGTGAATCCGAAAAAACGTCATTCTACCAGAATTCATCAACATTTGAAGATTCTGGTTTCGAGTAACGCTCTGACTATCGACTTTAAATAGAATCAAAAATGAATCTTAATCTATTTCTACCACCCTGTTTATGGCCATCCTGTGCAGAGGGTCCTAGTCAATAAATGCATTTATTACATCAGGCTTATACTCCCTATATTTTTGAAGAATTATTATACACAATAACTTTGATCCAACCACCAATTCTAAAGCCTGGTCCCATCCTTTTAATCTAAAACAGTCAAGCAAATTGAATGGCAAAACAAGCAATTTTTAAGCTGGCAAAATAAAAAAGAACCCAAAAATTATAAAAACAGCAAGAAAGATTAACTTTTTTCATAATTACCTTCCATGAAAGAGATGAACCCAGTTGATTACAAAGATAACTGCTAGAAACCCAGCAAACAAAGCACATCAAACCAGCTAAAGACCCAGCCTTTTTATCCAAAGCCACATAATACAAAGCATAGATCACAGTTAACACAAAACCCAAATTGAAGACCAAAAATTCATTCCCCCCAAACACAATCAACGGCAACTTAGGAGTGAAATAAAGAAGCATAAGAGAAGCAAACACAATCGGCCACACAAAAATCATGTGAATCAAAATATTCACAGGGTTACTATGATACGCCCCATAAAAAGCAAAATGTTTCTCAAGATCAAGCAAGCCCATGTCTTTCTTCTTGCTTAATTCCTGTGGGTTTTGTTCTGAATTGTTATTGATTGAGGTTCTGTTGGAGATGATCAACTGGGGCTTTCTGAAATGAAAAGATTGGTACTTTATTGGTGAATATTTGAAGGAATTGACAATGGAATAGATGGGCCGGCGGGATTCATGAATTTGGCGTGAATTATAGGAAGTAGTTGCTTCTCTTTTAGGTGTTGACGCCGTTGGGTTTATGCGTGATACTAGTATGTAGTAACGAGAACACGCCATTTTGATCGTCAGCGTAGAGATTCTTGCTTTTTTGGTGTTTTGCCTTGTTTATTTATTTATTTATTATGCCACTTTTACGAGGAGGAACGAGGGAGAAGGACAGAAATATTTCATCAATTGAGTAGAGAGAATGATCTTTTTGAACTTTTGCGTAAAAAGACAAAACTATTTATTCATTATCGAAATTCACTTGTGTTCAAATTCACTTCTTTAAATTCACTGCCAAATTCATCATGTTAAATTCACTAATTTTCGAAATTATCATCGAAATTCACCGATTTTCTGGATTCATCATCAAAATTCATTGCCGAAAATTCACCGATTTCGGGATTCACCTGAGAGATTCAACGATTTTCTAAGTTAATCTGTTTGTCTTTCTCGCTTATAAAATTATGCGATTAATAAATTTCTCCTATAAAAAATATGTACATGTTATGTTACTTAAAAATATTCCAGATTGTGTCATTATCCCTAATTTCCCACTTTTATAATGTCTTATTATTATTATTAGAAATTAAATTATTAATCCCCTAAAAAAATTATTAATAATATGAAATGTCAATATCCACAATAATTCTTGTTTGACATTAATGTCACTTCTCTTTTATTAATAGAATAAATTTTGATTAATATGTTGTTTGAATTATATCAAGCTTCAGTGAATATAATGTAGTGCTAAAATTGTAAAGTCTCACATCGATGAAATAAGAGAATACTTACTCCATATAAGTGTGAGACATAAAGATCTTGTCAACTCGGATTACAATTCTTTTTTGCACCAAGTATGAGGACAACGGTCTAAGCTAGCTTAACCCACCATTTTATGACTCATTTAAGGCATATCAAAAGACAAGTCCTGGGGCGTTACAAAAATGAATCAAGTTAGCAACGTGTCATGAGTGAGTCACTTCTCATTTCAACTCATTTCTCATTCATATTATTCTCTCTAACTTAAAACCTGATATCGAGTTATTCAAAAATCGATCATTAAGTACTCATTGAGTAATATTTAGTCATAGGCTCCTACTAATTTGCATCGTAGGATATCCGAAATTAATAGCGAAGTGAATTGTTCACCACTTAAACTAAAGTTGTATAAGAGCTATTTTCTCCAATACGTATCTTGTCTGAAAAATGTGTCATAACTAACTAGGCATACATGCATTATTCAAAAGAAATAAACTAAAACAACCAGTTAACACAGTTAAACTTCATGAACTCCATGCTAAGCTTGAGTAATATTTAGTACTCATTATGTACTAAAGAAACAAACTAAAAGAAACATACATGCATTATTCAAAAGAAACAAACTAAAACAACCAGTTAACACAGTTAAACTTCATGAACTCCATGCTAAGCTCGAGTTATTCAAAAATCGATCATTAAGTACTCATTGAGTAATATTTAGTCATAGGCTCCTACTAATTTGCATCGTAGGATATCCGAAATTAATAGCGAAGTGAATTGTTCACCACTTAAACTAAAGTTGTATAAGAGCTATTTTCTCCAATACATATCTCGTCTGAAAAATGTGTCATAACTAACTAGGCATACATGCATTATTCAAAAGAAACAAACTAAAACAACCAGTTAACACAGTTAAACTTCATGAACTCCATGCTAAGCTTGCTTCCCAAACTCATCATCATATTCAGTGACGGACCCAGGAATTTTTTCCAGTGGGGGCCAAATTTAAAAAAAAAAGTTAAAAAAAAATGAAACAGCCGGGTCTTGAACAAGTGACCTCATGTAATAAGGTTATGCTTCTAACCAGTTGAACTAACTAGGCATTTACACTAGAACTTGTCTGAAATAATATACATACACGATATTTAATATTATTAGAGGGGTATTTTAGTAACTTCGCACGAAAAGTTGAGTGGGGGCCGTGCACCCCCCCCCCTTTCTATGCTAGGTCCGTCCCTGATCATACTCTTCAGGTACTTGAATATCTTCTTATTCCAAAAGAAAGGATTGAGCATTATGGACTACCCAACAGTGAGTAGAATATCAAAAGAGATATTCATATTTGTCAAATACCATGAGACATGACATAAATCTACTTCACACAGTTTACATGATAGCTTATAAATCATAAACATGAATCATAGCAAACTACATGAAGCATACTTTAGTTAATCTTGCATGTGTTTGTTTGGTTTTATTAACTACTTACTTATCATGTTTATCCTACTTGTCAACCTTACGTTAGTTATTTACCGATCCATACCTTACTTTGTCAGTTAACCATTCGTACTTACTTACATAGCATGTTCGTGTCTTATATATCATGTTCATTTTCTTAACTACATAGAATATTCATGTTCTTGTCTTGTTTCTTGCTTGTCATGATTGCACAACTATAACCAGATATTCAAGAGTACGTCACGGTGAAAACCCACCATGGAGACAATGATGTAACTTACGTAATATTACTAACTAACATCCTACATGACATGCTAAATCACAATATTTTTAAATAAATCGTCTTAATACGATTGGGATACTCAAACTAGTCATAATTGCACATCAACAAGACTATCCGAGGAGCATATAGAGGACATACAGCACATAAAATCATGTTTAGCCCATTTCTACCTTATGTGATCATGCAAAGATCCATAGCAACACCACTTACTCCCAATTCCATCCCCCATTAAATGTATACCTTAAGTACACAGTTTTGATAAACAGATGAAAAGACAATTTTGTCCTTAATCTTTAAGACTACTACCTCCGTTCCAAAATATAAGTCATCCTAGGTGTTTTCACACAGATTAAGATAGTGCTTGAATGTCAAATTTGATGGTTAATGTCTAAAATGCCCATTGACTATCATTAATGCAATATTTGTTAAGTAATGAAAAGTAGTTGGATTGATAATAAATTAGGGGTAAAATAGAGAAAAGAGTAATAAAAGTTGCATTGGTAATGTATAATGAATTATATTGTTGGACAAAACAAAAAGTGTATGATGACTTATATTTTGGAATGAAAGTATTATTTAAGATTGGATATCAATAGAGAATGTAAATTGAGTAGATTAATAGTTAAAGGGTGTAAAGCAATCAAATCACAACTTGAGACCGTAAATTTTATATAAATAATAGTTTCGAGTTGTATTTTGATCCAATAATAATTTAAGGTTGTAAATTATACATACACCATAGATTACAGTGGTAAATTAGAATTTACCTAAAAGAAATGTAATTAAGTTTGAAGTTTCATATTACGAAGGATAACAAAACTTATAATTGAAGATGCAATGGTAAAAATGAAACGAAAAAATTTATACACAGAACATGAGTCGAACTCAGAACCTTCACAAACATAAATGAAAACTTTACCCTTAAACTAATGCTAGTCTTTACCATTATACCCGACTAAAGTT
Organism: Gentiana macrophylla; assembly: GCA_026214975.1. Classification (NCBI taxonomy): domain Eukaryota; kingdom Viridiplantae; phylum Streptophyta; class Magnoliopsida; order Gentianales; family Gentianaceae; genus Gentiana; species Gentiana macrophylla. Next base: position 6,504,891 of record CM047815.1, read on the forward strand.
TATATAGCGAATAGGAACAACGAAAAGTTACATAGCAAATAATCTTCGACCTTCACAAATGAAAATTTTACCCCTAAACTAATGTTAGTCTTTACTATTATACCCGCCTAAAGTGTATATTGTGAATAGGAACAACGAAAAGTTATATAGTAAACAATGTTCGACCTTCACAAATGAAAACTTTACCATTAATCTAATTCTAGTCTTTACCATTATATAGAGTGTCTGCGGCTTCGGTTCGGATCGATTAATGGCGTAATCAAAAGCGAACCAAAATTTCCGGTTAATTGAAAATCCGAACCGTTTGTAAAATAAAACGAATCGAACCAAAATAGTCGGTTTGGTTACATGAATTAACTAAAATTTTCGGTTAATTGAAAATCCAAACCGTTTGTAAAGAAAAACCGAACCGAACCAATCGAAATAACCGGTTGATTAACCGAAAAACCAAACCGAAATAACCAAATTTCATCCAAATATTACAATTACAACAGTTTGATTAACTATATGGTTATTAACGGTTTGGCTTTTCCTATTTGGTTTTGGCTCGGATATAAACGGTTTGATTTTCGTTCGGTTCAAATAATTTGGCAAGACTAACCATAACCGAACCAAAACCGAATCAGTGTGACTTATTAATCGAACCGTGAGGCACCGAATTACCCTGCTCGATTCGGTTTCGGATTATCCGCGTCCGTATACACCCCTACCATTATATACCAGACTAAAGTTTATATAGCAAATAGGAATAACAAAAAGTAGGAAAAGTGTACTACAAAAAAAATGGCCCATGCAGGTCTCGAACCTACGACCTTCGCGTTATTAGCACAACGCTCTAAACGACTGAGCTAATAGGCCTCCGTTTTCCGTTATCTACTATATTTTATATATCCTACTAAACAAATAGCTAACAAATAGCAAAGATACAAAGAAGGGTGGACACCAATTTTCCCTTATCTTATTATACCTTTAGCCATCCATCACAAGGCTAAATCCTCATGTTTCTCAAAGTTGTTTCTTTGTATTGGCTGCCAATAAAAGATTCCCAAGAAAAAAAAAATGGCTGAAGCTTTCATGAGTTTCAATGCTCTAAAACCCAATCTCCAAATTGCTGCTCATCCTTACTCATTTAATAAAGTGGAAACAAGCTCTTTTGCAAAATCAGTAAGCATTTTTTTCTCCTCCCCAATGTTCATTATGAGGATAATTACACTTTTAGTCCCTCATTTTTCTTTATTTTTTCAAAACTAGTCTCTACACCCTATGTATGTATTTTTTGTTACGATAAACACCCTTATGTGTGTGTTTTGTTACGATAAACACCTCTATTTACGTGTTTTTGTTATAATTATAGGACAAAAAATAGGGTGTTTATTGTAATCAAAACTCATATGTATGGTGTTTGTGGTGACAATAAAAGGTATACAATTATCACCAAAGCATTTGAGTTTTTCATATTCTACAATTGCAATTACAATTAGTAGTTGTATAATTGAGGTTTTATTTCATCAACTAAATAAGGTGACTAACTACTACTTTTTTGGCTATAAAATTTTGATTAAGATTGGAGGGTACAAAAGGAACAGAGGATCCAAATTGAAAGCCATTAATGCATTACCAGATTGGCCATTGATGGCTATATTGGTTGAGAATGCTGAAGGACATAGAGAAATCATTACTCATAAAACCATTTGGCATTTAAGTGATTTAGAAATCAAGAATGTTTGTAAGTACATACAATTCTGGTCCTTTTTTTTTTTTTTTTTTAATTTACGATTTTTACATTTCTAACCTCAATGTTTTATATCTACACTTTAACCCCTCATCTGTGTGATTTTTGTCATATGTCAAAGTTATGTTTGTTGGAGTTTGTTGCTTGTTTAACACGTGACACTTTAGACTTGTGTTAAAATAAAATAAAAAGTGAGGGGCTGAAATGCAATTATAAAACGTTGAGGATACAAGTGTGAATTTCAAGAAACAAAAGGTTCATGAGTGTATTTATCCCTTTTCTTTCTTCTTTTTTTTACAAAATTTATACCAGTATGTTTACCGCTCATAATATGAACAGAGATTTTGTAATTTATGACTACAAATAGTGCAGAATTTAAAGATTTTGTATGTTACGGATCTGAATAATTTATGTTACATCTATTTTTTTTTTTATGAATCGCAAAGGTTTAAAACTCTCTGTTTTACGGATTTATCTTATCTTAGAGACACTAATGAACCGAAACAACAAAAAACACACAAATGAGGGGTTAAAGTGTAAATACGAAACATTGATGAATATTTTATGTGAAGTTTTCTCTGCTGCTAAAAATTTTGTATGGACTGATTTTTTTTTTTTTGGCCCCTTTTAGACACACTTTACATCATGTTTACAATTTGGGGATGCTGTTTTTTTGGTTCTACAAAAGTAAGCCTTCACAAATCCCAAATTTGTATATATAAAAAAAATTATTATATTATTTTGATACCTAATTATGATTTTTATTGATTTTAGGATCCTTATTATGACTCTGAAGCATATAGAAAAGATGGAGGAGATGGTACTGGCCATTGGGTCTATGAGAAGGTAAATATTATCTCATTACCTTTAAGGTGTGTTTGGTAGGGAGAAATGAGATGAGAAAAGAAAAGATTATATATCTTTTCTCAATTTAGACGCGTTTGGTTGTTTGGGAAAAGAAATGCGTATTTTCTCAACTTATCAACTTTTCTCCAAAAGTGATTCTTTTCCCTGTTTTCGATTCTCGGCCTACCGTAAAGAAAAGTTCATAAAGAATAGAAAAGTTTTTATTCCCACCACTTATTTTTTCTGAGCATGATTTGTATAATCATATCATTTTTTTCCATTATCTTGTAAATTTTTTTTTATTTTATTTTTTGTTCCAAAATAATATACTCAATAAAATTTCACCCATAGATATGATTATATTCTTTTCCAAAAAAAAATCGATTACATTTTTCATGACAACCAAACATCTTGGTGAGAATAAATTGTATTATTTGATAATTAATTCTCATTTAAAAAAAAAGATAATCATTTCTATTCTCAACATCTTTTCTCTGCATATCCAAACACAAGCTGAGAATTTATTCTTTTCTATTCTCAGCTTTTCTTTTCTCAAGTCTTTTATCATCATTTTTCTTTTTTCGGCTTTTCTCTATACCAAACGTGCCCTTAGAGAGAAGAAGAAAAAAAAAAGTTGAAATTTAGTGTGACAAAATGTATTACTAATTAATTAAGCAAAAATATTTTAAAACTTGAGAATTGTTTTGCAAATCCAACGGTACAGCAAGAAGACATTGAAGAAAATGCTAGAGCAGAATTGTGGAGAGAGGAATTGATAGAGGAAATAGAGCAGAAAGTTGGAGGGCTTAAAGAATTGGAAGAAGCTGGCAAAAAGGAAGAACTTGTGAAATAAAATTGTTATCAGTTTCCATCTACAAGATTTGTATGTAATTCAAAAAAAAAAAAAAAAACAAAGAAGTTTTAAATAGCAATTTATATATTTCTTACAAAAATCTTACAATAAATGTGATGATGAAATCATATTCATTTGTAGAGTCTATTATTACATTACATTACATCCAAAATATCTAGCTAGAGCAGGATGACAGTAAACATGGTGAACTCAACATGGTGAACTCTTTCATTCACTCTCTTCTTCTCCAAAGATATGTTGAAGATATGTTGAACATTGATAGATATTACAAGTTGAGGAAATCGTTTCAGTCTCGAATGATGTTATATCTCCGATGGACCTTATGTCTCTGTGCACTTTTGGAAATGAATGATGTTATCTCGAGATGGACCTTATGTCTCTGTGCTCTTTTGGATAACTCATGATGGATGAAATACTTGGAGTCTCGAATGATGTTATCTCCAATGGACCTTATGTCTCTGTGCTCCTTTGGATACTCGTGATGGATGGAAAGACTAGCCGAGATGGACCTTATGTCCGTGATCGTTTAGATACTCATGTCGTGATGGATGAAAGACTCATATTCCAGTACAAACCTGCAATTCCAAGCAAGGTTGATACATTCTTTAATGGCTTTAAGCTATACACAAAAGATATTAGAATAAAACCTTATAACTATTGACAATGGCAGTCCCACAACTTGCATCGATATTGGTTTTAATCCGATTTATTTGAAGGAATCCATCATAGAGTTGATAAAACACAATAGGCCAAAGAAGAAGCCATCATGTTGATAATCTTTCTTGAATTCTAAAAAGCATTGGTGTGACTAAAAGAAGTTTGGAGAAATGTTGGTAGACCTCAGAGGTAGTGACAATTGCGATCATCATATAATGATTTCTGATAATACGCGCAATATATGTCTACATCATAGGCAAACCAACAAACCAAACCAAACCAAAGCAAATCAAAATGCAGACAAGTCATATGTCCACAAGGAGCTATGGTGTCAAAATGCACATTTGATTACAACTCTCTAAGAAAAAACAAGAACTTTGAACAATGAACTAGGATTTTCAAGAAAACTCAATAGTCCCCAAGAAGTTATGGTGTCAAAATGCACAATTTATTACCACTGTCAAAGAAAAGACAAAAACTTTGAACAATGGGATTTTCATGAAAACTCAATAGTGCAATTAAATGTGAAATTTTATGTGGTGTGTCCCCACAAGCAAATTATAGTAATAGATTTCAGAACACATTCGACATATTCCGACGTGATTTCAGAAAATCATTGTCGATAATCATCGATTTTCGGGATTCACTGGAAAGATTTCACCGAGTGAATTTCAACATGAATCATCACATGAAAAACGATGTAATTATATCAAACCAAGTCTCAAATCGAAGAGCATCTCTCAAATTATTCACTTGTTTCAATGAATAATTTGTATAGTAATAGATTTCAAAATGAATATGCATCTAAGAGATTCCCATTTAGACTAAGTCATCATGCTCAAAAGAGGAGTCTGATGTCCCTGTCTGTTTTATCATCATTTGCATACCAGAAATAAATTCACCCTTAATAAAAAATCAACAAAATAAACCAAAAAAAGGTAAAACATCAAACTTGAATGCATACATCTCTTATCTGCCTAAAGGTTAAATTAGCTAAGTTCAATAAACAAGCTATTCTAAAACACTTAAACCTGTTGTCTGTAAATTGAATCTTTTAACATACAAGTATGATAAAGTAAGTCTGAAAATCAATTATTGTAGTAATTCATTTTCAATTGAGTAAGCTATGCATCAGAGAGATTCCCATTTAGACATAGTCATCATTCTCAGTCTGATGTCCCTGTCTGTTTTATCATCACTTGCATTACTGAGAACACACAAAATTCAATTTTGAAGAGATTTCAACAATTCAACAAACAAACAAAAATAATTATATAAAAAATGTAAACTTTATTCCATAAGACTAATGTATCTGCCTCAGATTGAAGTACTTTTCATAGTGATTTACTCAAAGTATATTTATAACCATCATAGGCAGCCAAATTTATTCATTACAAGAACAGGGATTAACGCATTCAAAATGTGAAGCGAAATAAATAAAAGATATGATCTTTCACATACAGGAGCAGACATAATTGGAAAAATAAATTTAAAATGGTTTTTTTTTTTTTTTTTTTTCGAATCAGAAGCGTATAGTTAATTGGAGACTGAATTGAAATGTAAAGCTATCGGCCGATTAAAAACGACTCAGAGAAGCTTGGCCAAATAATTTAATCAGGGAGGGGAGGCTGTGGCGGAGGTAGAAATTAGGGTTTCAAACCGGCATTATTGTGGCTACAGTGGGAAGGATTATATAACGCTTTGCTTCTTAGGGTTTATGAGAGCGGGAAGCTTGTGTAATTGAGTCGAGACGAGTCGGGCCAATATTTATGAAGGCTTAAGCTCAATTTGATTAAAAATTCAGGCTTGAAATTCGGTTTAAGCTCCATCAAGCCATAAAAATATAAGATCCAACTCTGGCTTATTAAGTATTCGATATAACTCAATTTATCATGTAATTTTGATTATTTTATTAGAGTTAATTTATTTTTTAAAAATTTCATAAAATCGAGTTTATTTTTCCCGATACGAAAGATTTGGTCTCTTGCCAAAGTATAGCCTAGTGAAACCACTATACCGGTGCGGCGGTGCCACATTGGCCACAACTTGGTTAAATAATTAATAATTTATATAACTATTTTTTTTAATAAATATATTTCACTAATTAATTATTTAATATAGTTTATTTCAAAAAAATATATTTAATATAGTCCGATTGCCTCGCGAACTACTCGATTAAAATCTCGAATCTGCCCAGGTCAATTATTCGAGTAACTTTCTTCAATAAAAAAAAAAATATTTTCAGTAATTTGACATGAGCTCGAACTCGAAAAAAAAATGAATCGAATCACATTTTTTTAGTTGAGTACGAGTAGTATGGTTCATTTATAACCTTAGGACGGTAATGAAATTGTCAAGGAGAAAGAGGAAGAACACACCAAAGCTATTTAATTTAAATATCGTTTTGATTATAATGTGGCAAAACACACCTAATCTATTCTTACTTCTTATCTATTGTTCATATTGTCATCTCGTCTCTTTTACAAGTCACATATCATGTATGTGATCTTGTAATTATGTATCGTTATGTACCCTCGTCTCTTTTGCAAGTCACGTATCATGCATGTCATCTTGTAATTATGTATCGTTATGTACCCTCATCAGACACAGTCCATCTTATACGAGAAGTGTTATTATACACCAGATGAGTGATACCATCTTACGAGAAGTTATACCTACACACGACTGCCTACCATCTTACGAGAAGTGTTATTATACACAAAGTGAATGGTCGAGATTTATCCAACTTATCACTACACACGACTACCATGTGAGAAAATACAAGTTTATATAAATCTTAATCTTCCACTTGATATTACCCATAAATACCCGTTGTATAATAGTTTTTCTCCCATCTCAACACCGTCTAAAGCATACTTAATAAATAAACAAACTGTCTACAAGCATTTTGTTCCAAAAATGCCACTAAGTATTTACCAAACATAGCATAAACTTCAATATCTACCATCAAATTTCTAAACTTTCATATTAAACAACAATAATAAAGACTTGTTATACCAACCCAATGTCACTACATTTGCCAAACATATTAGCATAAAAATTAATGTTGGACAATGGACACTAATACAGAATTGAACATTCACAAAGTCAATTACAACCACATACTACATTGGCAACCAGATCACTGAAACAAAAAAAAAAAAACTACACTCCATCTGGCTGAACAAAGGGATTTGCAATCTCGTCTGTACCGTCTGTAGGTGAAACCAGCATCACTGCAGTACCCCGGCAAACTATCAGCCCAAGAGTCCGAGTCTGATCAGTAGTCTTCAATGGATCATCCGGATCTCTGAGATATTCGGTTGCTTCATCAAGTACAAGATTAAGCAACTGATCGTATCCTTTAAGCGTCCCAGACACTTGTCTTCCACCCGTGAGTTTCACTTGAACGCCCTTATCGATAAACTTTGAAAGATCAAGAACCGTTTCCTTTCTGCCCGACATATTTCTTCAACTCAAAGCCAAACTCATAAGACAGTCGACTTTTTGCTGCAATATACAACAAGATGCTCTGTTATACATGCACTTACTACATATATCATCATAAATGCTAATATAAGTAAATTATGCTTTAAAAGGACATTAACAAACAAGCCTTCATCTTTTTCATATGTAGAATTTATTACATTCAATGCCATTGGAGCCCAAATTCTTGATAAGGCTACAACAAATAGCATCATTCAAATCTCCGTTCTTAGAAAACAATCACTAGGCTTTGAATGAAACAAAATAATCATAGCAAAATACTCAAGATTGGATTGAAATGTGCAAAGCTAATAAAAAAAGATAAATGCCTTGTTGGTGTACCTCAGAGGTAGTGACAATTGCTATCATCATTAATGATTCTGATAATACGTGCAATTTATAAATCCATCATAGGCAACCAACCAAGCCAAAACAGTGACATACACTTTGCACAATGACTGAAGTTCAAACTTGAAAATCAAATTATTTAGTTATTAATTTCCAAAAGAATATGCATCAGAGAGATTCCCATTTAGACTATGTCATCATTTTCCAAAGAGGATTCTGATGTCCCTGTCTGTTTATCATCACTTGCATAACAGAAAAACAAAACTAAATCCAATCATTAATCATAGAGAAAGATTCAATAAATCAACATAAAAGGAGACAGAACAAACTTGAATGCATAGATATCATATCTGCCTCAGGTTGAAGTTCTTTTCAAATTGTTGTAATCAAAGTATATTTAAAACCATCATAGGCAGCTAAGTTCAATAAACAAGATATGTTCAAAGCATACACTTCTGTTCAAGTATATTTTAGTCATTCATTTCCAATTGAGAAAGCCTTGCATCAGAGAGATTCCCATTTAGACATAGTCATCATGCTCCAAAGAGGATTCTGATGTCCCTGTCTGTTTATCTTCATTTGCAATGACTAAGAGAAATTCAATAAAACCAACAAACACAAAAAAAAAAGCAAATTTTAATGCTTAAACCTAATATATCTGCCTCAGATTGAAGTACTTTTCATAGTGATATACTCAAAGTATATTTATAACCATCATAGGCAGCCAAATTAACCTATTCAACTGAGAATATATCTTCAACAAAGAAGAATTTAATTGTATCAAACCTGAAAAGTGAAAACTAGTAATCTCACATTGAAAAAACTAAACCATAGGTAAATCTTTCAAAAAAAATAGCAAACTAAACTATGAGGCAATGGATGGAGTCCGGAAACGGGATCCCAGAAACCAAACGAATTAAATAAATTCCAACATCGCCACATTCGAAATCGGAAGAGAAATACTAAATCCATTAATCAAGATTGAATCTTTTGACATACAGGAGCACATGAAAATCGTAAACAAACTGGAAATTTCATAACTCAGAAGCTGAATATAAATTGGAGCCTGACCTGAAAAAGCAATCTGACAGCCGGTTGAGAAACAATCTGGGAGCGGAGGGGATGGCGAACGAAGAAATTAGGGTTTTAACCTGAATAATTGGGGCTACAAGGCGAAGGTTTATATAACGAGTGCTTCTACCGTAGCTAGGAATTAGGGTTTAAGGGGCGTGGTGGTGAAATTGCCAAAGATACCCTTCGTGAATCCAACTTTTTTTTCTTCTTTTTGACAGGATATTTTTTTTTTTGACAGGATAATTTTTTATTTTTTATTTTTTTTGAAATGCATGCATTTGCTAACCCTATCGTTCACGTCTTATTTAAAAAAACACGGATATGAGTGAAAACATAGTTTGATTTTTGGGTAATTCTGTTGTTGGGAGTCTCTATTACATCTGACCGTCAAATCTGCGTCACGTGGACAATAAAACAAAATAGATTTGTTTTTATATACACACGACGCACATCTGACGGTCGAGTCCAATAGAGACTTCCTACCTAAGAATTTTCTGTGATTTTTACTTTAAACTTTGATTTAGGTTAGACTGTCTCCAATGGGCTCTGGATTCAACACTCCAAAGCCTTTTTAAAGTAAATTTTATCTACTTTATTATCACAGTAGTCACTTGAATGCATACTTTTCCTCCAAATTCCTTGAAGCCTCACTTGTGATTTGGAGTTGCCTTTGGAGTAAAAAAAATACCACAAATCATTCATTCTCTCTCATCTCTACTCCTTTTTTTATCTCAACTATTTTTTTATGTATCAATTTCTTTCATTTGAATACTATTTCTTTCATGAAAATTTATTTATGGTGATGATAACTATTATTAAAAAAAAAAAAAAAACAACAACAACAACAAAAAGGCAAAATGATTTTTTCACACGTTGCAAATATAAAATATTTTGTAATCCAAAATATAAAATATTTTATTTGAATTATGGTGGAATAATTTAAGGTAGGTGGAGGGAAAATAAATTGGTGTTTAATGAAAAAAAAAGATTTTGGAGTGGTTTATTAAGTGTGCTTATTGGAGTGAATGATATTTTAAAGTGTTAAAAAATGTAAGTGAAACGAAAAACGATGTGTTTGGAGTGTGGTTTAAAGTAAAACCATTGGGATGAGTTTTAGTCTTTTTAAACACATCAATCAAGCATTTGACTCCTTAAAAGATGAAACAAATTATAACCAACAAAACAATTTCTTTCGTTGTGGTGGGCTTTAATGTCATAGGTTATTAGCGGGCTGTAGGTTTGGCGGGCATGGTTATTAAGCTACTTATTAAAAAGAAAGGTTAAAGGTTGTAAAGAATTTCAAGTTGATCTAAAATGAGGAAAAAACAAAAAAAAAATAGATAGTGGTGAGAAAAAACGCCAGACGTATTCATTACGTGTGTTCTTACTACGTATTCTTCAACCAAAACGTAATGAATACACGTAGTGAATGCGAAGCGTTTCCCTTCTTCTCTCAACCATTATTTTTTTTTCATTCTTTTTTTCCCATTTTAAGATCTTTTTCATTCCGACCTCCTCCTCGACTTTCTAAAAAGAAATTGGGGTACACTTAGCCCACAATGTAGCTGTTAACAATATAAATTCTAAGTCAACAGAATTATCCTCAAAGTCAATTGCTTCTGAATTATATTCAAACACTCTGCTGGAGAAATAAGGGAATATTTTTGGAGAAATAAGGAGTTGGTGCACCTGGATGTGTTGTGTGACAAGATACGCCTCGAGATTACTTTCTATCAAATTATCTAGAAATATTTTAGCGTGTTTTTTTTAAGTAAGTTAGCTGTTAAATAAGTTGTTTAGATTTTCCTTTATTTTCTCTATTTTATTACAACAATAAAGATCACTCTTGTATAAAATAGTGATCACGGCTCCTCTGTAATTCAAGCAAGCAAATACAGTACATTTTACAAAATTACTATCTTCTTTCATTCAATCATTAATTATCTTTTTATCATGGTATCAGAGCTTGATGTGAGTTCAGCCATGTCAAAATTATCACTAAATGTTGGAAATTTCATTACCCTACGACTCAATTCAAAAAATTATCCATTATGGAGAGAACATGCTCTCATTAGTTGAAAGTCGACTTGGTGCATCATATCATCAAACCGCACTCGCACCATCGAATTTATCTCAACCACTACCACCGCAGATCCACGCATCACCACTCAAACTCTCAATCCAGTAGTACACCAAATGGAAGAAATTTGATAGATTATTAAGGGGTTGGATTATTGGTTCTATGTCCGAAGAATCACTAGGACTTGTGATTGGTGTTGATTAGGCATATTCAGTTTGGGAAGCCCTGAAAAGTGCTTATGCTCAAGATTCCTAGGAAAGGAGTTCGACCTTCGTCAACAACTCACTTATCTCAGGAAGGAAGACAATCATTCTGTCAATGATCACATTAGGAAATTCAAGGAGCTCAGTGACAGCTTAGCAGCAATTGGGAAGCCAATCCCTGATGGGGAGAAGGTCTACTATCTATTAACAAGTCTGGGGTCTAACTATGAGACTTTTACCACAACTATGTTGAAACCCCCACGCCCATCTTGCAGTGAACTAATCTCTCAATTGCAAAGCCTGGATCAACGCAGAAGCTGGCTTTCAACACAACCAGTAACACTACTCCAATTTTAGGCACACATATGGCCTTTTTTGGTCGAGACGCACACAGGGACAAGGGCTCGATTCAAGCCACCACAGGGACAAGGGAATTACAATAATAAAGTCAGAAATTCCAGATTTGCCTCCAATGGCGAGGGCTTTTCTCGCTCAAAATAGTCGACCAAATCTTCAACATATCATGTCAAGTTTCAACGCATGACCCAAATTGAAAGGGACATGTACAGAAAGGAAATTTGCAATTCTTCGTGGGTTCAAGGACATGTCTCAAAATTGTGTTGGTGGCCTCAAAAGAAGAAAGCGTAAAAGAAGGGCAAGTTCCTAAAGCTTTGGCTGCATTGACATTGGATAATAGCCTGGTTGAAAGTGATTGGACTCTAGACACTGGTGCCTCCAATCATATGGTAGCTGATCCAGGCATGCTTACCAATTTAAAAAATTACAATGGTTCTGACTCTGTGTACATTGGAGATGGATCACCTCTACCAATTCATGGTGTTGGGGATCTATCTCCATCCACTGCAATTGACAATCTATCTATTAAAAACATTTTACTTGTTCCTTCTATTCAAAAGAATTTATTGTCCATTAGTCAACTAACCAGACAGAATAAAGTGAGCTGCAATTTTTCTGATGATGGTTTCTCTATAAAGGCCAAGGACACAGGGCAAACACTACAGACAGGGAGACTCAAGGATGATCTGTACACCTTAGCTTCTGGCCCCACAGCTCTCACTGCCACAACCCACAAACCATGCCCAACAGACTTGTGGCACCAAAGGCGTGGTCATTCCTAGCTTAATGTAGTTCATGTGTTGAAGAATAAGGGTTTTATTAATGTTCTAGGAAAAATAAAAGTCACCGTGTGTGTGAGTTGTCAGCTTGGTAAAATGAGCAAACAACCCTTTCCACATTCTACACACACTAGCACCTCTCCTTTTGATGTTATTCATTGTGACTTATGGGATCCTTCCCGCTTATTTCTATTCATAAGTACAAGTATTATGCTAGTTTTGTAGATGACTTTTCAAAATTATATGGTTGTTTCCTTTATGCAATAAATCTGATTTCTTTAAAGTTTTCCTAACTTTTGAGAGTTATGTTAAAAACCGCTTTGGAAAAATCATTAAATTTCTTCACATCGATGGTGGTGGTGAATTTGTCAACACACCACTCATCGATCATATGCTTGAAAAGGGAATCATTCATCATATCTCATGCCTCACACCCCTCGAGCAAACCGGTTATGTAGAAAGGAGACATAGAACTATCGAGAGCTAGGGTTGACTATGCTTTATCACAGTAAAACACCTCTATTTCTCTGGTTTGAGGCTTTTTCAACTGCAGTTCACATCATTAATAGACTTCCCACATCCATACTTGGTTCAGACACACCTTACTTTAGGCTTCACAACAAACACCCTACCTATGACCACCTTAAGGCGTTTGGTTCCAAGTGTTACCCTTACACTTGGGACACCAAACACAATAAGTTTGACACCAAGACTGTACCTTGTGTATTTGTGGGATATCACCCTCAATACAAGGGGTACAAGTGCTATCATCCACCCTCTAGGAAGTTTTTTCTATCAAGGCATGTCATCTTTGATGAGTATGCCTTTCCTTATCAAGATGCCATACCCTCTGGATAGTGCCTCTCTATTGCTTATGTTTCTAACTACATTGACTCTTGGATCCATGTCCCTGTCTCATCTCCCCCTCCTATTTTTCCTACTACTCCCAGTATCCCTGCCTCTAGTCCTACTACTAGCTCCTACTCCCTTTTCCCCTACTGTTATTCCTTCCAACAGTCAAGAACCACCTCTCACACCATCCACCAACACAAACACTTCATCTGCACTCCTAGTCCCCCATCTAGTCCAGGGCTCCCCAAATGTCCCATCTCCAAATCCTTCTGCCACTCTAGATCCTCTAAACTCTCCTGGTCCTCTAAACTCTCCTGTCCCATCTACTCCAAACTCACCACCTCCCCCATCACCTCCTCCACCACCTCCTGCTCCACCTCACATTCATCATCCTATAATCACTAGAAGTAAGATTGGTGTGTCTAGACCCAATCCAAAATATGCTCTTCTTACCCACACTTACTCTAACATTCCCACTATCCCTAGAACTGTCAAATCAGCCCTCCAACATCCAGGTTGGTCCACTGCCATGTGATGGGAGTCAACTTTACTATACTTTGGTGTGCAGTCTAACCCCCGTTTATCACCTTATTGGCATGTTTTGGGTAGATTTAGACTTGTTTGAGAGTAATATCGAGATTTATATGCACGGGGAGTTAAACTATCACATCAATAGTAAACTCCGCCTTTTTGATGATATTTCACTCTTTTCCGAGCACTTTTGTCTTGCGGAATTACGCGTGGTGTTTGTTCGTCTATGTTATTGCAGGACTTAGGTGACTCGAGGACCCGGGAGGTGATGTTTTGGGCTAAGGGACATGTCCGTGGCATGAGAGTTGGGTGAAAGTGGAAGAAAAGCCAAGTTTGGAGTGAAGACAAAGCAGACGGGCATTTTCTATACCTCACACGGGCATCTGAGGGAAGGCCACATCAAACGGGCGTTTGCCCATCCCAGACGGGCGTCCATAGAAGTAATGCATCATTCAGAAAGTTATGTTTTCAGCTGGACGGGCGTCCAAATGACCCCCAGACGGGCGTTTGGGTGGGTTCAACCCGATTCAAGAAGCTCATACATCTCAGACGGGCGTCCAGGGATTCCAGATGGGCGTTTGGCCCTCAAGTCATATTTACCAGACAGGCGTTCAGAGGACTGTGAACGCCCGTCCACTGAAGATGGAACCCTAGTAGCTTCATATTCTCCAGGCGGACGGGCGTCTGCCATGAACCAGACGGGCGTCCGGGACCGACAGTATCAGATTTTGACCTACTCTATAAATACGCAGCTCATTCAGCCCCTACTTATGTTTTGGCCGACTTTAGACTTTTCTTAGGCGATTTTAGCATAGATTAAACAGCCTTTGATCCCTTGATTCCCTAGATAACTTCCTTTGATTCTACACATCTTTTATAGCTTAGTTTTGCATTACAAGATCAAAGATTCAACTTTTTGGGTGCAACTATTTCTTCATAGTTTCTGGATCAGATTTTCAGCAGTTATATGGTAATGATGTTTCTTTTATTTATTGTCTTTAGTTCAATTTCCGTCCTTTATTCCGTTAATAGCATAATTATGAGTAGCTAAATTCATGTGTAGTCGAATTATGTGAAAGCGGGCGAAAGCCTTAAGGGGGATGAGATTGGGAGTTGTGTAGTGCGTAAATTATTGTTTAAACGATTAATCCACGTCCTAAAACTTATTTTAACGTCTTTGAATTAGATTGATCACCTAGTTCACTGTCACACACATCGAACTTATAGATGCATTTTGCGGTGAGATGTGGGATGAGGGGTTTTAGGATCGTTGCATAGATTCGGCCTAGTTGTTAGGTCCGTTTCCAATACAGAGGTTTGTCATCGTTGTTCGAGCGACTCTAGAGCTTAATCATGTTAGGTTAATCGGTTTTCTAAAGGGAGAATTAATTAACTTCACATAGGGTGGTTAGATCGAGTTGTTCGTTCTAATCGCTACAATTAGGAGTTGGCACCCGTGGATGTCGTTAAACTACATTGGATAGGTAGGTCGGTTAAGACACGCCCCTGTTAAGTCCTTCCTTAGTGGTTAAAGTAGCTCGTGGGATCGTAGTTCGACTATACCCTTTAATACCTAAGTAAACTCACAAAGATAATCTTTACTTTTGCATTAGTATAATATTTCTCCACCACTATTTTGACCTGAACTAAGTTCTAAGTCGACTTTGGTACTTGGACATTACTCCCTGTGGATTCGACCTTGAGACCACTATACTACCGTTGACCCGATACTCTGTCGGTTAAAGTTAACGGTCAGTTATTTTGCTATCACCATGCAAGAAGAGCTCTCTGCTCTTGCTAACAACAAAACTTGGACTTTAGTTCCAAGAACACCCTCCATGAATGTCATTGGGTGCAAATGGGTGTTCAAGCCCAAGTTAAAACCTAATGGCACTCTTGAAAGACTCAAGTGTAGGTTAGTTGCCAAAGGCTTTCACCAAGTTGATGGTGTGGACTATCATGAGACCTACTCACCTGTCATTAAACCTAGCACCATCAGACTCATTCTTACCTTAGCTCTACACTATCACTTGCTTGTCACTCAATTAGATGTTAAGAATGCCTTTCTCAATGGCCATTTATCTGAGGCCATATTTATGGAACAACCACAAGGTCATCATCATCCCCAATTCCCTCATCATGTTTGTAGGCTTCAAAAGGCTCTCTATGGTCTCAAACAAGCCCCTAGGGCCTGGTTTGATAGGTTCAGTCAGTTTCTCATATCCTGTAGTTTTTAATGCAGTCTCAGTGATCCCTCATTATTTATTTTTGACTCCAATGGATTTACAATGCTTTTATTACTTTATGTGGATGATATCCTACTAACAGATCAAATTTCAGTCAAATATGCGCTTTGTTTCAATTTTAAGCGAAATTTGCCATGAAGGACTTGGGGCCTATTCATCACTTTCTAGTGTGTGAAATACACGTAACTTCGACTCATTCATCCTATCCCGGTCTCACTATGCCCAAACCATCCTAGATCGAGTGATATGATGGTATCGCAAACTTGTTTCAACTCCTATGGAAACTAAATACAAGGAACTCAACAACTCACCGCTTCTTAAAGATCTCACGTTCTATAGGAGCATTGTTGGTGCCCTTCATACCTCACCTTCACCGGACCGACTCGAGCTTCTCTCAGAACTTTGCTTCACGCTTTCTTCAACACCCAACATCTCCACATCTCGCAGCTTTGTTCAAGGCTACTTCGGTTTGTCAAAGGTTCTGCTTGATCTTAGTTTGACTCTTCAACGCCTCACGCGGTCTTCATCTCCATGCTTTCTCCGACGCCGATTGGGTGATCGCCACCGCACTCGCCGCTCCACCACTGGATATTGCACCTATCTTGGCCTTAATTTGATTTCTTGGTGTGCCAAGAAGCAGCATTCAGTTTCCCGATCAAGATCCGAAGCAGAATATCGTGCTCTTGCCCATACCGCAGCTGAACTCACATGGTTAACTTACCTTTTTACTGAATTGAAGGTCCGCTTGTCTTCTCCACCAACCATATTTTCCGATAACATCAGTGCTTTACATCTCACAATAAATCCCATTTTCCACGCGCGCAGTAAACACATTGAACTTGATTTTCACTTCGTTCGAGAAAAGGTAGCTCAAGGCGCTCTTGTCACTAAACATGTTCCGGCTTCGCACCAAATAGCAGATGTGTTGACAAAACCACCAACAAAGGCCTCGCTTTGTTACTTTCAACCCAAACTTTGCCTCTTACCTCGGCTTCGTTTGCGGGGGCACTACAACAAAAAAGATGTATAGAGACACATCTATAAATACATTTTCCAAAAAATGTCTCTAAAAACATGATATAGAGTCAATAGTATAAAAAATGTATCTATAACAAGTATGATGTAAATGTGTAAGACTCTGTGGAGACATTTTACTATGTCTTAATTTCTTCATACATGTGGAGACACGTTAAAGTGTCTTTAATATAGTGTAGTTTTGTGTAATCCTAAGGAAACACTTTAAAATGTCTTAACTTTATATCATTTGGGACACTTTAAAATGTCTTGTACATAAAAATAAAAAATGAATATGAGAACCTGTGAAGACACTTTTGAATTGAATGTCTTCAGTGTATATCAATAAAGTCACTTTCAAATGTCTTAAGTGTATATCTATGAAGACACTTTCAAATGTAGCTATATCCGTATTTATTTATTTATTTATTTTTTGAGTGGACCATATTTATTTTCTTTCACCCTAAAAATCATATCATTTCGGCCCTCTCAATCCGTCAAAAGGAAAAACCCCAAAATCATTTCCACCCCGTTTGCATAATCTATTGATCTGATGGAAAACCCCCGTTTAATCTACTCGAAGTGAGGATAATTCGGTCTCTTCTCAATTCGTAAAGATGAAAACCTCAGATCTCCTCTCCTCGTGTGCGATATACAGGGTACCCGCTTCTGAAAATCATAGCACATCGCAAGGTTACATGGAGTCAGACTGTTGATTGGTGCTTCAGAAATCAGCTCGGAATTTCTGGTAAGCTAGTTTTCCAGTCCTATCTCAGATCTGATGGGTCTTAATTCCTTGTTGAAATGATCTTTTGTCTTCTTATATGTTCTTGTTGCTCATGAAGTGTTTTACTATTCACTTCTGATGTGTTCAATGTTGAACCACCTGATGTGTTCCTCATAGTCGTAGCAATTGCACAAGTGGCAATATCCATTCCAAGATGTTGGAAACCATTATGTGTACTGCATCAAACAAAATAGAAACATTGCTAAAGGCAACAGTAGCAAGAGTAGGCTTGCACCATTTTGAATTGTTGTAAATACAAGGCTGACTCTTTAGAGGATTAGTCGTAGTTGACTCTTTAGAGGATTAGTCGTAGTTTGTAGAAATCTAGGCCCAAACCCATATAAGTGGTCTGCATAAATATAGCATACCTTTGTTGGCAATCTTATCTTCTATCCCTACTGTATAAATAAGCTTTTTGCTTTACTGTTTACAATGTTTCTGCTGTAATTAAGCCTAATAAATTCTTCAGAATTCTAGTACATGACTGTGTTGCTTTACTGTTTACAATGTATCTAGTATAAAAAGTATGACTAATAAAAATTACTAAGGCCCATGCTTATGCAACAATTTTCTAATGCAATTTGGCTTGCAATTTCAACTTTTGTAGCTTTGTTTTCTTGAATTCTATGACCCCATTTGCCTGTTTTGTTCATTAATTTCTGAATTTGGCTTGAAATTCAATGTCAGTAGCTCTGTTTTCTTGAATTTTAAGATCCCTGCTTGTTGATTCATTAACTCATTGAATTTTATGTGTTGGAGTTACGTCAAACAGTATGCTTATATAGAAGTTCATATGCTATTTCTGAGACTTTTTTCCTTGTTTGCAATGATATTATTTAATTCGTGATATTATTATTCATTTCGTAAAATATGGATAAATCTTGGATGACTCTACCAAGATTTACGCTAGAATATGAGAATGGTGTCGACAACTTCATTGATTTTGCTTTTCGAAATTCTAGCTTACAAAGCCAGATATTATGCCCATGTGTACAATGTGTGAATGGTGTTTTAAGGACCAAGGATGAGGTAAAAGAACATGTCATAGTTTGGGGATTCATCAAAGGATATACTTATTGGATAGCGCATGGAGAACTTGTATTTCCTTCCCGATCTTCCTCAAACATAACCGAACCATGTGCATATGTTCATAATGCCTCGGACAACATGATGACGGTCAAATTATACCCGTAAAAGTCATCAACGTTGACCTTAAATCGAGATTAATAATGTATATTTCATATTAAATCACATGTTTATATTTATTATTTAATGTTAAGTGATTATTAATATGATATTTGGTATTTAGCCGTTTTCATTATTAAAAGCCGATTTATTGTGCGATAAATGCTGATTTTGTAGATCACGACAAATCGAGAGGATAAATGTCATTCAATCAATGGATCTCAAGATAATAAGGAAGAAAATCGGAGCATTAATCAAGAGATAAATTAGAGAAATCGGATCAACACGCAAGCGTGGAGTGAGGAGCAAGATAGACGAGAAAAGCGATTAACGTGTGCAAATGTTAGGTTCGGTCGACCGAGCCTATAGCTTCGATCGACCGAGTGTTAGCTCTCGTTGACCGAGTGTCGCCTTTCGGGCGGTTTCCGGCTTATATCGTGCTTATCTTCTAGAACCACCCTAAGTCGGCAAAACCTCTATATAAGCAAGCGAATACTAAATTGTAAAAATACACCTTGAGTACCTTAGAATATCATTCAATAAAATCACTCTATTCATATCTTGATTCAATGTAGTTTATTGAGGTTCCCGAAGAATTTAAGGGTAATGCAAATATGTAAGCTCTTATTTTCTCTTTCTTTCTTTTAAGTAATTAATCCCTCCCAATTATGCTTTATTGTTTGAGTTAGTTAATTCATAGCTAGATGATGTAGATCTAGGCTATGACGTTAGTGGATGTGGCGACACTTTGTCTATGAGGATCCCATAACCTACGTCATATGTTTAGTTTCTATCCATGAATCGCTTAGTTTAATTAATGCGTGTCTAAGTAGTTTATATGATTTCTTTACTAATGACTGCAACTCGCTCACGTATGATGAAACGCCGAGAAATATATTCGGGATTGAATCGGGGATGAAATCGTTCGGGTGACCGAATGGAATCATTCGATCGACCGAGTGTCTATGCTCGGCCGACCAAGCCCCTGCTTGTCTCATAGTTAATCCGCCATGTCTTTATGGTAGGTTTAGCCTAGTTGAATTTATTATCTCAAGGTAGGTATGGCTACGGCTACGTTGCTCGCTTAGTTTAATTAAAACGTGTGAAAAGGAAATACCAATATAAAACTCTTAGGTAGGCTTATGAATTGCTCTTCACGGACGTTCAGCGTTATCTAGGTAGGTTTATATTTGGGAATTGCTAGCACCTGATTATACGTACATCGTAAACTAGCATGAGACTATACTTGGTAATTGTTAGTTGGACGAGGGCTTGAGCGATCGTTTAGGAAGTACGCCTAACCATAGGAATGTTGCCTAAACGAGGTGTACGATTAATATCGGCATCCTTAGTGTCGTAAGCGTGTGAGTTATATGAGATGGAGGCCTTAAAAAGCGAAGTCACGTAACAATAACACAGTGATCTAGTAACCTAACCGGTACTAAGTCAAGTTAAAGAGGATGACTCCCGTAGCCAATCTAATATAGATACAAACGGATTGATAGTTAATAAGTTCAGTTTATTATATAAATTATCTAGGTCCGCATTTATAAAGACTATAATTGGGGAGGTTAATTACGCTGTGTCGAGTCGTGTCTTTACCTTTCTTGTCTTATCTTTGGTCGTAGATCGCCTCTATGTCCTTGACATGTTTAATTAATTGTTTGTATATAAGATGATCCACAATTGGTTCCTCGTGGGATCGACCTTGATTCACTATAGCTATACTACGATGGGCATAGTCCTCTTGCTAGTATTGGTTTATAGTGGTCAAGTATATTATAACTTTGATTGACCCCGATCAAGTTTTTGGCGCCGTTGCCGGGGAACCAACGGTCAATTTTATATATAAATAATTTTCTTATTCATGTCAAGTTTTCTTTTTTGAGTCCTGCTTTTACGCTTTTGAGTCCCTCTGGTTGTCTGCTCTGTCTGAAAATTCCAGATTCCTAAAATAAAAAAATAAAAATAAAAAATTTATTCGGTCGACATAGAGACCTCATTCGGTCGACCGAGAATTTAGAATTTTTGTTTTGTTTTGTTTTGTTTTGTTCTTGTTCTATTCTGTTTACACGGTTTCTGATTTGTGTTTTCGAGTCTGGAATTTCACGTGTCTGTTTATCCCCGTATGTTTAATCCTTAGGTCTGATAGCAGCATGGGAAACCATGTTAAAATCAGTCTACGGTCTGTTTGTTTTTGTTTTTCTTCTGTTTGCAGAAACCAGGGAAGCAATAATCCAAGTCAATAATTTTTCGCGGGCGCTGAGAAAATAACCCAGCAAACATGTGGAGCTACAAATCTAAGATGGGAAAAGCGATGGAAGCAATACCTTTAAAGCACCAAGATGGCTCCGAAAAAGTTTTAAAGGCTTAAATTCTTCGTGGTACAATGTTGAAGGCAAGGTACTACCTTTTTTTGCTTATGTTTTACTATCTTTTGGTTTTTTGAGCATAAGTTAGCCTATACATGAACCTTAGTATGAATCTTAGCCCGGAGTTGGTTCATAAGATTAATTTTATTAGTGTGAAAGGTTCTGCCCCATATCTGTCTCATCTAGAGGGTGTAAGGAAACATGTAGTCGTTGAAAGGAAGCAGTGAATAAAGAGTTCCTCGTAGTTCTGTTGAAATCTCATGGTCCTATGCATGAAATTGCTTCTACTGGCCATGGGAGCAACAAATTGTGTAGTTTAAGCATTCACAATCTAAAGAAGACATTGAGTTTTGAGAGAACACAATCTTCGGCTTTCGTTGATGTTTATGGTGATGGCTTCTCGGTGAACCCACCTTAAACAAAAATGAGATTACGCTTTGGGTGACAATTTAGAAATCGGAGACTCTTAGTACATGGGTTCGGAAATGGTCTAACCATGGTCGGGCGAGTTCAACCGAGCTTCGCTCAATCGACTCCCTCCACGTGTGATGTGCGTTACGCCAGCTTCAACAAGACTTAGCATAGCCGATAAGCCTTCGGGCTAAACGGGGCTTATCTTGACGGGTTGGCCTGAATCGTCACATATGTTCCAAATAATAAGACGGCGTAGGCTTGCCTACATAACCGACCTTATTCGAGTACTTTGATTCATTGTTTCTTATTGTCGTCGCCAAAACCGTAATTTTAACCGAGTGTCTTAGAATTCACTAATTCCTAAAACGAGAGCCGAGTAAGAGCTTTGGATAAATGGTATGGATAAATGTCGTTTCCTAGGTCTCACAACCAAGGGAAGGGTAATTAATCCGCAAAAGCAACAAGCCCACCTCTTATAGTGCTCAGAGGGGTCAATATCTCGTGATCCAAGAATAATGACTGACAAGGATACTTTTGGAACGTCGAGCTGAGGACTTTAAACTCAGAACTACTTCTTTAAAACCTTTAGGATTTCTTTTTAGGATTTTAGGTTTTTCTTTCTTTGAGTCAAATAAGAGTAACGTGACATATGTTGAGGTTTTTTATTTTGCCGTGTTCCGATGGCCATTGGGCTAAGGATGTGCAAAACTTTTTTACTCAATATAGGCCACGTGAAATAAGAGTTCCGTAGGAGAGTCAATAAATTGCTAAAGAAAAGGAAATTTAGCAATCAACCTTAAGATGGAAGCATTAAGAGAGCTTGAGAATTATTGAAAATGTAACAGAGAATGATTGGAGCGAACAAGAACAATTTTGGTCAACTTCCAAAACCTTTTAGAATGGTGATCCAAGTGAAAATTCAAAATGGTGCGCAATTCATTCTGCAACCACCCTTATCCTTTCATTTATACCTTTTCACCCTTAAACCTTTTCGATCCTCTCACCAATCTGCCCCAACAGTTCACATTTCTAACCATTCTTTCATCGCCTCTCTTTCTTTCCATCCGTTTCACTCTCCCACCCAATCTCAATGCCTTAACCATTTTCAACCCACCCATAAACACAATTTCTTACCCATCCTTTATCTTTTCTTCCCAACCTTATGTGTATCTTTTTCTAAACCCATCATACTCTCAACCTCCATTTTGTTTACAAAGTACCTTTGTGTTGCGGAATTTGAAATATTGCTCAGCTTTAATGATTATTTTTTATCATTTTGATCCTAGTTGGGGGAAGTGTAGCTCTGACCCTAGCTGGATTTTAAAGTACAACTAATCTTTCTACCGGAAGTTTTAAATTTCACATTTTTTCCGTCTATTCCGGTCAAGATGATGAATTTCGTTCTGAACTATCACACCGATCCGACCTTGTTGATGACGGTTATGACTTTTACGTGATACATTGGGTTATTAGTAATTTCGAGGAGTAGTTACATCTCCCTAAGTTGTTGATATCCAATGCAAGCGAGAAGTTTCTGCGTTAAGTATTTGATTTTATCTTTAGACAATAGGTCGCATTCAATCATTATACCTTGCCAAGTTTCTCTTTCCTGGATTGAATACCTTTTTCGATCGAGTCACCTCGTGTTTTCCCACGCCGGGTAATGCTTTTGATCTTTGTCTTTTCCACCCGGTTTTTAGATGGAGACTACCATCTTTAGTTGCTTGTTTATTTTTCTTTCTAGTTAGTATTTTTCTTTTGGTTTCTCTTGTCATTGGTTGTATAAAATAAAGTGGCTTAAACTGTTTTTAGGTATTTATACCTCATTACTGCCACATTATTTTATAACTTCCATAGACATGGTGTTATTAACGGTTTCGTGGAGTTTGTCTGCTTATACAGGTTTTCACTTGCTTCTCCACAAAGTGCTGAAATTTACTCCGATCTTTTTCCTTTACTTGAGAGCCGTTTCCAGAGCTAAGTCTTTTTCTTAACTTCTCATTTATTTTTGTCATTGAGGACAATGCCATGTTTAAGTGGGGGGTAGGAGACTTAGCCATGTTATGTTATAATTGAAAATTGAATGAAACGGCACATGATTGAAAAAATTGAATAAATGCCACATTATTTATCTCGTACTTTAGAATTGTGAGTTCCTAGCTAAGAATTGATAGGAAAGGAACCAAGTTTCATGAGTACGTGATCATTTTATACTTATGTTAAGTAAATTTAAGGATATTCATGCCCGCTTTTGCGAGTAGTTATTTATTATTCAATTACTCAACTCAGTGAATCGAGTATACCGCACAAATCATTATAATCAAGAAATTATGTGTACATTGCATAGATGATTGGTTATGTAGACTTAGTGTCGATACTTATTGGTCTGATGTATTCTTATCTTCTTGCCAACAAAAGCGGATTAATAAGCTTGAGACGTACACTGTTTTAAGCAAAATGTTAGACATCTGGCTTGTAGTAACATTACCAACGTAGCCCCGCTTGTGGTAATATTCGATGCTATACATGATCTAAGATAGGGGGATACTCTAAAAAGTTTTCTTCCTTGAGATTGATAGTATTTGAAAAATATGAAAAGAATATTCAACTCTTTACGAGGCTTTGAGTAGTACTCGGTCTCCAAGTCCAAAACCCTATAGATACGCTCTTGCTTATTGTTCTAGTGCTCTAACCATTGCGAGGCATAAGAAGTATGAATGCTTTGAGGTTGGTAGGTTGAGATTGCGGGTTAGCATAAACTCTAATCTTGCCACATTTATATAAAACTAAATGCACATGCACACATCACTTGATTCATAGTAAGTAGTGAATAATGGATATCTTATGAGCATGACTAGTATGAGTTGACTTGAGTTTCTTGTGTAAGTATGATTTGACCATAGAAAATGTTGTCTTGGGAATGACTTATTGATGCTTTGTTCGGGACGATCAAAGTCTAAGTGGGGGTAGTTGATGACGGTCAAATTATACCCGTAAAAGTCATCAACGTTGACCTTAAATCGAGATTAATAATGTATATTTCATATTAAATCACATGTTTATATTTATTATTTAATGTTAAGTGATTATTAATATGATATTTGGTATTTAGCCGCTTTCATTATTAAAAGCCGATTTATTGTGCGATAAATGCCGATTTTGTAGATCACGACAAATCGAGAGGATAAATGTCATTCAATCAATGGATCTCAAGATAATAAGGAAGAAAATCGGAGCATTAATCAAGAGATAAATTAGAGAAATCGAGATCAACACGCAAGCGTGGAGTGGGGAGCAAGATAGACGAGAAAACGATTAACGTGTGCAAATGTTAGGTTCGGTCGACCGAGCCTATAGCTTGGTCAACCGAGTGTCGTCCCTCGGTTGACCGAGTGTCGTCGCCGGGCGGTTTCCGCTTATATCGTGCTTATCTTCTAGAACCACCCTAAGTCGGCAAAAACCTCTATATAAGCAAGCAGCTACGAAATTGTAAAAATACACCTTGAGTACCTTAGAATATCATTCAATAAAATCACTCTATTCATATCTTGATTCAATGTAGTTTATTGAGGTTCCCAGCAATTTAAGGGCTGCAAATATGTAAACTCTTATTTTATGTTTCTTTCTTTTAAGTAATTAATCCCTCCCAATTATGCTTTATTGTTTGAGTTAGTTAATTCATAGCTAGATGATGTAGATCTAGGCTATGACGTTAGGGATGTGGCGACACTTTGTCTATGAGGATCCCATAACCTACGTCATATGTTTAGTTTCTATCCATGAATCTGCTTAGTTTAATTAATGCGTGTCTAAGTAGTTTATATGATTTCTTTACGAATGACTGTTAACTCTGTTCTGTATGATGAAACGCTGAGAAATATATTCCGGGATTGAATCTGGGGATGAAATCGTTCGGGTGACCGAATGGAATCATTCGGTCGACCGAGTGTCTATGCTCGGTCGACCAAGCCCCTGTTTGTCTGTTAGTTAATCCGCCATGTCTTTATGGTAGGTTTAGCCTAGTTGAATTTATTATCTCAGTAGGTATGGCTACGGCTACGTTGCTCGCTTAGTTTAATTAAAACGTGTGAAAAGGAAATACCAATATAAAACTCTTAGGTAGGCTTATGAATTGCTCTTCACGGACGTTCAGCGTTATCTAGGTAGGTTTATATTTGGGAATTGCTAGCACCTGATTATACGTACATCGTAAACTAGCATGAGACTATACTTGGTAATTGTTAGT
Source organism: Gentiana macrophylla (assembly GCA_026214975.1). NCBI lineage: Eukaryota > Viridiplantae > Streptophyta > Magnoliopsida > Gentianales > Gentianaceae > Gentiana > Gentiana macrophylla. The sequence continues at coordinate 6,530,974 of CM047815.1, forward strand.
TGGACGAGGGCTTGAGCGATCGTTTAGGAAGTACGCCTAACCATAGGAATGTTGCCTAAACGAGGTGTACGATTAATATCGGCATCCTTAGTGTCGTAAGCGTGTGAGTTATATGAGATGGAGGCCTTAAAAAGCGAAGTCACGTAACAATAACACGTTGATCTAGTAACCTAACCGGTACTAAGTCAAGTTAAAGAGGATGACTCCCGTAGCCAATCTAATATAGATACAAACGAATTGACAGCTAATAAGTTCGAGTTTATTATATAAATTATCTAGGTCCGCATTTATAAAGACTATAATTGGGGAGGTTAATTACGTTGTGTCGAGTCGTGTCTTTACCTTTCTTGTCTTATCTTTGGTCGTAGACCGCCTCTATGTCCTTGACATGTTTAATTAATTGTTTGTATATAAGATGATCCACAATTGGTTCCTCGTGGATCGACCTTGATTCACTATAGCTATACTACGATGGGCCTAGTCCTCTTGCTAGTATTGGTTTATGGTGGTCAAGTATATTATAACCTGATTGACCCCGATCACAACATGGTAGCTTTGGTGCATGATGCTTTTGGTGTTCAAATGGATGTTGATACTATTGATGCTACTAATGGTGCTGGGATGCAAATGCCCAATCCCAAAGCCAAAAAATTTTATCGATTGATTGATGATTCTCAACAAGAACTATATCCGGGGTGTAGGTCATTCACTAGCCTTTCATTTATTCTCCGTTTGTTGCACCTAAAATGTCTTGGAAAGTGGAGTAACAAGCATTTCAACATGTTATTGGACTTGTTAAGACCTAGTTATCCCGAGGGTGTTCAATTACCAAAAACATATTATGAAGCCGAAAATATAATGAAGGAATTGGGACTTGGTTATGATAAAATTGATGCTTGCCCAAATGATTGCACCTTGTATTGGGGGGGGGGGGGGGAATCAGGATGGAAGAGTTGTCCAACATGCCAACATCCAAGGTGGGTGATATCTGATACAGATACGGATGGTTCTATCAAGAGGATTGCACATAAATCATTATGGCATTTTCCATTGAAACCAAGGCTTCAGCGTCTTTTTATGTCATCGAAGACAGCATCCTTTATGAGGTGGCATGATGAAGGTCATATAAATGATGGTTGTATGAGACACCCAGCAGATTCTCCAGCGTGGAAGACTTTTGACTGTCATAATCGGTCTTTTTCCAAAGATAGTCGTAATCAAGGACGGAGCCAGAATTTTAAATCGGGTGGGCTATTGGACTATATCGAGTTTGTCGGGTGGGCTGGATTAAGAATATTTTATGGATCCGACTAGACTACATATATTTTTTAGTGTAATATTTTTTTACCCGAGTGGGCTTAGCCTCCCTCAATTTATACACACCTCCGTCCTTGGTCGTAATGTGAGGTTAGGATTGGCGGCTGATGGATTTAATCCTTTCAAGAACATGAGTACCAATCATAGTACATTGCCTGTAATTTTGATTCCTTATAACTTGCCACCGTGGATGTGCACGAAGCAACCTTATTTTATCTTGTCGTTGTTGATCCCTGGTCCTACTGCTCCCGGAAATGACATGGATGTTTATTTGGTACCTCTTATAAGTGAGTTGAAAGATTTATGGGAAAATGGTATGGACACATATGATGCTTCTCGTAAGGAAAACTTTCAGTTGCGTGCTGCGTTCACTACAAAAAAACAGCAGTTTTGCGACGGACTTTATTTCCGTCGCAAATTTACGTTTGCGACGGATGTTTAATTGTTTGCGACGGGACATTTGGCGGGACCAATTTTTCCACTTGGCGGGCAAGTTTGCGACGGAATTTTTATTAATTTGCGACGGAATATTTAATAAAATTTTATAAAATTATTTTATTATTCTGAATATATATGTTTGCGACGGAATTAGGGTTATTTTGCGACGGACATTAAATTCCGTCATAAAGCGGCGGATATCATCGAAGGCATCCATTTTCTTCCTCATTTCTCTTCTTCATTCCCCTCTTCTCACCCGCCCCCCCCTGCTGAAGCTCTTCCGGCGCCACCTCCTCCCACCACCGCCAGCCCACCCACAGTATGCTCTTCCCTCCCCTCCCACCCCCTCTCCCCAGCACCCGATTCCCCCCTCCCCGCCCCATTGATATATATGTATATATATATATATATATATATTTTTTTTTTTTTTTTATATATATATATATATATATATATATATATATATATATATATATATATATATATATATATATATATATATATATATATATTGTATATGTATATGTATGTACAGTTTTATTTTTTATATATATATTTTTTTTTCAATTTATATTGTATATATATATTGTAGTATGTAATTTTTGTATATTGTAGTATGTAATATATTTTTTCGTTTTTTTTTTTTCGTTTTTTTTTATGTTTTTTTTTTATAGTGATCATATGTAGTATAGATTTATAGATATATATGTGTAGTAATTATAAGTTAGAAAATGCTTACTTATGTGTATTAGTTAGATAAGTTAGGAAAATGCTTAAGTATGTGCAAAAGCGGATGTTGGTTGAATTGGTTTGTTGAATTGGTTTGTTGAATGCTTAAGTATGTGCAAAGCCGGATGTTGGTTGAAAATGCTTAGTTTTGAAACCGGATGTTGGTTGAATTGGTTTGTTGAATTTGGATTGAAATGATGATAAGTATGTGCTTACATGATAAGCATAACATACATAAGGTCCTCAAAGGGTGCTTTGTTCCTACCCGTTTGGAAAATGGTACTTGGGGGTATTTTTTGTTATCCGGCAAAGCCTCCGAATTATTTTGACGTCGAACCTTTGACCATGAATCGAAAATTTAGGTTATAGTGTTGTTAGTTTCATAGTAAGTTGAGTAAAACTGAGTTTGCAAAAGTGTTGAGACAACTTTCAAAGACTATTGTTAATCTCATATTTTGTATGATATGATGTGTAGGATTGAAAATGAAGAGAATAGAACGTAGTTGGATGTACGAGAGGTTGGATGCTAACAAGAAATTTAACCCGGTATTTGTGAATGGTGTGGAGGAATTCATAAAACATGCAAAGCAGTTAGATTCGTTTCGGGCAAATAATGGAATGATGAAGTGTCCATGTAGTAAGTGTAAGAACACTAAATTTTCGATCGAACATGACGTGAGATTACATTTAACTAAATATGGGTTTTGCGCAAACTACTATGATTGGGTGTGTCATGGTGAAGAGTTTCCCATTCCGATCAACATTCAAAGAAGAACGGAATGTGAACCCTTATCGAGACATGGTTAATGACGATTACGTGATAGGATTGATCACGTAAGAGAAGAATTTCTTAACCAAGAGGAGAACAATGAGACACCAAACCCTGAAGTTGCATCGCTTTTTGAAATCTTTGAAAACGCAGAGGAACTGTATGTGATGGAAGTAGTGTCTCCCGTCGCAGCGTCTTCTAGGTTGCTCACTTTGAAATGTGATCACAACCTCTCTCACAAATGCGTTGACGGGTTACCGGTTTGATAGGAGATATTCTTCCGAAGAATAACTTAATGACCTCGAACTTCTATCAAACCAAAAAGTTGTTAAAGGCATTAGAGCTACCCCATGAGAAAATACACGCGTGTCCCGCGGGGTGTATGTTATTTTGGGAGGAGGACGCAAATCGGACAAGTGTCGGAAGTGTGACCATGATCGATATAAACCGAAAACGAACGCAAGAGGTCAACGTGTGCCTAACAAAGTGATGACTTATTTCCCGATTGGACCTAGACTCCAAAGGTTGTACGCCACAAAACATATAGGCAAGGAAATGAGGTGGCACGCGAAAACCCCAGGACAAGCGGTATAATGGCCCACCCAAGTGCCGACGCTGAAGCTTGGAAGCATTTTGACCAAATGCACCCGAGTTTGCTAAGGAGCCTAGAAATGTGCGGTTAGGACTTTGCACAGGCGGTTTTGCACCTTTTGGTAATTTTGGGAAGAACTACTCTTGTCGGCGATCATGGTTACACCATACAATCTTCCGCCAGGTTGTGCATGAAAAGACAGTTTATATTCTTATCAGTGCTTGTACCGGGGCCGAAAAATCCGAAAGGAAACCTCGATGTTTATTTGCAACCATTGATTAAGGAGTTGAAGCAGCTGTGGGAAACAGGGTTGTTTACTTACGATGTATCCACAAAACAGAATTTTCATATGAGGGCTGCACTAATGTGGACTATCAATGATTTTCCTACGTATGGCATGTTATCCGGGTGGACTACGGCTGGTGTGAAAGCTTGTCCCTATTGTGGTGATGGAAACAAGTCGTTCTGGCTCAAACATAGTGGTAAATGCACTTGGTTTGATTGTCATCGGCGCTTTCTCCTCAAGACCATATTTTTCGTGACCGATAAAGGTTTTTTGAAGTCCAAACAAGATGAACACGCGACTCCACCCGTAGATTTAGTGGTGAGGAGGTATGGGAATTTGTACAACACCTACCAAGCATCATTGATGGCTCAGATTCAGACTTGAAACGGCTTAAAAACTCCAAGAATGGTTGGTGGAAAAGAAGCATATTTTGGGATCTTCCGTATTGGAAAACATTGCTCCTTCGACATTGCCTGGATGTGATGCATATTGAGAAAAACTTCTTTGAAAAACTGATTGACACGGTTATGGACGTTAAAGGCAAAACTGCTTGTGGTCCAAAATCTGCTAAAGATTTGAAAGAGCTTTGCGTAAAGCGCCCGATTGTACACTTGTTCTTGACAAGCGAAAAAGAAAAGTGTTGTGTGAATGGGTCACCAAGTTGAAATTCCCGACGGTTATGCTTGAGACCTGAGTAGGGCGTAGATCATGATCAATACATTCTACGTGGTTTGAAAAGCCATGATTGTCACGCTTTTATGGAACGTTTGTTGCCGCTGCCCTTCGAGAATTGATTCCGAAAAATGAGTGGAATGCATTGACCGAGATAAGTCAATTCTTTCGAGACTTGTGTCTTTGCTACCCTAAAAATAGAAGACGTGATTCGTTTAGAGAATAACATTGCCGATATTATTTGCAAGTTAGAGAAGATTTTGCCTCAGCCGCTTTTTTAACTCGATGGAGCATTTACCGGTACACTTGCCGTATGAGGTCAGAGTTGGTGGTCCCGTGCAATATCGATGGATGTATCCATTCGAAAGGTTTTTGAATCACTTAAAATAAAAGATTGGTAACAAAGCTTTCGTAGAGGGATCAATATGCAATGCGTATTTGTTGGAAGAGATTTCAAACTTCTGTTCTATGTATTACGATGATCATATTGAAACAAAAGCAAAGAATCTTGATGTTGGTGAGACTTCGGCATCAGCAATCGTTTCAGATTTACCTGAGTTATTCCGTGATCATAATGGTACAACAACTGGGAAGTGCAAGACGAGGTTCTTGGATAATAAAGAATATGACTTTGTGCACAAGTACGTATTGTCTAACTGCGAAATCATGAAACCGTATGAACTGTAAGTACCTCATTACTACATATATACAATGCTTAATGATTTTTACGAACAAATATACATTAACCGACAAAATGATTCATTCTTAGATTGTTCGAGCAATTTATTCGTGTTCAATGACCTCAATTGACCTCGATGGATATTTGGAATAAACATGAAAATGAATTTACCAAATGGTTTGCACAACAAGCATCATTGTTGAATGATGATTTGCTAAAAGCTTTGGCAAGTGGTCCTTCTCGTCAAGTCAAAACTTGGAAACGTTATTCGATTAACGGCTACAACTTTCGGACATTCAACCGGCAACCGATATTGGTAAATCTTCATCCAACAACGGAGTTTGTGTCGATTCCACGGAAGGTGCCGACTATTATGGCACTTTAAATGAAATCATTGAGTTGGTGTATTATGGAGCTTCAATCGCTTACAAAGCCGTATTGTTCAAATGTGATTGGTTTGATAATTACGAGCGTGGCATGAATGTGCATAAAGATTATAAGATAGTTGAAGTTCATCGTGGTAGAAATATGGCGCTTATGATCCATTTGTTCGGCTTATCAAGTCGAGCAAGTCTACTATGCTCCATATCCAAGTTTGAAAAAGACAAAGATCAATGGTCGGTTGTTTTCAAAACAAAGGCAAGATCGACTATCGATGCTCCCGCCGAGGAAACCGTTTTCCAAGAACAAGTGATCAATGATGTTTCCCGATTATCTGATCCTCTTAACATTGTCCACCAATATCTTGATGTCGATGTTGACTCCGATGTTGGGGATAATGACTTGGATGATGATGAGATGGCGGATTTCATTCAACAAGAAGATGGAGAGGAAGAAGAATCGGTTGATGATCTAGATCTCGATGAAGAGGAGGAAGAACTCTTCCATTCTAGTAGTGATAGTGAATAATAATGTATTAAATATTTTATTTTGTCATCATTCTTTGAATAATAATGTATTAAACATTGTAATTTATTATTAATTAGTATAAACGCCTTTTTATTATAATTGCATTTAGATTAGTATAAACGTCATTTTCTGTGTCAAATAGATGTCGGTAGAGGTAGAGGTAGGTAGGTAGACGCGGTAGGGGTAGTTCCCTCCCCGGAGCGTCTTCCTCCACACATGACTCACGGTTTGGATGATGAGATACACCCAGATGACCGAGGAGGATTTGGGTGTCATTGTCAATGGTGACCTTGGATTGCCGTTTTTGGATCCCGAGGGAGATGGTAAGTTAATACATATCTTGCTTTAATTTGTTTGTATTTTTATTTATATTTTGATTAACCAAATATATTAACAACTTATTGTTTTCAATATGACGGAGTTTACCGACAACTATGTCAAGAAAATGGCCAAGACCGCCATAATCGGTGGCTTAACACTTTTGCCACCACGTGGCATAATGCCACCAGAGCAAAGAGGAAAGGTGGTGGCACGCATTTAGGGTACGCTGCTCATATAAATATAACTATACATAAATATAACTATAATTATAACTATACATATAACATATATATAACTATGTTGCGTGCTCATTTCAAACCTGAAAGTTACGCCACGAGCGCTGGTTAGTGAAAGCTTTTGAGCGGTATGCTATCAACAGAGGTCCGTGATTATATGTATCGGGCTCAAACAAACCCCGTGCTCGGCTTTGGATGACCCCGGATATTCTCCGTCGATTCGAGGAGTGGATTGGGAGTCCCGTAAGCAATTATTCAATATTTAATTAATAATACTTGTGTTTTATATATATATGTATGTACTAACTTGTTTATCTTATGTCGAATAGGCATTCAAGGAAACATCTGCGAAAAGAAGATAAACCGAGCTTCGGATCCGGTGAGGAAGGGAAGATCCACAGGACACATGCTATGGGCGACGCGGCGTTATCGATTTCGCTCGGGCAATGGAGGACAATAGAGAAGTGCCCCTATCGGTCGGAGATCCGGTGACTAGTTCGAAGAAGAAGAAGTCGGGCAACTTCGCCTCGAGGAAGTTTGAGAAAATCTTGATACGTTATGTATTCTAAATATTATATATACATTATATATATATCATGTAATTATTGTTACTAACAAATTTATATCATACTTTACAGACGTCTTCACCTCGAAGGCGAAAGCCCGTGAGACGCAGCCTGGCACCCTTGTCGGCGAGTCGCGTCTTTATTACGGCTTGGTGGTGGTTACGACAAGAAAGGGAGAGTTTTTGGCATGGGGTCACCGCCTCCATGTACTACGACAGAACTGCTTCATCGCTCGACACTCATCCGGCGAGACATACTCTCGGGCATACTCACCCGCCTCACCCAGAGATGGCGAGAGAAAGACAGATTAATGCAAAAACAAAGCGAGGTTGGAGGAGCTAGAGAGAGAGAGAAGCGCGTCGGAGAAGCAGACTAGCGCGAGATGGAGGAGTGGATTACCCAATGGTTAGCGGCATCCTCCTGGAGGGATGCAACCCGGTCTGAGGCATCACAGAGACCCGATCCGATCACGGACCTGGAGGAAGTGACATGGGTTTAGGTAGTACACCGGGTCTGACTGGGTGACATATTGCTTTATACATTTTTATTTATTTTGGCTTATCGTATCCCCTTTGACATATCCCCTTTGACATATCGTTTTATTTATTTTGGTATCGTATCCCCTTTTATATTGTTGTTGTTGATAGCCGGTAGCAATTGTAATGCTACCGGGAAAATTATGGTCGCTTTTGGCGGCGGTGGTTTGGCCGGCGCGCAAAACAAATGCATAATTTTCGATTAATTTTAACTTTGCGACGGAAATATTCCGTCGCAAAGTTGTTTTTGCGACGGAAAAGTGTATTTGCGACGGATATGTAAGGATCTAAAAATAAAAAAAATTATTTAACAAAAAAATATTTGCGACGGATTATATATTTTTGCGACGGATTTTACATTGTTTTGCGACGGAAACTATATTTTAAAAAAAATAAAATACGTTATTATCCGTCGCAACATTCGTCGCAAATAATTTGCGACGGATAAACCGTCGCAAAAACTCGGTTTTGCGACTAAAAAATGCGACAAATAAAAACCGTCGCAAATCCGTCGCAAATTAGGATTTGCGACGGAATAAGCCTAGTTTGCGACAATAACCTTCCGTCGCAAAAAGCCCAGTTTTTTGTAGTGGTTTTTATGGACAATTAGTGACTTTCTAGAACAATGGAAAGAAATAACTGCCTATTGGAGAACTGATGAAGCGAAGGTGAGAAAGAACAATGCATTGTTCATTCTTAGGATTGTCAATATGCCTAATTTCGTCTCGTATTCTTGCTTGTTATTTATTAGTTGGCTCATAGTTAAAGTCTGTAAGTTGAACAGCCATGGTCTTGTTTGTCTGCATTTAGTCCAGTTCCTGCATAGGTTCAGGTTTGCATATGCATCTTGTAATGATCCTTGGCTCATAGTTAAAGACCTAATCTTGTTTAGATCAATTCTCAGATCTCTGTTTGCATCAGTTTGCATTTAGTCCAAGTCATGTACTAGAATTACATTAGGAAGTTGTTGATGAGTCTTGTTACGATACATAAATGCATATTTTTTGGGGTGTTTTGACATCTGGACCTGTATAGCTGTTTAGACTAGCATCATTTATGATGTTTGGACATTCATTGTAGCTTGTCTTGCTTTTTTATTAGTTTTCCATCATTTATGATGTTTGGATACTTCTTGATGGAGTAGAATAGTTGTCTATGTTCATTTTGAACCTGCGATCTTACTTGTCTTCCTTGTTATCTTTTTATTACAGCGCATGAGCAAGAAGAATAAGAGAGTTCGATAGAAAAAAACAATGAATCATAAGACAGGAAAAAAATCCTTTGCTCAAGTTTACGATGTTAAGTACTAGTTCTCTCTTAATTCATCGTGTTTTGTATCATATTTACTTCATGGAATTAAACATGTTTTATTAAATAGAGGTATATATGTAATTGTTGTGTAGAAGGATGATGAAAAGGATGTGGGGCCTCCTACCCGTGTGCGCTTGTTCAAAGCATGTTATCTTGATAAAAACCAAAATGCAAAAAGCGTACGCCGTTCTGAGATATTGTGGTAATTTATCTAGTATCTTATACAAACTAACACTTTTTTATATGCTTTCTTATCATGAGTGGTTATTCTTGTTCATATTGATTTCAGGCTGCGATGGATGAGAGGACTAGTCAACTTCTTGCCGGTTTTCATAATGAAATCGCTCCGGATGATGTGTTTGCACAAGTCATAGGGAAAGATGGAAACGGTCGAGTGCGTATGATGGGAGGAGGTGTTGCCCCATCAGATCTATGGGATAGTTTCCCTAGCCGTGGTGTCAGCTATCTCATGGCAATGGAGTATAAATCTGCCTTAGAACAGCAAGCAGAAATCAATAAAAAGCTAATGGATGAGCTGGCGGAAATCCGTGCGATTCTGAATCAAAGAGGCACCTCATCTGCTCGTTCAGCTTCATCTGTCCAGCAACATGTGCAAACTAGTCAACCACTGCAGGTACGTATTTGTTGTATTGTTATGATTAGCTTAGTTTGTTAGTTTCTGTACAACAACAACCTACTATTAAAAATCGCTTAAGTGAACCTTTAGTAGCTTATGTTTCAGTACTTGAAAATCACTTATGTTAAAAATCTGCAAAAAATAAAATAAAATTGACTGAACAGTTTAGTCCTATGTGCAGTTTTTCTTTGACATTGATTGAACCATATTTTTCTTTTGCTATACTAATTAGTCGATCAAACCTTGTTCCATCTTTCTTGGGTCTGTAAATGATGCACTTTTTCTTGCTTCGTGGGATAGATAAAAACAAGTTAAAGATTGTATCTTTATAACATTTTGTTTGTTGTTTTTAAACATGACATATAATGTGTCTTGTGATATAATTTAGCTAATTTCTCGAAAAAGTTCAAATCCTCTAAAGTGCCAAGTCATGAATTTAATTTTGCATGTGGATCAAATCTTGTTCATAATTTAAATGTTGAAGTTTGATTATTGGTTTCTCAATTTGGTGTGTTCAATTATGCTAGAAAGTTATGTTTTGACTAACAATCGCTTTTATGTTTTGTAGGGCACAACTAATTATATTGTATGGTTATATCCTAGGTCAATACTTTTGTTGCTATGAAAAGCTTTTACAATGCTTCAAAAAGCATGCTGTCGAAGGAATTTTGCAATCTTTAGACCCGACTTGTGTGGTTGGAGGTCAACCTGTTGGGTAAAGGTTGGTGTTCGATATTGGTTCAAGTGCGGTCGATCCTTTAGAAGAGTTTATTCGACCATTTGATATGTTTGAAACAATTGGTGACGTTGTAGGAATTCAGTTGCTTGGCCAAAGCGTTTGGTATGTTTAATGATTTGAACTTTTATTATTCTTTGCAATTTTGTGTCATTTCGGACATAATTTATTCATTTTATTCTATATTATAGGTGTATAGTGCGAAGAAGAGTGATGCTGCGGATGGAGGACGTTAGGCAATGGAATCACATTGGTGAGAGACATCTGAATTCTTAGAACTTCTTACTAATTTACATGTTGAAGTACTTAAATATGGTAATTAATTTACTTCTGTTCAGTCTAATTATAGAAGAGAAGGTAATTTACATGTGGTGCATATTAGACTTGTGTTCGGTTACGATATGTTATAGAAACCATGCAGTTTTTATTGGTTATAAGTTTCTTCTTCTCTGTTAACGACTTTAGTGTTTCTGTGCTAATTTCAAATATTGTGACCTGCAATAATAACTCATGTTATGCTAAGTGACATGAACCAGGTGTGTTGTGCTCTTGTCTTGACCTATATGCCCTTGGTTCAGGTCTAGATCAGCCTTAGTTTCTATCTTATTATGGTCTTTGTTATGAGCATCAGGTCTGCCCTTGTTAAGTTTCCAAATAATTGGACAACATGTGAAGTGTTCGTATACTTCTGATCTGATATTGTTAAGTCTGTTTTTAGTCTCAGAAAAGTTTCAATCCTGTATGCATATGCATCTACCTTGATCTTATTTATTATGTCCAGACTTGTTCATTCTGATTGCACTGTTTTGCTTATCTATGTTCAGATATTGTTTTCTAAATACATAACATGAGTGTTTAATGATTGAAAGTTGTGATTTCAAAAATTGCAGGTCAGTGAGGAGTATGAGCTTGAAAATGTGTTGAATGATGTCTGGGCTGATCCTATAAGAAGTTCATTCTCATCTTTAGTTTCAATTTAACCTATATTTGAACTTTTGCTTTGGCATCTGTTATGACTTTTGGTTTATTTTTATGTAATAAATGAATGGTCATTGTTGCGGCGTTTTCAACGTGTGCAATAAATGCCTGTGGAGGCGTTTTTAAATGGGTCCAATGAATGCCATGTGGAGGCTTTTCTTAACGTATCAATCGTGTAGCTTTAGAGTCGCTTTGTGAGTGTATTTGTTTTGATAATGTTGAGACATTTAAGATTGCATCGTTAAGAATCTAATGAGGCGCTTCAAGGTATCAAAAGCATCCCCGAGGCGCTTCTTAGAGTATCAAAAAAGCATCCGAGGAGGCGCTTCTTAAAGTATCAAAAGTAGATTCACTATATAGAGACAAGAGAACTAGTGGCGCTTGAAAACGTCACTTCTAGACTCAAACGCCTCCATACGTTACTTTTAAAGGCGTTTTTCAATGTCACTAAATCCTGTTTTTCTTGTAGGAGGATGTTAACAATATAAATTCTAAGTCAAAAGAATTATCTTCAAAGTCAACTGCTTCTGAATTATATTCAAACACTCTGCTGGAGAAATAAGGGAATATTTTTGGAGAAATAAGGAGTTGGTGCACCTAGATGTGTTGTGTGACAAGCTACGCCTCGAGATTACTTTCTATCGAATTATCTGGAAATATTTTAGCGTGTTTTTTTTAAAGTAAATTAGCCGTTAAATAAGATGTTTAGATTTTCCTTTATTTTCTCTATTTTGTTACAACAATAAAGATCACTCATGTATAAAATAGTGATCACGGCTCCTCTGTAATTCAAGCAAGCAAATAGAGTACATTTTACAAAATTACTATCTTCTTTCATTCAATCATTAATTACCTTTTCATCAGTAGCTTCGTCTTTAAGCAACAAATATGGTGTGGGGCTTAATACCGCGGTGTCGATAAGTTCGTTAATATTAAATAAATTATTTAATCAGCACCACTCAATATGTGACACTTGGAACTTTTACGTTGCATCCCTAAAATCAAAGATTCCAAAAAAGAAAACCCTCTCAGGCCAACTTTGTCAAACGCAAGGTGCTTTCGTATCTGTGGAAGAAGAAAAAAAAAAGAAAAAAAAAAAAACGCAAGGTTATTAATTAAAGATTTTTGAGCAGATATTTTGAAAAATAATGTGGCTACAATTTATCATTTCCCTATCACAGCCAGACAAAATTTAGTTAAATGGTTCTAATAAATCAATAGGAAGACAGCAGATGAACTGAAAAGAAAACTGTCATATTAGGTGTAAGGCATAAATGATTTTTATTAAAGGGAAAAAGTGCAAAGGGGAAAAATAAGAAGCATAAAGGCAAAAACCTAAAGCCAAAAGAATTTATGGCTTTATTATGGGTATTGTGGGACCCATGACTAACATACCTTTTATATAAGTTGTGGTCTGGATTTGCTAGGTGACTTGAGTCACATAAATTTAAACACAAAAAGTTTGGTACTTACTGTCATTTTATTGAAAAGGGAATTATCTGTAAATTTGCTACTTTAGTTTAGAACATGAGTCATGAGTATATCTCTTTCTTAAAATACCATGAATTACATTTTCTACTGATAAATGGCTTGACTGTTTCAAAAGGGCCGATGGACCCTAAACGGGAGTGTAGATGTTTGAGTCGAGAAATTTCATTCGATTCTTTAGTATAATAGTGACGATGCCAAAATCAGTCTTTATCCACGCCGGCTCTTTTAGTGCTTTTACATTAAAGAAGGAGAGAGAGATGGCGCGGATATCCCATTAACCGGATTAACACGGTCCGGCCGCTCGCCCCATCATTTTCAGTCGACCGATTGCTTAGAACCGACCTCCACCGATCATAAGCGATTTGAGTTCCGTGTCCGACCTTTTAAGGTCGGACGTCGCTACACTAGCCGACCGACGCGACCAACCTTATCGGACGACCTAAGTCCCGAACTTACCAAGCGTAAGGACCCGACACCCGGCTCGGCCGTTCTCCCCGACCTTCAAATTCGATCCGATTCGGCTCGGGCCATCCATGTCGGCCAGAGTCAGTCTCTTAATCATATTTCCCACGTGCGTAATAAACTGATACTTTTGGAAAGGACCTCTAGTCGTTTAGACTCCAATCTTTATCATTGAAATACGAATATTTGAATACCATCATTATCTCCTAGAATCAATGAGATTAATCAATCGTAATCCTTTTCCTTAGGGAACACGTTATTCAGTGTCCATCACAGACACGCCACTCGCTGACTCTAGGACACAAGCCCCTCTATATAAACAAATCCCTAAGGAACTACGATGACTTGATTCCAATCCCAAAGATTGGATACGTGCGCGAACACCACCGCCGTCAAGTGCAGTCTAAAATATCTCAAATCGCCCCCCTCGTTTTGTCGTTCTTCATATTCCGGAAAATACCTTTGGACAATCGTCAAGAGAAAGAACCCTAAGATTAAAGGAGACGATTTTTGGACTGTCAATAGCAATCTTATTACTCTGAGTTACTAGGTTACTTGATTAATATCTCCACACATCCCGTGGAACGTGGGGTGGGGACCCTCATGGTTAAAGTTTAACTATTTCTATCCATTATAATATGTATCAATGCTAATTCTAGCACCAAGGACATAGTCAAGAAATTACATTTGGATTGGCTGATAGACTATATTATAATAATTAGGTGGACTGGTTAAGATGTTATAATAGGTAATGTCGAATGATATAAATTATATTAGTATATATATATATATATGTTTTGGGGTGGCTTAGCCCCTGAAATGTCACAGATCCCGTCCTTGGCTAGCACAAGTCGTTGGAGGATTGATTTGATTTGCAATACCTTCCGCTTGCATTAAGTTTGAAGTATTATATCTTTGCCTTTATCCGTGAGAAATGTTGCAAACTCACATGTTACTATCACGAATATTGATATTTCCTCGATCAAAAGCGGGTATCATCTCACATATAACTTAAGGCGACAAGAGGTTGAATCATGTATGGCTTTTTCTTCCTAGCCGTATTTTTTTTTGAGGACGTTATGGTATTGAAAGGTGCAACCAAAGATTATCCGCCTTTTTGCTGGAAAACTCTTTTAAATGCTCTACCCATTTCTACGGGATTGAGACAAAAGGGAATTGGTAATGGACTTTGTGGTGTTTGCAAGCAAGAAGACGAAACAACATGTCACTGTTTTTTTTCGGATGCACCACGCAGAGAGGTTTGGAAACAAAGTACTTGACGGTAATTATTGGCGAAAATTTAGAAGTAGGTCATTTTAAGACGTCTTGAATTCCATGTCGACAAAGAAGACGAAAAATGGGATGCTCGGATAATCTGTATATTGTGGTGGATATGAAAGAGCATATGCAAGTTGATTTTCGAGAATGAACATACATCAACTTCTACGATAATTTTGCTCGGGTGAAACTGGATCTTCAGCTTACATTGAAGCGAACGAGAGAAACGAACCGGAACCGAATCTTATAAATCTACATAAGTCGTGAAAACCTCCCTGCCCAGGTATGTCAAAATTCAATGAGAATGTCGCTACTTGTGATATCAAGTTAGCAATTGGTGGTGATCAACGAAATTGTAAATGAACAATTCTTGACAGTTTCACATACTTATTGCCACCTTTCACATTGCTCACCCCTACTCTTACTACCACCATAACCCTTCTTCAATCCTACCCCACTACTATCCCATCTCTCATTACCCCTACCACTTTATCATTGCCCATACTTTTTCCTTCACCACCACTACTACCTTACCAAACCTTTACCACCCCACCATCTCCACCTCTACCTCTCAACCCTCTAACCTACCCTTTACCCTTACCCTTATTGCCTCCACCTCCACCTCCACCCAACCCCTCATATTTACGCTTTCCCACATCCTACTACCTTACCTCGCCTACCTACATACCCTTATCCTTACCCCCCACCTCTTACCACCTTCTCTCTACATATACCCTCAACACCAATATCATCCCTAACTTCACCGATACCAAACCACCCCCTCCACCCTACCCCTGTACCCTCGCAACCACCTCTTACCCCACCCTCCTCACCATTACCCTATCATTTACCCTCACCCTACCTCCTATTCCATCACTATCATCTTACCGCCACTCTCGCCTTTTCCATCACTCATCACCCGCCGTGTTAGTTATTTTAAATTACTGCTTCATTTTGTTTTACCGTGTGTTAAATATAGTACTATAATGCCTTCATTGCATCCTATTACATTAGATTTCTTTCATTCAAATTCAATATGTTACCTTAATACAAACAGACCATTAAGGTATGCCCATTTGGTGCATAGTGTTCATTTCCTGAGAGTACAAAGAGCATACATAACCAGTACCATGAAAGTACTTCCATTTGGTAAATGGTGTTCTTGTCTTGTGGGTCCATAGAGCATATGCATAACCATTTTCAATAGAACATAAAAAACAGTTCCATTCATGTGGCCTTGTCTCACCACTAACAGTTCAAGAACCTACTATATTAAAAATGTCATACAGATTTCAAACAAACCATGGAAATAATGCTATTTGTCATCATTATTGCAGACCAAAGGGTCATTACATCTGGATTTTGGTACATACAATATACTCCTACTTGTTAGTATGTCCTTATGTAACAAGATATTTACATCTTAACACTCAGGCAAGGTAATGTAACACCTCTACCTGATCAACAATCATACAAAACTGCAAAATGGGATAATTTAACTATAGTACACTTTTACACGCCGCGCTGTTTGATTTATGCCCTTTCTTGGAAGATAAGAGACCTAGATAATGCTGCAGGATTCACCTGCAAAGCCGGGGCTGCGGAAGGCGAGCATTTCTTCTCACTAGTCCTTTGTTCAAAGGCTTTGAAAAGCCCTCTTTTGTTGCTCATTGAGTCATATGTAATCCCAAGTGTTGTCCATATAGAGCTCTTGGCAGCTTCCTCAGGATCATCAATCCTCAATGTTTTCGGAACTAGAACCGACCCTTCTGAGCATTTCGGTTCTTGGGATTCACCGCCCTCAGATTCTTGGGATCTAATCACTTCACCATTCCTAGAATGCTTTCCTAATGTTGATGAGGAGTTAGGAAGCAACCATGGGAAACTCCAAGGACCATTCATATTACAATTCCATAAAGGTGTTGGATAAATTGGCATATGATATCCAGGGGACAAAAAGCTTGCATGGGGACAGCAGGATTCCATGGATAAGGCCAAGGTACACCCGGAAGATAAGGAACCGGAGACGAAAACCTGTTCATTTGCTGCAAAACAGGTTCTTGTTGGCCATTGTTAGCACCTTGATGAACCTTTAAACTTGAACAATCAGTACCATTTCCTACTCCTTTCCCACAAGCGGATGTCACTGGATCAAGTTTATAGAATCCATTTGAACCACCATTAACTGTGTTTTTGTTGGTCATGTTCAAAACCGAAGACACGGGATCACAAAGCGGAAGGTCTTGACCAAAGGTTAGAATAGATCCATTAGGCCTAAAGTTAGGGTGGTGGAATCCGTTCGGAGCATCCATTTGAACAGTTTGAAGGGCTTCAGATATAGTTATGGAGTGACAATTGGATGGGAAATTCTTGTTCTTTCGTCGTCCAGCTCCTACAGGGACATTCCTCATAGTACCTCCAGCAGTCCAGTATCTCTGACAACTCTTGCAAAAATGACGAGGTTGATTAACATTGTAATTGTTGTAATAACAGAACTTTGTATCCATACTATTGCAACGCGGGCACGGGAGGATTTTGTCCGGTTTCTTTAACGCCTTCTGCTGCGAGTTGTCCGTGTTCATATCGCCTGATCATTTTCAACCTCATCCATGGAGGTTGAACCAGGCCGCTGTCTTCACAAACTGATACAGCTTCAATGTTTTGTGATTCCTCAAGAACTACATCTTGCTTTTTCTTCTGGTAATGATTTGCAATTCTCCTCAGTAAAACCAATCTGTGATATATATTTAAACAAGTAACTTTATGAATTCCAGTTTGAGCAATCAATCAAGTACTCCTTTGAAACATAATCAAAAATGGCAAATCCATTACATTTCTTGGTGAAAAATGGACAAAAGAGAAATCCCACAAATTTTCTCTGGTGTATTTATGAAAAGCCATGCCTATATTATTCTTGAAGAATCAAGAATCCAAGAAAGTATAACCACCCAATAATTAAACAAAATTGAAGTTTTGTCCATTAATGAAAAATTTCGATTCAACTATTCCAGAATTTCAATCCAAACAACAGAAAAACAGAAACAGTAACAAGAAAAATCACATATTGCAGAATGGAAGGAAAATTTAAGCTTTGATTTCACTAATATAAATGCAGAGAAAAGTTCTGAAATTGCAGAAAACATTAGAATGTTCAAAATTGAGCAGAAATCAGTTGAATTAAGCTAAGAGAACTTCAAAACCATACTATTTAACCGCATGAAATGCTAAAAACTAGCTTACACACAAAAAAAATTGCTTTTTGTATTTGAACCGTACCTTTTCATCTTCATTTTCAGTTTCAGTTCCGCTCTCTTCAACTTCGCTCAGCAATTCACAACTATTTCCTTTACTATCATCACCGGAAAATTCTTCTCCGGCATGAAGAATATCACCGTTATCCATCAAGCAAATCTTCTTGCCAAAAAGCTTGATTTCTGGATCTTTGACTTCCTTCATATTCTCAACCAAACAAATCAAAAACAAAAACCCAATAAATTTTACTAACTACTAATATCAATGAATTCCAGTTCCAATTCACACTCCGATGATGTCTGATCAAGTCTTAGTTGGCATTGTTTGGATTGCGGATTTTGATTTTGGTTTGCGTTTTAATATACGAGGAGGAAAAGGGGATGTGGAAAGCCACGTAAGTAAATGTCTTATTTTTCTGAGCCACAAGTTTTTATTTGTGGCCAGTATATTTTTTGCTTTAAAGAGAAATTATTAAAGGTAGATTCCATTAATTTATGGAAGATTTATGCACCTACTTGGAGAAAAAAAAATGATGAAGTGTGGATGTTTATGAAATTTGGATAAATACGGTGACGGATTCAGAAATATTATTGACGATGACAAATTATGTCACCTTAAAAATCCGGGTTTTTCCTTCTGATATTGATGAATAATCAAGAACCTTAATACCAAGAACGAAGAAGGGGTTTTTTGTTTACTAATTTGAGCCTAAAGTGGGATTTTTAGAGTCTTTACGTATCTCATTATTCTTCCGGAATCGCCTTTACGTAGCTCACTTAACGCGTTGATTTATAAGGACAATGCGCGTGACCTAACCCTAATATGAGTCGGTCTGTGGCTATTGTCATATCTACCCTTAATTGGGCTTTACCGCTTGCCGAAGTTATCCGGTGGATATTGGGCCAACATAGGTGGTGTGACTCTGTTCTCGATGTCGATCCGCCCGACCTGGGAAGATCGACTCCTGAACTCACGCCCCGCCTTCGCTCAGTAAGTCGATAGTCGTGACCTCGAGCTCCTGATATATACTTCGCTCGAGGATCGATATATGTGTCATGGCTCCGAGACCACTAGTCCGACGTGTATGCCTTATCCGCTCATACGCCTTAGTAAATATTTGATCCACGGGTCCACTCGATGATGATATATCGAGGTGCGTAACCCGATATCGTCATAAGCCCCCGGACACTGGAGAGACGACTACCGTTGTCCGAGGTCGATTCGCCAATTTGAAATCATCTTGAGTTGGCTTACATCTTGGGCGGAAATGGTGTAACCGCTTCACATGCCACTGTCTCCTAGCCAATCGTGGCCGTTCATTATGACGTCATAACGCACTAACGCTTCGTTTTACGCCATAATCGACGTCGCCCTTGATTCTCGCAATATCTGGGGGTTATAATCTGCTGGTAACCCCACAAACACGCCTTATCATTTATCGCTTGCAACTTAAACGCATAAAGAGGAGAGGAGTCCAGACGGTGAAATCATTTCTGCCTATCCATTTTCTCCGTTATCTCTTCAGAAAACACAAGTAAGCATTCTTTCTGCTATCCTCTTTCTCTGTGTTCTTACCACTCTTGCTTGAATCCATCCATGTCTAGTAGTGCTACACTTTCTGATAGGGTAGAGGAGTCTCATTCCGGCGATCAAACACCCATATCTGCCCCTTCCGATCAAACCCTTCCCTCAAATCCTAGGGAACCCTTAGGTATTATCAGGGAACCTAAGAAATTGTCCACCAGAATGGACGGAAAAGGGCCCAAGGGGTGCACTTCCTGTCTCACCATGGACGATCTCAACCAACTACGGCAGAGATATGGGCCATCTAGCCTCAACTCGGTGGCTCGGCTCCTTCCGGCCACCACCAATTTGCCGATGAGCCCCGTAAGGGTTCTCAGACGGTCTACGAGGCCCAACTATTGATGGGGCTCAGATTTCCCCCTATGTCCAGCCGGTCCAGTCGTTTCTTCGCCACTATGAGATCGGCGATCTCAATCGGGCCCGAATGCCATCCGGACTCGATGGGCTTTCGATTGCCACCGAGTCGCGGGTATCGGATTTACCGTCCCTTTGTTCCG
Organism: Gentiana macrophylla; assembly: GCA_026214975.1. NCBI lineage: Eukaryota > Viridiplantae > Streptophyta > Magnoliopsida > Gentianales > Gentianaceae > Gentiana > Gentiana macrophylla. The sequence continues at coordinate 6,551,250 of CM047815.1, forward strand.
ATGGTGGCACAAGATTGCTGCGATGCCAGATTCGGGGTGGTACACGTTTCAGAAGCGCACCAATCGTCACGAGTTCGTGTCTCGAGGACCTTCATCTCATGGAAATTGGAAACCCAGGTTCTTCTTTCTCCGACATGGGTCGGATAACCCTTATGTCGGCTTATGGAGGTCGAGAGAAGGAAGAGATGACAAAGCGGGGTGGGAAGTCGCACTTTAACGAAGCTCTGTCCTCGAGAGATTCACATTCGAGGTGGTTACACAGACTGAGTCTCTTTACGACCTTGCCCGCCTCGAGGAGGCGCGGGGCTCTCGCCTGTATAGCCTTCATGCCGCGATCAAGAAAACCGTAGGAAGCTTTATTGTTTCGTTGCTAAGTTTTATTATTGTTTTTTGAAGTTGTATCTTTATTATTTCCGATACTGACTCCTTTTTCATTTATGTAGTGGGCAGATTCTCGAAGGTCGCTGTCCCAAAGGCTTCTGCTGTGGCTGCCGCTGTCGCTGCATCTAGGTCGAGAGTTGTTCCTCCGGCGTCCGAGGAAAGACCTGTTCATGATGTCGACCCGACTGAGGGTGTCGAGTCAACTACCCTTGTCGCACAACCGACCCCGCCTTCCACCTCGGGGGGACTCACCCATGAACACCGGTCGATACGTGAAGTAGAGGACATTATCGACTTTACTGTCGGAGGGGGTGAAGAGCCGTCTAGTGCTGAAGCGACTCGGTTGCAAAAGAGGAGGTCGGGCCTTGAGGAGTTGGTGAGAGATCAGCAAAGGCTGGCTAAGAAAGCCAAGGTCACCAAACCCTCTCTCGACCTTGCCGCCACGGGTAGGATGTCGGCCGAAGATGTCGAGAGGCTGGACGACCAGGTCCTGGCCTCTTCCCTCCGAGAGCTGGGTCGCGTGGTAAAGGCTAACTCTTGTCAATTTCCTGTCTTCTTTTTTGGAACTCATCACGCCTATGCCTTAACTTTTTTCTTTTTGGCAGCATTACTTTATGAGTCGAGAGGCTTCTCGACGTATGAGCACGCCGTCCGAGAATGAGGAAGAGCTGAAGACGCAGATCCGGAGGTTGAATGACAGGCTTGCTATCGAGTCGCCTAGTGTCACTTTGGTGCGGAATCGCGACTAACGTTTTCAAGAAAGAGGGTCGCCACGAGATAGAAAGGTCAAGGAGGAGCGGAGGCTATCATTGCCGAGCCGAGAGAGACTGGCCGCGGCCGGCCGAGGGAGGAGGCTCTTTGCAAAGTGGCTCTCGAGGAAGAAGCCGGCGCGAGCGATCGATTCTTGAAGAGAGATCAATTGAAAACCGAACTTGACCAGGTCCCTGGGCAACTTGAGGAAGCAAGGACCGCCGCGATACTCGAGTATCGGAAGTCTGACGAGTTGGGTAACGATCTCGACGTAATGATGCAGACGGCCATACTCGGAGGATTCACCAAGGCGGTGGACCAAGTGAAAAAGGCCTATCCGGAAGTCGAGATCGACCAGCTCGAAGAGCCTGGCTGCTATGACCCTGACTCGGAGGCGTTGTACGACCTGTACTTCGACGAATTCCAACAGGGCATATCCCATGCTCAGAAGTATGGCGGTCCCTCAGTGTGCCCGACTCCTGATAATACGACTTCCGCTGCTATCGCTCCTGCTCCGACCCCTGAAGACGCTGATCCGACCCCCGATGCTTCTACTTAATTATCTTGCTTCTTTCAAACTTTGATGTCTTAAACTTTAACTTGCAATCATTTGTAAATTTTATCAACTTGAGTAGACTTGGGTGAATATTTATTTTATCAGGGTTGGTCATTTCGACCTGGCCCTAATTTGTTTCGAAATTTATCCCCTTTTATCTCTTCTTGTTGTTATTTACTCTTTTCTTTTATTACTGTCTTTGGCTTTCTTGCTTGTCGAGCCTTTGGCTCTGTTTGCTTCTGCCTTATCGATGTAATATTGCCCCCCCAAGTGTTTTATAAACTTTAGTTCATAATGCACTTGGGCTCAATGTGGCTTGTAGGTCGATCTAGTTGCCTTGGCTTCTTAGCCTCATAGGCTTACTAGATCTTTGAGTTAGTCCGTCATTGCGAACTGTCCTTGTCTCGGTCTAACTGCCTTTTGGGCTGGTTAGACTTCCGACTTGGACGCTGGGCCCGACCCTGCGAACCGTCCTTCGTCTGCCTTATTCGACCCTCAAGTTCGGCAGGCTTTCGACTTGGACATTTGACCCGACCCTGCGAGTCTTCTTAGTGCCTTCTGCATCATGTGCTTATGGCGTTGTCGGGAGTTCCGACTTTCGGATTGCTCCATAATTTGTCGAGTGCAACTTCGTGTCCTTTTGGACTTAGAATATTACAAAAATGACTTAATAAAACTGTAGAAAAAAGAAACCATCCTTTAATATAACGAAGGTGGACCCGTCTCATGGATTGATTACATATCTTAAATAAAACGAGTAAAAACAAACTGATCAACTAAGGCTTAAACGTAAAATTTCCTTAAATTATTCGCATGCCATTGTCGAGGGACTGTGGTTCCGTCTGCTCGACCTAGTTGATATGAACCTTTAGGGTGGACTTTTAGAATCTGATACGGGCCTTCCCAGTTCGGGGAGAGTGTCCCGATCTTCTTCTGTCGACTTGCTTCATTTTTCCTCAAGACTAGATCTCCGACTTTGTAATATCTGTATTTCACTCTGGCGTTGTAATATTGAGAAATCTTCTGCTTGTACCTTGCCATTCTGGCTGAGGCCATTTCTCTCCGCTCCTCGAGATTATCCTTCTCATGTCGGATGTCGGGGTCATTTGTCTCAACATTATACGCTAAAACTCGAGGGGAAGGGACGCCGATCTCCGCAGGGATAACTGCCTCGCACCCATAGGTTAGGGAGAAAGGTGTTTCACCTGTTGACGCGTTTGGAGCTGTCCTGTACGACCACAGGATGCTCGGGAGTTGTAACGCCCAGTCTTGCCCTTCGGCCTCTAACCTTTTCTTCAGTCCGAGTTTAATCTGTCGATTTGTCTGTTCGACTTGACCATTAGCTTGAGGATGAGCCACCGAAGTGAAGTGCTGGTCGATGTGATATTCGGCTAACCACTCTCTGACTCTTCGATCTTCGAATTGAGTTCCGTTGTCCGAGATTAGAGCCTTCGGAATACCATACCTACATAAAATATCGACCCATAGGAACTTCTTGATTGTAGCTGCTTTGATGTCGGGTATGGCCTTGGCTTCTACCCACTTGGTGAAATAATCCACTGCTACGATCACAAACTTGTTATTTCCTGGGGCTCGAGGTAAGGGTCCCACAATATCGACTCCCCATATATCGAAAGGCCATGCTGATGAGATAACATTCATTTCTTGTGCCTGTTGATGCGTGACATTATCGTGTATTTGACAAGAATTGCATCTCTGCACCAAATTGTTCGCATCTCGTTGCATTGACGGCCAGAAGTATCCTGCGAGCTTGCATTTTCGAGCTAACATCCTAGCCCCACAGTGATTTCCACAAGCTCCCCTATGGATTTCTTCGAGAAGATATTCTCCCTCTGTCTCTGATGCGCATCTCAACCATGGACCTGTGAATGATTTCCGATAAAGTATGTCATTGAAGAATGCATATCGGGCGATCGTAGTCGGACCTTTCTTGACCGCACCTTATCGTTGGGTAATATTCCGTCCTTTAAGTAAAGGGCAATCGGATCCATCCATGTGGCTCTCTTTGAAAAAATATCGGTGGGCCTCTATCTCTTCAAAGCTTCTCTCTGTTAGCGACTCTACTAACACCTTCTTGCTAGAGACGAAATTCGATGCTAACTTGGACAGAGCATCGGCCCTCTTGTTCTGAGTTCGAGGTACCTGTTCGAATTGAATCGAGTTGAACTTCGGCACGAGGCCTTGAACTACGGCCAGATACTTCTTCATAGTATCTTCCTTAGCTTCGTATTCTCCTTTGATATGATTAACGACTAATTGCGAGTCACTATAAACGTTGAGATTTTCGACCCCCAGCTTCAGAGCGAGCTTCAGACCAGTAATAAGTGCCTCATACTCTGCCTCATTATTAGTTGCCTTAAAATCGAACCGGAGAGCGTATGGAAACTCCTCCCCCTTCGGGCTGACTAATAGGAGGCCTGCGCCTGATCCCTCCTTGCTTGAGGCTCCATCAGCATAGAGCATCCATCGTTCTTCCTGACTCTGCTTTTCTTGCTCGAGCCGCGACCGAGAGATACCCTCGGCTAAGAAGTGCTAAAGCTTGAGCCTTGATCGCGGTCGCGCGCACGAACTTCGATGTCGTATTGAGCCATCTCGATTACCCATTTCGCGAGTCGACCCGGAGGTGTCGGGCTTCACGAGAATTTGCTTGAGTGGTTGGTCTCAGAACTACCACTATAGGGTGGGCTTGAAAGTATGGCCTAAGTTTCCGAGACGCGTGTACCAACGATAATCGAAGTTTCTCACCGCGAGTATCGGGTTTCGGGGCCATGTAGAGCTTTACTTACAAAATATATGGGCACCTGACCCTTTTCCCCCTCTCGGACCAAGACCGAACTCACTGCTTCCTCGCAGATCCGATAGATAAACCAACAACCTTTCCCCCTCTCGAGGAGAAGTGAGAGTAGGTAATTCAGAAAGATTTGCTTTTAATTCCTCGAAGGCTGCCTGACATTCGCTGTCCCAATGGAAAGGACTAGGCTTTCGGAGAATCTTGAAGAATGGTAGTGCGCGCTGTATTGGGTGATCGAGATAAAAATCTATTCAGTCTTTGCCATCCGACCAAATGAGTCTCTCGAACCTCTTTCATATTTCGAGTGCGCATGTTCTTTAGCGTGTCGATCTTATCGAGGTTAGCTCGAATCCGTCTCTCGACACCATATACCCTAGAAATTTGCCTGTCCTCACCCGAAGGTGCACTTTTTGGATTAAGTTTCATGTCGGATCTCTTAATACCTCAAACACTTCCTGGCGTCTACCAAAAATTGCTTCATCGATCGGCTTTTGATGAGTAGATCGTCCACATGAACTTCCATATTCTTACCAATCTGCTTCGCAAAAATTCGATTGACTGCCCTTTGGTATGTAGCACCAGCATTCTTTAGTCCGAATGGCATGGTAACATAACAAAAGGTGCCAAACTCTGTAATGAATGCGGTCTTCTCCGCATCTCGAGGATCCATAAGTATCTGATGGTACCCCTTGTACGCATCGAGGAACGCAAATACCTCAAAACCGATGGTTGAGTCAACTAACCTGTCGATCTTAGGTAGCGGATAGGAATCTTTAGGGCATGCCTTATTCAAATCCGTGAAATCTACGCACATGCGCCAGCTGCCATCTGGTTTCTTCACCAACACTGGATTAGCGAGCCATTCTGGATAAAGTACTTCTTTTACTATATTTGCCGGCGATGTTGCCCGACTTCGGACTCGATAGCTTCCAATCGATCTTGCGCGAAGTTTCGCTTCTTCTGTTTGACTGGCTTTCTGGCCTGGTCAACTTCAAGTTTATGGATGGCGATGTCTGTCGGCAGACCTGGCATGTCGGATGCCTTCCATGCGAAAACATCCTTGAACTCTTTCAGCAAGTCGATCAATAACTGCTTTTCCTGAGTCGGGATCCAGACTCCGACTTGGACACTCTGATCGACTTCATATAACCACAAGCTAACATTTTCAACTGCCTCACTCGAGGCCCAACACTTCTCTTCCTCTTCTTCCGGAATAAGTTCCTCAACAAGGACTTGTTGCACCGCCATCTTACCATTCATTACTATCGAATTACAGCTTCTGGCGATTTCACTATCCCCTTTTACCTCGTGGGAACCATTTCGAGTCGGGAATTTCATGCTGTTATGGAATGTCAAAATTATAGCTCGTAACTCAAAAAGGGCTGGCCTGCCTGAAATGACATTATACGCGGAGGGAGCTTTCACGACCACGTAGTTTAGCTCTAGCGTCCTCCCTTTTTCTTCATCACCCACTGTCGTGAGTAGCTTTATGGAACCCATTGGATGGACTGCCTGACCTGTGAAACCGAATAGTGGAGAGGCTATGGGCACTAAATCTTTCTCTTTGAGCTTCATACCCTGGAATGCCGAGTAGTACAAGATATTCACGGCGCTACCATTATCGACGCATACCCTCGATACTCTGGCGCGACTTATAACCGCCTCAATTACTAACCCCTCACTATGACTTGTCGACTTAGGGACGTCGTCTCTGGGGCCATACCCGACTTCCGTGGTCAACCTTGGCTGCTTACGTGGCCTCGAGCTGTCGTCAAGGTTCTCGACTGCTCGTTCCTTCTCACTCTCCCCTGGCCCAAATATCATATTCACATAATTATTTGGGCGATTATCATCATAGCGGTCCTGACCATAGTAGTCCCTATCGTTATCGAGGAGATCGGTCTGCGTGCGGGGATCGATCTCTTCTTCTTTGATTCTCTCGGCCGACCTCTATCCTGGTCGAGGATTTTTCTTTTGAAGTCTCACGCCCTCAGGCTCATTGTAACGTGATCGGTCCATGACCTCATCCGACTTTCCCTCTTGGATGCGAGCCTCGATGTCTTTCTTTAAATCGAAACAGTCCTCTGTCGAGTGACCTGTGTCCTCGTGGAACTCACAATACTTTGTCGACCTTCGTTTTTCTCGAGGTTTTTTGATCGGAGGTGGCCTCTTGGCCAAATTCTTAGAAACCATTACTGATAAGACCTCCGCACGTGACCGGTTGAGGGGAGTAAAATCTTTATCCTTTTTACCCCCTTTTCTCTCTGACCGGCCCGAGGGAGCTGCCTCGATACGATCCCAAACAGATATTTTCCTCTCTACGTCTTGCTGTCGAGACTGGTTCTTATTTCCTCCTCGACCATCTTTTCTCGAACTGTCCATCCACTCGGCTTGGGTGTGCCTACGCACTGCCTCCTCGCCCTGACAAAATCGATGGACGACGTTCACACATTCGTCCATGTTTCGTGGTAGGTTTCTGCTTAACTTCTCATATAGCTTGGTGTTGCCCAATCCCCCCACAAATGAAGTGATCAGGACTCGATCCTGTGGGTCCTTGACCTGCATGGCCTCGAGGTTAAACCTCTTCAGATAATCTAATACCGACTCGTCTCTATGCTGTCTCACGTTTGTGAGGTGCGTCTCGCTCAACTGGAACTTTTTGTTGACGATGAAGGCGTCTCTGAATTTTCGGGCGAGCATAGTGAAGCTGAAGATGGATCTGGGCTTCAACTTGGTAAACCACTCTCTTGCTCGTCCTACGAGTAGAGTCTCGAATGCTCGACATCGCATCTCATCAGGTGCAGCTTCCAGCCTCATCTGGGATAGATACCTGTGAAGATGGTCCTCCGGGTCGGTGGTGCCATCATACGGGTCTATCTTAGGAATTTTAAACCCCTTGGGTTTAGGATAATCTTCAATCTCCTTGGTGAAAGGAGATTCTAACCATAACGAACCCTGGGTCTTTCCCAGGATTACGTCTAACTCTTGCCTAACGCTGTCTTCATCGATGCGTATGTGCTTCTGTTGGATTTCTCGCCTCCTCCTTTCGACAGAACTTGAGGAAGCGCTGATCTCTTCAAACTGATCTGGCTTAGGATTATAGGCGGCGTTATTCAGGCCGCCTTCCGCCTGTTGTTGCTGTTGCTGAAGTTTCTGTCGGTTAAAGGCTTCCGCCATTATTTTTCTCAGAGCATTATGATCTATCGCCGCCAACCCGATCCACCATGGCTTGGTGCTCAGGGCAAGGCCACGAGTTTGCTTTGGCGGATTTTCGTGGGCGGTCTCTAAGACTTGGTCTTTATCTCCTGAGGCTCCACACTGCACTGCTGTGGATTCTCGCGGATCCACGTTTTTGGAGGTGGTTTTCCTGGCGGTCTTTTCTTTTGGAGGCATGATGATCTTGATGTATTCAACAAAAGAAGGGCCCTCCTTCTAGCGCCAATGACGATGACAAATTATGTCACCTTAAAGATCCGGGCTTTTCCTTCTGATATTGATGAATAATCAAGAACCTTAATACCAAGAACGAAGAAGGGGTTTTTTTATGTTTACGGCTGAGTCTAAGTGGGATTCTTAGAGTGCCTACGTATCCTGTTATTCTTCCAGGAATCAAGCCTTACGTAGTTCCTGGAACGTTGTATTTATAAGGACAATGCGTGACCTAACCCTAATATGAGTCGGTCTGTGGCTATTGTCATATCTACCCTTAATTGGGCTTTACCCCTTGCCCAAGTTATCCGGTGGATATTGGGCCAACATAGCTGGTGTGGACTCTGTTCTCGATATCGATCTGCCCGACCTGGGAAGATCGACTCCTGGAACTCACGTCCTGCACTGCCTGTAAGTCGATAGTCGTGACCTCGAGCTCCTAGATATACTTCCGGCTCGAGGATCGACATATGTGTCATGGCTCCGAGACCAATAGTCTGACGTGTATGCCTTATCTGGCTCATACGCCTTAGTAAATATTTGATCCCTGGGGTCCACTCGATGATGATATATCGAGGTGCGTAACCCGGTATCGTCAATTATGTTTAGGTTATAAAGAAAAATTTAAAATAAATTTTTTCACTAGGCTTGATTTTTTTTCTTCTATATGTAAGATATAATAATTTTTTTTTTGTTTAATGGATCTTATATACAGCATATGTAGTTCCGTCCTAATCAAATATATAGGCACCCTACTCAATCCATTGTTGGAGCTCAATAACGAAATTCGACTTTTTAAGAGTCGAATTTACGATCTCTGTAAAGTTTAAATTTACACAACTTGTTGTGTCCTGAGTATAATTTTTTCTAAATCTGAATATTAAAATTTCTAAGATGTTGTCTTTAAATGATTATGTGGAAAGGTTAGATTTCTACCCCTTAAGAAAGGTTAAAGCTATTTCAAGTTAAATACTCCTCTGTTCTTAATTATATGTCGCAGTTGTCAAAATCAAAATTTCCTTTTTATATGTCGTAGTTATATTTTCAATACATATTTTAATAATTTTTTCACTTTTCAATATTACTTTTCAATTTTATAGGCTCATTCAACCAATCAATCTTTCATATTTATTACACCACTATACTTTTCAAGATTTTTTTTGAAATACTCATTTTCTTAATTTGTGCGTTTTTATCAAACACAACATATAATTAGGAACGGATGAAGTAATTACTTTTTAGTACATATAAGTAATAAAACTCTTCGTAGTAAAATAAAATAAAAAAAACAATGAAATGTCAATGTAAATGATGATTTGACATATTCTCTAACAATAGGAAAAATAATTTTTTTTAAAGTTATTTGAGATAAGGATAATTTGACATTTTTTTTTTGAATAATAATCTAACATTCTAACTTGATATTTTTGTAAGGCTTTAAAGACAACGGTATTTATTTTAGACATATATACCCTTTACTATTGACCAATTCACAATAAACCAAGTCTGATTGCCGCACTGCCCACCCCTCCTCCTCCTCCATCCTCCACCGTCGGTGCCGCATCCCGGTCAGATATGAAATTTCAAGTTAACAGGAATTTGGTATTGATTTCATTTCTTTGATAGTAATCCTTTTTCTCTGTGATCTTTTTTAATTTTCATCTTGTTGCTAAAAAAATGTCAAATCAAATAGTGATTGGCATAAAGAGAAAAAAAAAATTAGGCAGGGTGGATGGGGAAGTTATTGTGTGGTGTTTCCACACGGTGTGGAGGCATCGTGTGACACTTTTTAGATCATACAGTTTTATTCTGTATTTAAATTGTGTGGTTATTATCGTTTCACCCGTTATTTCACTTCAAATTTCCTCACCACACAATAACTTCCCGGATGGTTGGGTCATTTTGACCTACTTTGAAAAATGCAAAAACATTAATTAGGGAATGATTCATCGTGTTACGAGCCGGGGCGTATCTAACTTTTAGTGGCTACGGGGCAAAACTAAAAAAAGGGCTATTCTTTTAATAAAATTAATGTTCATAAATAAATGACATAAGTTAATTTACGCTCAAGAAAACACAAATGCTAAATCCTAATAATGGTATTTAAGAATATATTACAAATGTCGAAAACAACGAATTTAAACTATTGGTAAAACATGTTAGATCACTCGCATCGATGACTTTTAAGGAATTCTTTTGTACGATTTTAAATACACATTTTATCTAGTTTCTGAATCTCTATCCAAAATAAAATCAATGATTCCCTATCTCACATAATGCGGTTGATATAAGAAAAATTTCTTGAATTTAAATGAATGCATTAGATGTAAAAAAATTTTCTGAGAATATGTGTTTTATAGTTAAAAATTAGAGTATCATTGCGGTGTTATTTTTCCAGGTTGAAATTTCTAAAATACATATTTTAAAATATTTACACTCGCTTCTCTGCAAGCATTTTAATTTTGGCTTCTTTATATCAAACTTAAAGTATTAATGTTACAACATGTACTTTTAGGCCCCATTATCTCATAGCCTCAAGGCGATCGCCCATCTCGACGTGCCTACGACCGGTCCTGGTGATGAGTGGAAATGGTACCATAAAAGGTCCAATTGATGTGTACCTATTTAGCCTCATTGATGAATATGCCAAGAGTATCGAACCCGGTAGCTTTAATTTGAGCGGGTATCGATGGATCTTTCGAGTTTAATGGGATGTCAGAGTATCATTTAGACATGCACTATATCTATTAGCAAAGCAAGACTTTAGAGATTCAATTGGATCATAATGAACTTAGAGATAGTTGGATAAGATAAACTTCAAAAGTGAACTAAAAGTTTCCATAAGATAGTTGTGTTTGGCCTTAGGTTTCCTAGGCCAAATTTGTGCTATTTACAAACAATATATCAATCCAACTTCTAAGTTGAAAACGAGAGGGATCAGCCACAACCTTTAGCTTAGGGTTTCCAGCCACACTTTTAATCGGCGGGATGCTGCCGGAGGCTCCTCCTCCCCCTCGGCCACCCCATCTCCACCTCTCTCATACGCACAAGTTACGAAGGGCGCAACGCATATCCCACTCTCTTCTCATGTTGACAACTTGCGTCCTTCCTCATTCAAAGGAGAACCGGCATTGGAAACCGAAGCAGCCATGGCCGCCACCTTTCAACGTTCACTCGTCGGCAAATTCAGTCAGGGCTGGCCCCTTCTAGAGGTAGTTAATAATTTTTTAATTGTGAAAATTCATCAGGGAAATTATGCACTAGGTCTTCTCGAAAACAAGCATGCTTTAACCCGCTTTGAACACGATGACGACCACATTCGGCTATTTTCGAAAGCTTCTTGGCAAGTTGGTAATAAGAATATGCGTGTGTTTATATGGATCGTGATTTTCATGTGTAGCGAAGAGCCTCGATTGTTCCGTTGTGGATTTCAAGTTACGAAATTACCGATTCATCTTATGAATAAATCTTTGATAGTTACACTTATGCATGCTATTGAAAGCCCTTCACATAAAGCGCATCCACAACCGAACTAATTGCGCCGTTCCTCCCATGGCTGGGTCCAGTCAAGTCGATGTTTTAAAGGATGTTCCCACTAGAATTTGGATTCAAAAGAGAAGTGTGATGGTTTTTGGCAGCTTATTTTTCAGAGAGGAACTCGTCCGACCTCTCACACACATTGTTGGGGCATGGACCATTATGAAGAAGACTGCAAAATCAAGCATTCGGAATTTTCTCCTCCCCGACGTGAAGAGCCCTCGAAGTCATTACAAGTCTACGCCCCCTAGCAACAGCATCCCCTTACTATATACCAAGGAAAACTCCCGAGTACTAATAATACGGTTGCACCCCTAGTCCTCCGCGAGTGAATCGTTGTTACACCCCAAATGAATGAGAATACAAATTTGAAAACGTCAAATACCGCACTAGAAGGGCGAGACCATTATCGAAGAGCATCAGAAAGCTATGATGACTATAGTACAATCCACTACGTCACCACAACCTGAAGTCCAGAAACCACAATTGCACGAGCACAAAGAAGATAATTCCAAAAAGACGGACCAACAACTTCAGACGGACTCACGCATTCATGAATGCTCAGGTCAACATGTACAAGATACATTTCCCTCTCATACACAACATTCGAAGTAACCTAAGGTCCCAAAAAGCACTCAAAATACTTCTTCATCAACCCCAAAGAATTCTAACATCGAGCAAACGGGTTTGGATAAAGACATAGAACTTCTCCAACTTTTGAATAATTCGCCTAGAAAAATCGAGAAAAAGAAAAACCACTTTTCTGATATTGAAAAAGAAACTTTTGTTGTAGAAAGAATTCATATGATGTTTAGAAGATCAAAAAAGAAGAATAAGCGTTATGTTATGTTTTTTGAGCTATGAAACTCAGTTTGTGAGTTTTACAATATTTTTCTTAGCTTATAATAAAACGTGTTGAAGCTCAAGCATGATGATCAAGCTGATGCCACATGATCAAGGCTGTTTTCAGTTCAATACATTCCAAGTTACATGACAGGGAGTTCTCTCGGGCATTTCATCGAACACACACAAGGAGAAGCGCTTTAGTTTGTTAGAAGTTAATTAAGTTGTTGTAACCGACTCAACTGTCATTTAGGTGCTTAGAGAACTTGTATATAAGTTCAATTGTAGTCTAGAACAACTCAATTGTAAAGATTCTATCTAGATCAATGAAATAAATTTTCCGCTTTTTCCAGGTTTTCAAACTTCTTCTTCATAGCGCTTGTTCTTATTTTTCTACAAATTTTTCCGTTTTAATTCTTATTGTTGGTCCCAGAGAAGGTAAAACTATAGTCGTGGGGGGTGAATGACTATAGTGGAGTTTCAAAAGCTTTTCTTGTATGTAAAAGCTTTTGGGCGTGGATAAGTCCCTTCTTAAAATGTTGTTTCAAAGTAGATTATGCAATCACGGATATAAGATATAATGTAAGCAATTAAATAAATACATGAGGTAAATTCTTTGAAAGTAAATTGACACAAAGGTTTATAGTGGTTCGGGTGGTGTAATCCCTTAATCCACTCTTCTCATGTGATGATTGGAGGAATTCACTATTATTTTCACGAGATACACTAGCCTGATTGTCCTGACTACACAAGCTTCACAATCTTCAAGACTATCACAAACACAACTTCTTCTCAGATGGCTCTGATTCAGTTGCTTGATTGAAGTGAATTGGATTCACAAAACTTGTTGATCAAACTCAATGCTTGATGTTGGAATTTTAATTCTTAGTTTTGAGTTGATCACTAGATGATTCGTTTTCAAAGACGAGATAGAAGGCTTTTCACTTTGGTAGCGTTTTTGCTCAGATTCAATCATTCTTGTTGTTTTTTCTTACATGCATCGGCTATTTATAGCCTTGATAATTCTTGGTTTGAATTTCCGTCCGTTGGCTATATTAATGAAGGGAATAATCCTTGATTTTATTCTTGATACCCCCTTAATTATATTCTCCTTGATTTCAGTGATCGGATTTTTCTTCAAACGTTTATCAGAAAATCCGTCCTTGATTGATCCTTTATTGATTGTGCATTTAATGCTTGATCCTCTGTATCTTCTTCATATTTCAAAATCTGATCAAGTATGGTTTACTTGGCCATTCTCTGAACAGTTAAATGACTATCTGACTTTGCCGTTAGGTCTTCCTTCACTGCTTTGTCTTCACTTAGCCGATAGTCAGTTCACTTTGCCGATTCACTATTTCCTTCATTCTTTTAGGTTCAGGAGAATCTTTGTACTTCACTGATCCTTGATTTGTGTGAGATCAATGTACACCATATTTAAACATTAAGCTTCATCACTTGAAACATAACTTAGACTTATCCAAGGCCATCACAGACTTCCTTGGTTATAAGTCAGACCATAGTATCTTCTCATTAGGTGTAGTGCCCAAAAGACAATTATCTAATTGTTTTTATGATGAAATTAATAATTCATCTTATTCTATGCTTGTATGCTTATAATTAAGACAACTCATTAAAACCCTAAGTACCTGCGTTTATGTAATCACATAACTCAGTGTATGGCTATACACAAGAGGATTGAGTTAGTGAGATGTACTTAAAATTAACTTAGTCCGTAGCGTTTATTAATCTGAGTACGGGTCTCAAGATTAATTTGCTAATAATACGCCCAGAACACTTTAGGTGTGACAGTCCTATCCGGACTGTCGGTAATAGGGTACCTAGTGGGGCATTTATATATGATGATAATCATATAGGGCTGGACCGATTTGATTTGAGTTCTCGATATAATTCCGTGATTGAGAAGTCTTATCGAATCACAAGATGATCATATATGGATTAATCTCAATCCTAAGGTGATCACATACAACTGCTTAGACTAAGGTAGGGTTTGATGTGTTAGCAAGGATCACTTCGTAGTATGTGGTCCAACACTTCTCGTTGGCTCTATTCTGGAATGAGTGAGTAGTACGTGCTATCACGAGATATGGAATCCATTCCTTCCTCGGGAAGTAGACAGGCGCCTCCACTTATTTGTTAATCCTAGAAAGCGATCGATGGCGCTGATTCATATTATATTAGTTATGAACTAATTGATCACTAGGGGTTAATGGTAAATAAGGATAAGAGGTTTCGAGAAGGGTCTACGGAGATATCCCGAATCGAAACACGAGCGATCCTATGGAGGATTTATCCGTAGGTAATGATTATATCGGTGGGCGCTTATCAACTCATAGTTGAGTATAAGTTATCTATATTCGGCAGAGTCCAGTTTCGGGTTTATGGTGGTGTAATCCCGGAATTAATAGATTGAATATTATTGTTCGGTTTGACGAATAATTTTATTTAATTTATTGTAGCTACTGAATATGGGTCCATGGTCCCAACGTGGCTCCTAATATAACATATGTGTTTTCTCGTCGTTTCACCTCAATCAATATTAAATAGTTGGATTGAATTGTTTAATAGATATGTAGATTAATTGTTTAGTTGGACTAAATAATTAAATACATGAAAAAGATATTTTTCATGGATTAGGCCCAAAGTGATAAAAATTTCATGTGACCTAATATTTAATTAGGGTGGCCGAAATTATTATGTAATTATTTATTGGGAAATTAGTTTTCTTGATAAATAATAAGACATGTGATTAAATTATTTATTTGTTAAATGATTTAAGGAAAATAAAATCTTTTGTATATCCTAATTTATTTAGGAATATTCTAGATTTATCTTTTTAAGGAAAATGATTAATTTGATTGATTTTGTATTAATTAATTAAATCCTTGGAGGACAAGGATTACTCTCCTATGTAAAGAGAGTTCTTCCAAGCCTTTGATGATAGATCACATACATGACTTTGTGGGAGTATTATAGCTTAAAATTTTAGGCTATAATAATACTAAGGGTTTGGGTTTTAGAAAACTTCGGGTTTTCTAAGGTAGCATATCGAGGAGGTCCGGTGGCTTGAAACACCATCCACTGGTGGTGCTTGGAGACACACGTTGGAAGACTGTGGCTTCTCATCTAGCTTGGATCTTGGATTGAAGATTGTTCTTGGAGTTTATTCACCATAAACTAGTAAGCAATCTAACCCCCTCGTAGGTTAGATTTTTTATTCATGTATTTTGATTGTTTAGATCTAGATCTTGTACTTTCCGCTGCGTAATCGGGTGGATCTTTGATCCATCCGGTGATATTACATCCAACATCTTCATGCTTCTCTGCTTTGGTACTTAGCTGGCTTCACTCTGCCGAAAATATATTCTTACTTAGCCGTCCTACCAACCAGTACAATACTTGTCTGACTCAACTTATACAACATGTCAGACTCTAAGCAAAGACTTATACAGAGAATTCTAACTTATTTCAGGCTTGCTATATGATGACGTGGTCAATCAGGTTATAATATACTTGACCACCATAAACCAATACTAGCAAGAGGACTAGGCCCATCGTAGTATAGCTATAGTGAATCAAGGTCGATCCCACAGGGAACCAATTGTGGATCATCTTATATACAAACAATTAATTAAACATGTCAAGGACATAAAGGCGGTCTACGACCAACATAGGACAAGAAAAGTAAAGACACGACTCGACACAATGTAATTAACCTCCCCAATTATAGTTTTTATCGTTTGGACCTAGATAATTTATATAATAAAAATCAACTTATTAACTGTCAATCCGTTTGTATCTATCTTAGATTGGCTACGGGAGTCATCCTCTTTAACTTGACTTAGCACCGGTAAGTCACTAAATCACTGTGGTATTGTTACGTGACTTCGCCTTTTGGTGCCTCCATCTCATATAACTCACACGCTTACGACTCTAAGGATGCCGATATTAATCGTACACCTCGTCTAGGCAACATTCCTGTGGTTAGGCGTACTTCCTAAACGATCGCTCAAGCCCTCGTCCAACTAACAATTACCTTTTAGGTCTCATGCTAGTCTACGACCTACGTATAACTAGGTGTGCACAATTCCCAAATACAAAACCTGCCTAGATCTCGCTGAAAGCCCCGGAAGGTCATTCATAAGCCGACCTAGGAGTCCTATATTGGTATTTCCTAATCGTACGCGAATTAAAACTGACGAGCAACGTAGCCGTGGCCATACCTACTGAGATAATAAATTCTATTAAGTTAACCTAACCATAAAGACGTGGCTATTTAACGGATAAAACAGGGCTCGGTCGACCGAATCAATTTCATCCCCAGATTACATCCTAGAATATATTTCTCAGCGTTTCATCATACGAATGTGTTAAGCAATAACTCGTAAAGAAATCATATAAACTACTTAGATACACATTAATTAAACCAAGCAGATTCATGAATAGACGTTAAACATATGACGTAGGTTATGGGACCCTCATAGACAAGGCTTCGCCACATCCCTAACGTCATAGCCTAGATCTACATCATCTAGCTATGAATTAACTAACTCAAACGATAAAGCATAATTGGGAGGGATTAATCACTTAAAAGAAAAGAAAGAAAATAAAGGCTTACATAATCGCACCTTTAAATTGCTTTGAAACCTTCACATTATTCTACATTGTATCAAAGAGTGATTTTATTGAATGATATTCTAAGGTATTCAAGGTGTGTATTACAATTCTCGTAGCTGCTTGCTTATATAGAGGTTTTTGCCGACTTAGGGTGGTTCTAGAAGATAAGCACGATTAAAGCCGAAAACCGACCCAAACCCGAGGCTCGGTCAACCGAGAGGTGACACTCGGTCGACCGAAGCATGAGGCTCGGTCGACCGAACCTGGATTTTCCAAGTTCTCCACGTTTTCTTCGTCTGCCTTGCTCCCCACTCCACGCTTGCGTGTTGATCTGATTAATCTTTCATTTAATGCTCCGATTTTCTTCCTTCCTTATCTTGAGATAATTGATTGAATGACATTAATCCTCTCGATTTGTTGTGATCTGCAAAATCAATAATTATCGCACAATAAATCGGCTTTCAATAATGAAAACGGCTAAATACCAAATATCATATTAATAATCACTTAACATTAAATAATAAATATAAACATGTGATTTAATATGAAATATATATTATTATTCTCGATTTAAGGATAATGTTGATGACATTTACGGGTATAATTTGACCGTCATCAACTACCCCCCACTTAGACTTTGATCGTCCCGAACAAAGCATCAATAAGTCATTTCCCAAGACAACATTTCCCATGGTCAGGTCATACTTACGCAAGAAGCTCAAGTCAACTCATACTAGTCATGCTCATAAGATATCCATTATTCACTACTCACTATGAATCGAAGTGATGTGTGCATGTGCATTTAGTTTTATATATTCGTAGCAAGATTAGAGTTTATGCAGACTTCGTAATCTCAACCCACCAACTTCAGTATTCATACTTCTTATGCCTTTAAATTTTTGAAGCACTAGAGCAATAAGCAAGAGCGTATCTATAGGGTTTTTGGACTTGGAGACCGAGTACTACTCAAAGCCTCTTAAAGAGTTGAATATTGTTTCATATCTTCATATTTTTCAAATACTATTAATCTCAAGGAAGAAAACTTTTTAGAGTATCCCCCTATCTTAGATCATGTATAGCATCGAATATTACCACAAGCGCGGGGCTACTTTGGTAATGTTACTACAAGCCCAGTGTCTAACATTTTGCTAAAACACAGGTGCGCCTCAAGCTTATTACTCCGCTTTTGTTGGCAAGAAGATAAGAATACATCAGCCAATAAGTATCGACACTAAGTCTACATAACCAATCATCTATGCAATGTACACATAATTTCTTCAGTTATTATGATTTGCGCGGTATACTCGATTCACAGATTTGAGTAATTGAATAATAAATAACTACTCGCAACAACCAACATGAATATCCTTAAATTTACTTAGCATAAGTATAAAATGATCACGCATACTCATGCAACTTGGTTCCTTTCCTATCAATTCTTAGCTAGAACTCACAATTCTAAGGGTGCGAGATACATAATATGGTATTTATTAAATTTTTTTCAATCATGTGCCGTTTCATTCAATTTTCAATTATAACATAACATGGCTAAGTCTCCTACCCCCACTTAAACGTGGCATTGTCCTCAATGACAAAAATAAGTGAGAAGTTAAGAAAAGACTTAGCTCTGGAAACGGCTCTCAAGGAAAGGAACAATATCAGAGTAAATGTCAGCATGTTGTGGAGAAGCAAGTGAAAACCTGTATAAGCAGACAAACTCCACGAAACCGTTAATAACACCATGTCTATGGAAGTTATAGAATAACGTGGCAGTAATTAGGTATGAATACCTAAAAGCAGTTTTAAGCCACTTTATTTTATACAACCAAAGACAAGAAAAATACTAAATAGAAAGAAAAATAAACAAGCAACTAAAGATGGTGGTCTTCATCTACAACCTCCACCGCCTAAATAGTCTTAAAACCGGGTGGAGAAGACAAAGATCAAAAAGCATAACCCCATGTGGGAAAACACGAGGGTGACTCGATCGAAAAGGTATTCAATCCAGGAAAAGAGAAACTTGGTAAGGTATAACAGATTGAATGCGACCTATTGGCTAAAGATAAAATCAAATACTTAACGAAACTTCTAAGCTTGCATTGGATATCAACAACTTAGGGAGATGTAGCTACTCCTCGAAATTACTAATAAACCAATGTATCACGTAAAAGTCATAACCGTCATCAACAAGGTTGGATCGGTGAGATAGTTCAGAACAAAACTTATCATCTAGAAATGCCGGAATAGACGGAAAAAATGTGAAATTTAAAACTTCCGGTAAAAGATAAGTTGTACTTTGATCGAACCAAAACCTTTAAAATCTAGCTAGGTTCGAGCTACACTTCCCCAACTAGGATCATGAAAATCAAAATGATAAAAGATAATCATTAAAGCTTAGCAATATTTCAAATTCCATGACACATAGGTATTGTGTAAACAAAATGGAGGTTGAGAGTATGATGGGTGTAGAAAAAGTATACACATAAGGATGGGAAGATAAGATAAAGGGTGGGTAAGAAATTGTGTTTATGGGTGGGTTGAAAATGGACGAAAGAAAGAGAGAGCGATGAAAGAATGGTTAGAGATGTGAACTTGGAGGCGAGATAGGTGAGAGGATCGAAAAGTTTGAAGGTGAAAAAGTGTAAAGGGAAAGATAAGGATAATTGCAGAATGAATTGCACATCACTTTGGATTTTCACTTGGATCACCATTCTAAAAGATTTTGGAAGTTGACCAAAATTGTTCTTGTTCGCACCAATCATTCTCTGTTACATTTTCAGTAATTCTCAAGCTCTCTTAATGCTTCCATCTTTAAGATTGATTGCTAAATTTCCTTTTCTTTAGCAATTTCTTGACTCTCCTACGGAACTCTATTTCACGTGGCCTATATTGAGTAAAAAAGTTTTGCACATCCTTAGCCCAATTGCCATCGGAACACGGCAAAATAAAAAACCTCAACATATGTCACGTTACTCTTATTTGACTCAAAGAAAACAAAACCTAAAATCCTAAAAAGAAATCCTAAGGGTTTTAAAGAAGTAGTTCTGAGTTTAAAGCCCTCAGCTCGACTTTCCAAAAGTATCCTTGTCAATCATCATTCTTGGATCGCCAGACTTTGACCCTTCGAGCATTATATGAGGTGGGCTTGTCGCTTTTGCGGATTAATACTTTTCCTTTGGTTGTGAGACCTAGAAACGACATTTATCCATACCATTTATCCAAAGCTCTTACCTCGGCTCGTTTTAGGAATTAGTGAATTACGGTTACTAATTACGGTTTTGACTTGACAATAAGAAACAATGAATCAAAGTACTCCGAATAAGGTCGGTTATGTAGGCAAGCCTATGCCGTCTTATTCGTTGGAACATATGTGACGATTCAGGCCAATCCGTCAAGATAAGCCCGTTTAGCCCGAAGGCTTATCGGCTATGCTAAGTCTTGTCGAGTCTTTGTAACGCATCACACGTGCGAGGGGAGTTGATTGAGCGAAGCTCGGTTGAACTCGCCACCATGGTTAGACCATTTCGAACCCATGTGCTAAGAGTCTCCGATTTCTAAATTGTCACCCAAAGCGTAATCTCGTTTTTGTTTAAGGTGGGTTCACCGAGAAGCCATCACCATAAACATCAACGAAAGCAAAAGATGGTGTTCTCTCAAAACTCAACGTCTTCTTTAGATTGTGAATGCTTAAACTACACAATTTGTTGCTCCCTGGCCGGTAGAAGCAATCATGCATATAGGACCATGAGATTTTAACGAACTACGAGGAACTCTTTATTCACTTGCTTCCTTCAACTACTACATGTTTCCTACACCCTCTGGATGAGACAGGATATGAGGCAAAACCTTCGACACTAATAAAATTAATCTTACAAACCAACTCCGGGCTAAGATTCATACTAAGGTTCATGTATAGGCTAACTTATGCTCAAAAAACCAAAAAGGTAGTAAAACATAAGCAAAAAAAGGGTAGTACCTTGCCTTCAACATTGTACCACGAAGAATTTAAGCCTTAAAATATATTTTTTTTTCGGAGCCATCTTGGTGCTTTAAAGGTATTGCTTCCATTGCTTTTCCCATTTTAGATTCGTAGCTCCACATGTTTGCTGGGTTATTTTCTCAGCGCCCTTGAAAAATTACTGACTCAGATTATTGCTTCCCTGGTTTCTGCAAACAGAAGAAAAAACAAAACGGACCGTAGACTGATTTTAACATGGTTTCCCATGCTGCTATCAGACCTACGGATTAAACATACGGGGATAAACAGACACGCGAAATTCCAGACTCGAAAAACACAAATCAGAAACCGTGTAAACAGAACAGGACAAAACAAAAATATTATAAGTGCTCGGTCGACCGAATGAGGTCTCTCGGTCGACCGAATATTTTATTTTTTTATTTTTTTATTTTTTTATTTTTTAAGCTGGAATTTTTAGACGGAGCCGCATAAACCGTAGGGACTCAAAACGTAAAAGCAGACTTCTAAAAGCGAAAACTCGACATGAATAAAAATTATTTATATATAAAATTGACCGTTGGTTCCCGGCAACGGCGCCAAAAACTTGATGACGTGGTCAATCAGGGTTATAATATACTTGACCACCATAAACCAATACTAGCAAGAGGACTAGCCCATCGTAGTATATTATATAGTGAATCAAGGTCGATCCCACAGGGAACCAATTGTGGATCATCTTATATACAAACAATTAATTAAACATGTCAAGGACATAAAGGCGGTCTCTACGACCAACATAGGACAAGAAAAGTAAAGACACGACTCGACACAATGTAATTAACCTCCCAATTATAGTTTTTATCGTTTGGACCTAGATAATTTATATAATAAATCGAACTTATTAAGCTGTCAATCCGTTTGTATCTATCTTAGATTGGCTACGGGAGTCATCCTCTTTAACTTGACTTAGCACCGGTAAGTCACTAAATCAACGTGGTATTGTTACGTGACTTCGCTTTTGGTGCCTCCATCTCATATAACTCACACGCTACGACTCTAAGGATGCCGATATTAATCGTACACCTCGCGTCTAGGCAACATTCCTGTGGTTAGGCGTATTTCCTAAACGATCGCTCAAGCCCTCGTCCAACTAACAATTACCTTTTAGGTCTCATGCTAGTCTACGACCTCACGATAACTAGGTGTGCACAATTCCCAAATACAAAACTCGCTTAGATCTCATTGAAAGCCCGGAAGGTCATTCATGTTTACCTAGAGTCCTATATTGGTATTTCCTAATCGTGACGCGAATTAAAATCGACGAGCAACGTGCCGTGGCCATACCTACTTGAGATAATAAATTCTATTAAGTTAACCTAACCATAAAGAGCGTGGCTATTTAACGGATAAAACAGGCTCTCGGTCGACCGAATCAATTTCATCCCCAGATTACATCCTAGAATATATTTCTCGGCGCTTTCATCATACGAGCAGTTAAAACGATGAACTCGTAAAGAAATCATATAAACTACTTAGATACACATTAATTAAACCAAGCAGATTCATGAATAGACGTTAAACATATGACGTAGGTTATGGGACCCTCATAGACAAGGCTTCGCCACATCCCTAACGTCATAGCCTAGATCTACATCATCTAGCTATGAATTAACTAACTCAAACGATAAAGCATAATTGGGAGGGATTAATCACTTAAAAGAAAAGAAACAGAAAATAAAGGCTTACATAATCGCAGCCTTTAAATTGCTGGAAACCTTCACATTATTCTACATTGTATCAAAGAGTGATTTTATTGAATGATATTCTAAGGTATTCAAGGTGTGTATTACAATTCTCGTAGCTGCTTGCTTATATAGAGGTTTTTGCCGACTTAGGGTGGTTCTAGAAGATAAGCACGATTAAAGCCGAAACCGACCCAAACCCGAGGCTCGGTCAACCGAGAGGTGACACTCGGTCGACGAAGCATGAGGCTCGGTCGACCGAACCTGGATTTTCCAAGTTCTCCACGTTTTCTTAAATGCGCTTGCTCCCCACTCCACGCTTGCGTGTTGATCTGATTAATCTTTCATTTAATGCTCCGATTTTCTTCCTTCCTTATCTTGAGATAATTGATTGAATGACATTAATCCTCTCGATTTGTTGTGATCTGCAAAATCAATAATTATCGCACAATAAATCGGCTTTCAATAATGAAAACGGCTAAATACCAAATATCATATTAATAATCACTTAACATTAAATAATAAATATAAACATGTGATTTAATATGAAATATATATTATTATTCTCGATTTAAGGATAATGTTGATGACATTTACGGGTATAATTTGACCGTCATCACTATAACAGCTAGTATGACCATCATCAAAACATAATAAATGTTCCTAACACTTTTTCAACATGGTATCAGAGTGCGATGCTTATGCTGTGCATTTCTTGTTGATCGCGGTGTGGAATCGCAATCTTGAGCTGTAGTGTGGAACTACAATTAATTCTTTTCTCTGTTTTTAGGTTTTCTGTTCTTGTTTTCTTGGCAATGGCTGAAGAGGGAGATGGTATTGTCAATCCCTATCACATTCATCCTGGGGAGAATCCCTCAGCTGTGATTGTTCAACCGGTTCTAAAGGGAGTTGAGAATTATCACTGCTGGAAAAGAGCAATCTCCATGGTTTTATCAATGATGGGCAAATTGAAGTTTGTTGACGATTCATTGCCTAAGCCGGAAAAAATCACAGCTTTACGAAAATCTGTGCCAATGCAATGACATGATGTCAAATTGGCTTGTTAATTTGTGGATGTTTCTATTCAAAGAAAGTATTTTTGGTTAAATACAACAAGAGATATTTGGGTTGATCTTGATCATAGATTTGGAGTTGGTAATGCTTATCGTCATCCAATCTTCAAGAAGAGATCTATGCCACAAATCAAGGTACAATGTCTATAACCCAATATTAATTTCACAAAGTTGAAGAGTTTATAGGATCAATTGTTGGTTCTGAGGCCTGCTCCACCCTGTACATATGCTGCTCTAACTGTTTATAGAGAGCATAATGAGACTGACAAAGTCATCAGGTTCTTGAAGGGATTGAATGATGCCTACAGCAATGTAAGATCACAAGTCTTGATGGCCAAACCTATTCCAGACCTTCCTACAGTGTTTAATATGGCTTTGCAACATGAGAGTCAACTCAATTATGCAGATATGGGAGCTGATAAGACAATATTAAATGCCCAGGCAAATGGTTTCAAACAAGATAATCAAGACTCCATGGCCTTAGCCTCCCATACTAATGCTTCCTATGGAAGAGGTGGAGGAAGAGGCTCTGGAAGGGGTTTTCCTGGAAAGAACAAGAAGCCACAGTGTTCCTATTGTGGAAAAGAATGACACACTGTTGAAAAGTGTTATAAGAAATATGGATACCTTATTGGTTCAAAAGGCAGAGGAATAGGGCAGATGTTGAAAATGTGTCCTAAACCCAATCGGGTTGGACCGGATCCGACCGGGTCGGGTCATTTACAGTCTATTTTAGTTCATGTAATAACTTTATTATGATTAATAAATGCACTTTTGTTATTATATATTGTTCATGTTCATGTTATTGATTGTATATATATAGTAACGTCCCTAGTGTCAAACTGTGATAGAGAAACCATGATAGTGATTATGGTTGATGAGATATCTAATCACTTTAATGAGTTTGATACTTGAATGTCTCTAGTCGTATGTACTGTCAAATGGGACATTGATAGAATGATTAGACTAGCACGTATTGGATGTCTTCTAACTTATTGAAGATAGGGATAGACCTCATCTATCGAAATGTAGAGACACTTGGATTGTACATGGACGTGTATTGAGAATGCGTGCGTTAGGCCGACCGCTTACATTAAGTGTCGCACTATGTGGCGGTTGTGTAATTATCCTTATGACTGGAGTCTACATGGCATCACGGTGTGGATTGTCATGCTTTGACACTATTGAGATTTCCCCTAGCCACGGGGCGATCATGCGGTAGTGATTGTGTGTGATATTGAAGCATGCGGAGTATACATGTTTGGTCGTCCGGGAATCGCGTATCCTATGATTGGGAATGAATATACGAAATGGCCTTCTTATAAGGAATTTCTAGCTCTTGAGAATCTTTGCAAAGTGGGAGTAAATGTGTTATTCCGAGAGAGCATGATATCCAGATTACAAGATACGATCGTTAATGTACTGACACTCGAGATACAATCATATGGATATTATTACAGCGGTAGGATTGTAATTTACACGATAACTATTTCACATCAAAGGTAGTAGTTATTGCATTTGAATTTTCCGATGATTGGTGGTCACAGTGTGTTGCTCGACGCTATCCCGTGATCGTTAGGTATGAAGGGCATTTTCGTAATTTGCACTTTGTGTCTACGGCCAACATATTCGGAAGCCTATCGGGTCACATACATATGAACATCGAGTCGTATTAAAATGCGGTTATTGTTGATAGCCAAATAAGGAAAGTTTATCTCAAGACTATTAAGGTTATAGTGGTAAATTAATATGGTGGTATTTATTTATTATGAATAAATAAAATACAAGATATTAATTGTACATAAATTATATTAATTAAAGAATATTCTGGATGTCAATATTTTGCAGAATGGGCGCGAGATCACAAGAGTATAAGATACACTTGGATTGTGCAATTTAATTAATAAGATTACCATAATATTAATATTGGATATTAATTGATTTTGGAAAAATAGATTTATAGTAATAAGATAAATATATTCAATGTAAGATATTGACAATATTTAGTTTTATTTAATATAAGATATTATAATAAAAGAGATAAATTAATCTAAGTGATTTTCCTTATTTTATTGGGAAAATATTTTTCTCTTTCATCTATCTTCTAGGAATCTTCTCAATCAGATTAGGGGACATGGGGCGCCACTTTCACCCTATATAAGAAAGGGTTGGCTAGCTCTATTGTACATCACAATTCCAAGAGTTAATAGTTCTTGAGTAAAATAGAGAGCTTCTAGTAGAGAGTTAGAGAGAGAAAAATGCCGGTCTAGCAGTCGGATTTTTCTGATAGCAATCCAAGAAGGATTCCCACGAGGACTTCGTGTGGATATCGATAAAGGCCGGACGCGTGGACGGCTTGCGCACAGTACTACTCTCCATTAACGGTCAAAGTGTCGATCTTATAGATCATCCAAGGTATATACCGTCAAACTACTTAATGTGTTTATTGTGTTAAACGAAGACGATCTTGGATAGGAAATTAAAATTTTAAATTCTGTTGCGTTAAACCAGTGATTTCCTAACAGCAGATACAGGCAAATCATGTGTGTAACGCTCCACTCCCGGATACCGAGCCCTTATCCGAAAGAGAACGTTCGGCGCGTATATCATTAAATAAATCTAATATTATACGCAAGCCTCTATGTCGTCGTATCAAATAAAAGCAAACGAAAGCTAAAAAGACTCGGGTAAAAATATACATGCTACTAAGAATAGATACAATCATTCTAAAGATGGAAATAATTAACTTACAACAACGATTCTCCAAAGATTACAAAGTACGATGTCTTGAAAGTACAACTTGTCTACAAAGTCTAGAATTAAAAGTAAAACAAAGCATCGTCGAAAGTCTTCCTCGTAGTCCTCAACAAACTCGTAGTCAGCCTGTTCGTCTTCTCACCCCACAATGCATACAAAAGAAAATGCAAAGGAGGTAAGTACAAAGTACGTAGTAAAAGTGAGAAGCTAACGAATAACTAAGTTCTATAACAAAAGGTTCTTTTTATTATTATTATTATGTTATCTTTATGAGAGATCGACTCAATCTAGGGTTCACTTCATGCCCATCGACATGTCATGACTATACGTTTCTAGCTTAACTTATCTTGGTTACGCTCATTACTCAAGGACACCGCATGGCGTTCATCCGCTCAAGATATACTTGCTAACTAACGGTGATTAGCACCGATTAGCTCCGGGTCCCCCGGTATGCGTATATCGTTCGATGAATTTCCTCCACGCCATTCAACCGCTCATAGGCCTGCCGCGTTGTTCACCTTTTATGAACGTATCACATCGCCGATATGAAATAGTGCCTAACCGAGAATAAATGACGTTTTAACTTTTACTACACATATGTAATTATTTACTGATGTTATCTATCCACCTAAGTGTTTTCAGGTAAGCTCCCTCACATACACTACTCTCTTTCCTAGACCACTAGACACGGACAAGGCCTAGCTCATACACGCACATTGATGAACTTTAGTTCATCAAAACACAAGCCCTTTCATGCCTTTCCGACGGTCCCGAACTTCAACTCCCTTAAGAGTTCATCCGGTGCCGGAACCAAACGCATCGTAAACTCAATCGAGGCTTGTTTACGTTTAATTAATGTTATTGAATCAAAAAATAGAAATTTAAAACTCAACACAAATATACCAAAATATATCACATCCCATTAATTACAACTTAGCATGAATTCTATCACCAAACAACACCAAAACTCACCAAAACTCAACCTATCATTATAAAACTATAATTATTCATTAGGAAGAGCCTCTTACCTTAATTGCAAACAATCTTCAAAGCAAAACGCCAAGTGATCAAGCTACAACTCTTGATCCTCAAACCCAAAACCTACTTGATCAACAAGTAAGCCCTAAAATCTTTTTTTTTGTGACAAAAACCGAACTGAAAAAGTGTTTAAAAATGCATATTACCTGAATTAAATGCTGTGAACCTATTTTTTGAATGATCTACGCTCCAAGACGATCGTTTTGACTACTCATGGCTGAAAAACAGAGCTACGGATTAAAAGATACTTAATTTTTGAAGAAACGAACTCGACGATTACGAAAAACTAGTGGCTAAACCGAAACTTACGGAGTCGGATATTTTATTTTTCAAAGTTGCGTCTCGTCGCGGTGATCACTTTTCTCTCCTGCGGTATCTTGAAACGATGAACGGATTGGCCGCACAGTTGAAGATTACGTTCCAGACATCTCCTGCGTTGTTCTTCTTCTTGCATCGTTCACTGCCCTTTTTTTTTTTTTTTTTTTTTTCCAAAATTGGCGTGAACCATAAAGAAGGATTTTGGGGATTATTTCATTTAAATAGTTACTAATTAAAAATCATTTTAATTAAATAACTAAATCCCTTTATTCCTTAAATAAATTTCCAAGACATTTATTAAATCTTTTAATTAAATAAAAGAATAGGCTAAATAATAATTAGGTCGTAGCCATGCATACCCAATTACTAATTTACCCTTTTCTAGAAATTGGATGTTACATTCCTCCTCCTTAATAGGAGTTTCGTCCTCGAAATTCGAATGTAATCGGGTGTACTTGAACTCTGGACTTTGCAAGGCATTTCATCGCCTAACTCTCGTGTCGTCTTTTCCGGTGTGTGATCGCTTCATCGAGCCAAAGCTAGTTGTACATCTTCTTCCTTGATTTTCTTTATCCACCACTCCAAAGTGCACTTGTTTCTTCTGCATAAATGAAGATCTCTTCAATTACTACCAGGTCCACGCTTGCTTCCACATCAACATTGGTTAAGCATTGGTTCATCACTGGCACAAGAGGGACGTCTTTAGAAACAATTTATCTTTGACTTCAAACGCTAACAGTCTTCTTCTTCCATCTTCCCAACACTTCTTCTTGTCTTGAGCCAACTTGAGGTTGCGATGCTCCACTTCAATCTTTTCATTTGCTTGATGTATCAACTCTGGTCTCGTATCCTGTCATCGCTCCACTTCATCCCGTAAAAACTGATGTTTATCGCTTTTCTCGAGGTAGAGTTTCAAATGTTGACATCCGGTTGTTGACGTGGTAACTATTGTTGTATGAAACTCTTCTATGTCTATCTTCAAGAGAGATCTTCAAAGATCTTGCTCCAACTCTCTGTGCATCTTGGTTGCTCCGGATGAACCCAAGTGCTATCTTGTGGCTTCATTCATCACTTTGACACAAACTTGTTGTAGAACCATAATGATCCCATTAAAGGACTTCTGAGTCTCGTTGGGATGGAGAACATGCATTTTCCATACTTTCTCTTGACGATATGATCCAATCCTTATGCCAATAAGGGTTAGCTTGGAAAAACAAACATAGTTTGAAGGTGACAGGTTGAGCACCAAGAAGACTAAACCATTTAGAAATCAAAAGAGGGCAGAATCTCAACATGCCGGAGCTTTAGAGACAAAACGAGTACACCAAAGGTCTCAGAATGAAATAAAAGGGAACTTGTCAAGGAAAAATCAAAGTCTGCATTATTCAAACAGAGGTTATTTCAAAACTGAAAAGGAGATAGGGTTTTCCTCATGACAATGTAAGGGAAAAATCAAAAGTTTGAAAATGTATGTTATAAACGAGCTTTCAAGTGAAGGGGAAAAGACACTTAAGAATTTTTGGATAAAGTTTGGCTTTAAAGAATTAACTCAAACTTTCAAATGAAGTGTGAAAGATCATTGATGATCCACTTTAAAGTTTCAAGGTTGCACTACTCGAGAGGATTAATACACTGCCGGGGAAATAAGGGCTCAAGGTTATCCCTCGCGTGGGAAAGAAAAGGTTAAAACAAAATGGACATCCAACCGGTATGATAAAATTGTAATAGAAACGCAAAATAGAAGATGGAATATCTAAAAGTGTATCTGGCGGTTCTTGGCTCTCAATAGCCTAAAAGAGAGTTAAAACTGAAGGGTACAAGGTACATTAATCTGAATTGGAAATTAGAAGTTTTGGAATTCAAAAGTTGATTGGCTAAATAGGTTCGAAGTCACCTTGGATAAACTACCTTCGCTTGAAACCGTTTAGCGTAAATTGCTAGAAAGGTTAAAGATAGGTAATCAAGATGGATGTCAAGGTAGGATTAAAGATCCAATTGGTAAGAAGATGAGATGCATACCTTGAAAGAACAGGTAGCATTAGATGGAAAGATTACAAAATCAACACTACCCTTAGGAAGGAAGCTGGGAATAAACACAAGTAAAAAGAATGTTCTGACATTAAAATGTTCAGTCAAATTTGTATTTGAAAAGAATAATGGGGTGCAACAATGCAGAGTTAGAGGGAACTTGTTCCTTGATTTGACAAGTAAGAAACATGGATTTGTTCAAAAGAAAGGCTTATGGAGATATGTTTTTTAGGTAATTCATGACAACAAGTGAAGAGAATTTGTTGAGTTTAAAGATCTCAAGTGAGGTATTACATGAGCAATAAAATACCAGATAAGGTATAATTACAAAAGGGCACGAAAAGGGTCTGAACATCAAACATGGCATGCTGGGGGATAGCATCTTGGTTCTTGTTTACAACTGCAAAAGAAATTATAATATTAGCTTTACAAGCATCCTACTAAAAGGTTTAACTCAGAAGGAGATCAAACTCAGGGAACTCCTAAACATAACAATCGTAACTTGCTACCCTCTTAGCCCCAACCCTAAGTCAAAGAGGTGAGGATTTCCTTTTAGGCTGTTGTGTATGATAATTAGTCCAGACCTGTCATTATTGACTTATGTAGCCCAAACGGAAAGGAATTTGAGCACGATCAAAAGAGAAAAGATTTAGATACTGGAGTTTCCCAAGTGATATAAAAATGTTAGAATTTTTGAATGAAAATAAGTTGGCCATAAACAGTTATTTCTG
Organism: Gentiana macrophylla; assembly: GCA_026214975.1. NCBI lineage: Eukaryota > Viridiplantae > Streptophyta > Magnoliopsida > Gentianales > Gentianaceae > Gentiana > Gentiana macrophylla. The sequence goes on from CM047815.1 coordinate 6,581,841, forward strand.
ACGATTGCACAAGCTGTCAGAATTTCCAGATTAATAAACACTGAGTTGAATTGCAAATCGAGATCAAACGAAAAATAATCTGAACTTAATTCCAAAAGGAAAATTGTAGATAAAAGTTTTTTCTGCAACATATCAAAAATTCAGGTCATTTGAGGGTGTTTAACCTGTTCAAAACAGAAGAAGAAGTGAAGGTACTACTGCAGATTTTCTGGACAGAGTGTCTGGCATAAACATGAATTTTATGAACAGTCCATAACAATTATCGAGTTGGTGTAAAAAGAGAAATTGTAGATAATACATCAGTCTATATTGTGGAAAATTTCCAGAATTTTTGGAGCACGGTAAGTGGTTTAACCTGAAAGGAAAACACGGAAACAAAAGCATTCACTCATGTGATAAAGCCAAACACGAGGATGATGAAAACTATGGGCCAAAGTATGAGACCTTTAACAGTAATAGTTGAAACGAGTAAGAAGTACTTGGAAATGGTAAAATTTGCATATGGAGTTCGTGTGGAACACATATCGAGCAAGCCAGGTCAAGAAATTTTGGTAAACATAAACAAAGCGATAGCGAAGTGAGAAGGTGGAGGATTTGTAGAGTTGAGTCTTTACACAAAAAGTTGTGTGCACTAAAAAAAATCTTGTATGGGATGCATTGAAGGTAATCACTAGGATGCAAAAGTGTGTTGACCGGAAATCGCTAAACATGATTTGGTTGGAAGGATATGCAATTGTCAGTTCAAATAGTTCGAAGGATGATAAACTTATTTTTCTTAAATCAAGCATTTGACACGATGAAAACATCTTTAAAAAAATAAGGCACATCAAAGAATGTACACACTTGGAAAACAAAACTTCATAATAAGGGACTTTTACCGAGTTTCAGAAGTTTCAGAAGTTTCAAATGGAAGATTTAACTAGAGCATGGGTTACAATTAGTATGGGTGGGGAAACATTTGAAATCGGGATAACCAAGTAGGAAACTAGATGATTATAAAAGAGAACCTTATTAATAAAGACATAAGATTGGAAAACCACCACGCAATCGTTTCTTGCCATCGAGGAGCACTATAACGACAACACCCAGCCTCTACCTACCAAACTTTTATCCTGGGTAACAACTAGCTTAAGAATCAGATAATTCAAAGTATTATCATCTCCTATAACCTACTACACCATAATTTACAGGGTGAAAGAAAGACATCTATCCTTTCTTGACCAGAGGACTTAAATGGTTTTGAGAAATTCGGGTGCATACATAAACCATGAAATAATTGATTTTCACAAACCAAACTGAGCTGATTTTGAACATTAGGCAAAGAGAAAATCTGTGAGTATATAAGTTTAACATATGATGCTCAAAAATAAAGAAATTTGGGTAGCCATAGGTCGGTCAAAATAACTCTTTTCATCTACTGTATAAGCTGCCAAAAAATTTCAGGACTTCATCAACTGTCAAACCAAAACGAATTTGCACTTGGTTCCAAAACGAAAACCAAAACGAATTTGCACTTGGTTCTAAAACAAAAATTATAGTGCAGGATGTTTTATACAACATATCAAAAATCCAAGAAATTTGGAGGTGTTTAGCTTATTCAAAACAGAATGATAATTAAGAGTACTGCTGAAGAATTTTCTGAACAGAGTACCCCTCATTGTTAAACAATTTATGAACAATCCATATTGAAAACTAAATTGATGTAAAGAGAGAAATTGTAGATAAGACAACTTTCTAAGTGGCTGAAAATTTACAGAATTCTTAGAACAAAAAAATGATATAACATGACATGTAGAAACGTGATCAAAAATTGTTTACTCATTTTGCATAATACGAAGTTACAAGGAAGTGATTTGAACCAAATGTAGCATTACGAAAGCATTAAAACCTCAAAAAGAAAGAAAATTAGAGAAATATTCGAAGATTCCAAAAGGAAAGAGGGATCCTAATAAGGGTTCTCGAAAGGAACAAAACTTAAGAGGATCACATAAGAGATGTGAGCTTAAAACTCAACCTTCACCTAAGGAGACTTTTCAATTGGTCCTAGTGCAACTTAACCACGTTCTAAGGATTCCTAATCCTATGAGAATTTACCACCAAGATCAAGAGATATCAGAAAGGTTCAAAAAGGTCTAAAGAAGTCTTATTTTAGAGGGAAGAAGCCTAGGAAAGAAAGGACGCTTCTCTCTAATGCCAACTGTAACGCCCCGCTCCCGGATACCGAGCCCTTATCCGGAAGAGAACGTTCGGCGCGTATAGCATTAAATAAATCTAATATTATACGCAAGCCTCTATGTCGTCGTATCAAATAAAAGTAAACGGAAGCTAAAAAGACTCGGGTAAAAATATACATGCTACTAAGAATAGATACAATCATTCTAAAGATGGAAATAATTAACTTACAACAACGATTCTCCAAAGATTACAAAGTACGGTCTTGAAAGTACAACTTGTCTACAAAGTCTAGAATTAAATGTAAAACAAAGCATCGTCGAAAGTCTTCCTCGTAGTCCTCAACAAACTCGTAGTCAGCCTGTTCGTCTTCTCACCCCACAATGCATACAAAAGAAAATGCAAAGGAGGTAAGTACAAAGTACGTAGTAAAAGTGAGAAGCTAACGAATAACTAAGTTCTATAACAAAAGGTTATTATTATTATTATTATTATTATGTTATCTTTATTAGAGATCGACTCAATCTAGGGTTCACTTCATGCCCATCGACATGTCATGACTATACGTTTCTAGCTTAACTTATCTTGGTTACGTCATTACTCAAGGACACTACGCATGGCGTTCATCAGCCTGAAGATATACTTGCTAACTAACGGTGATTAGCACCGATTAGCTCCGGGTCTCCCGGTATGCGTGATACGCTCGATGAATTTCCTCCACCGCCATTCACCGCTTATAGGCAAAGAGCGTTGTTCACCTTTTATGAACGTATCACATCACCGATATGAAATAGTGCCTAACCGAGAATAAATGACGTTTTAACTTTTACTACACATATGTAATTATTTATTGATGTTATCTAGCCACCTAAGTGTTTTCGTAAGCTCCTCACATACACTACTCTCTTTCCTAGACCACTAGACACGGACATGGCTTAGCACATACATATGCACATTGATGAACTCTAGTTCATCAAAGCACAAGCCCTTTCATGCCTTTCCGACGGTCCCGAACTTCAACTCCCTTTAAGAGTATGTCCGGTGCCGGAACCAAACGCATCGTAAACTCAATCGAGGCTTGTTTACGCTTAATTAATGTTATTGAATCAAAAAAATAGAAATTTAAAACTCATCACAAATATACCAAAACATATCACATCCCATTAATTACAACTTAGCATGAATTCTATCACTAAACAACACCAAAACTCAACCTATCATTATAAAACTATAATTATTCATTAGGAAGAGCCTCTTACCTTAATTGCAAACAATATTGAAAGCAAAACGCCAAGTGATCATTATTATGGGTGATTTTGTACGTGTTATAAGGATATATTTTATATCAATTCTCTCCATATTCGTATGTTTCTCATAGAAATCGAGCTTTATATTGAAATATTGAGCGAATGGTGTTTTTAATAGTTGAATTGCAAAACGTAACGATTTATGTGCTTAAATTGTGATTTTATGTTATTTTGGGATTGTGTTACGCTTTGGTATATTTTCCTATGTTATAGATACATATTTTGGCATGCAAGAGGATTAAATGATGAGGTTTTGCATGGAAGAGAAGTGAAATGGAAGGAAGATGGAGATAAAGCTTGGAATGAAGCTTTCAAGTAGCCGAACTTCCGATGAAGTTCTTGATATGATATACACTGATTTGACTCTCGACCTCAAGAGAAGATTTGTAGGGATTGAAGAGAGGATTCTACAGGATTTTGAATCAATTCATTCCGACTTATGAGGCCCGAGATATGAGCGTCACAAGTTTGGATGCTGTTGCTGAATTCTAGTGGAAAATCCCGAAAACGACTCGTAATACGACGGGCTAGTCAAAAAGGCGTTTTCTGAAGAAGAGTCCTTAATGAAAGTTGTAGAGTTTTCCGAGAGCTTAATTATGACATTTGGATCATAATTTTTGGAGGTCTACAGCTCAAGATATGAATTTTAGAAGTTTGAGTCCGTAATCGCTGAACCAAATAAGCACATGCATCATTCTCAAACGAAGGCGTCAAGATAGTGGATTTAAGCGCCCAAAGCACCGCCATACTCCCAATTATTTATTTCTCTATTTAAAGCAGCAGATTCTCCATACCATAGACTCATAATTCGAACCCTAATATCTTAGGGGCGGCTAAGGTCAAGCGGTTTCACATAAACTTCCCCGCTTTATGCAATTTAATTCTAGATTAGATTAGATGTATTCATGTCTTTTATTTCATCAATTCGAAGTTGCAACAAGGATGTTAAGAGGCTAAACCCTCTTGAACAAGCGTTGTGAAGCCGCCCCATCAACAATTCAGTTTGATTCGTGATTGATTTGTGAGTTTCTATCTCAAGTTTGTTTCTTTTATCATGCTTTATATTGTTTTATTGCAAGTCGTATCGAAAGATGTTTGCTTTATGATTGTTTTATTGATGAAAATCATATAAACATTAGATCACCATGCTAAAAGAATAGATATTTGATCTAATTAAAACGAGAGTTATTAGATTGATTGTCTAGATTAGAAATTGAAAGATTTCACGCCTAGGTTAGAAAGACGTAATCTTTAACATCGAAAGATAAAAGATTAGGAAACGAACTTGTCTACGAGAGTAGGAGTTTATGCCTTTGATTAGGTGAATCACGACTTGAGTGGAGATCACGAATTAATCCGAATTAGAATTGAATGTTGATAGGATAGGTGGATCAATTGCTTGTTCGTTCGTTATAATTTGATTTTAATCCTTTGAACTTGAATTGTTAGATTAGTTTACTTTTTCTGCACTTTAGTTTAGTTTAGTTTATCGCTTTCAATCTTTCCTAGCTTTGGATTTCATCCTCTGCCTAGTTTATTTTCAGCATGTTTGTCCAGCTTTTAGTTCCTGCTTAGGTTAGTTTTCGTGACAATAATTAGTTAAAAACAAAAGCTAGGTTCACAATATGATCTAGTTCCCCAGAAGATCGACCCGGCATAGCCTCTACACTACGATCCTTGCACTTGAGGTTAACCGGTTTATTACTTGTTGTTTTGTATTGATAAAATCCGGGACAAGTTTTTGGCGCCATTGCCGGGAACCGACGGTTGCCTAGTTTTTGTTCTTGTTTTTAGTTTGTTTTCAATTCTTGTTTTTAGGTTAGATCTTTTCGCCGCTTGTAGTTAGTAGTTTAGTCGCTTTTGTTCGCTTATCTCGTAGTTTTATTTGTGTTTCGTGAGTAGTTAATATAAAATTTTTGCTCTAATCTATACTCGCTTTCTCGCTTGTCACTCTCTCTGCTTCTAAACGTTTACGCTTAGCTTGACGCGGCGTCCGCTTTACCGTGACGCCCGCCCAGCTTCTTGCTCTAGTCGGACAAGCGTTTAGTTTATCGGACGCCCGCCCACTCAAAATTCTTCAATCTCAGATCAATTTCGACTTGGCGGACGAAGCGTTCATATTTTGAACGCCCGCCCATTCTCAAAATCGGTCTGTTAAATCGACGCTTCCGGACGGCGTTCGATTTCCAAACGCCCGCCTCGCCCTCCTGCTTTCGATGTCTTTTAAAGAGGTAGGGTTTTTGTTTCTATCCTTTCTAGTTTCCACGTTGATTCGGTGACATCTAAGGTTGAATTATCTCGACCCCACGCTTTTAACAATCGAACTTTTGGATAAAAAGGATCGCTTTAGCACTCTTTAGTATTTTGGCCATAACTTTCGGCTCGAGTGTCGGATTGGCGCGCAGACCCCAATTCGAAAGCTGCTCCGACGCCGACGACGTGGCGGATGCCGGGCGTCCGTCCGACACCGCTTTTCGAGGTCAAAATCCACTGTTTTCCCTTCCATTTTGGGCCCCAAGATTTCAACACGCTTTTTTTTTCTTCTTTTTTTTTTTTCTTGCCTTTTAGTTTTTTCTGCTTTTCTGCTTTTAAATTTTTCGTAGTTTAGGTTTCGATCAAGAATTTGAGCAAAATCTTGCAGAGAAATCAAAGACATAATAATAATGGCGCTGAAGATAGACGGACGTTGGCCGACTATGCCATGCCCGATACAAATCACCATAAACCCGGCTATCGCCATGCCTACCATTATCGCCTCCAAACTTCGAGCTTAAACCCGAACTTATTCAGATGATGCAAAGATGCATCAATTTTCCATGGTTTCCAATCTGAAAACCCCACACTCACTTACACACATTCTTGCAAATATGCGGTACTACCCGTATCCAAGGTGTAAGTGAGGATGCCATCAAGCTTAAACTATTTCCATTTTCCTTACGGGGAGGCACTCGAGTGGTATCACTCTCTCCCTCTCGAATCCATTACTACGTAATGAGCTCGAGAAGGAATTTCTAAGTCAATACTTTCCTCCTTCAAAATGCAGCCCATTGTCTCGAACAAAATCTTCACATTCCGTCACCGGAAAATGAGTCATTCTTTGATGCGTGGAAAGGTTTAAGTCTCTCCTGCGCAAGTGTCCCCATCATGGCTTGCCAAAGCAAAGGCAAGTCCATACTTTCTTGATGGATTGACCGAGCTCACCAAGGGCATGGTCAATAGTTCCTCCGTGGGGCATTTCAAGAAAACACCGAGGAGGGTTGGGCATTGTTCGAGGACATTGCGAAGTATAACTATGCCCCCTCTTATCAAGCAATTCAAGCTCCTCCTCCTCCCAAGGTTGAGGAAGTCAATTTGCAAAGTTTGATCGCCATGCTGCAGAAGCAGATGACACCATCTCAAAGTTCAAATCCAATAAATCAAACTTTTTCTTTCCACGTAACCCTCGTGTTCTCAGATCGTGAAGCTTGTCGCCGACCGCCATATGACCGCCAATGTCAATTTTCTTCCCTCTCGCCAGCAAGTCAATGCCGTTTCATGACTATGGACAACATAATCCAATCACATGCCAAGTATGTGATAGAATGGGCACATTGCTCGCTTCGTCCCATGATTGGGCGTAAATGCGGAAGTCAATGCTTTCTCTCGCCGTATAAATCGAGATTCAACAACCACCTTCTCGCCGTAACAATTTCCAAAACCAAGGGTTTAATCAATCAGCAGGATTTAATCCGAATTCAAATTTCAATAGAAACCCCGGTTATGTTCGTAACCAAAGCTCAAATTTTTCCAACTCGAGAAATTAATCGTAATTGGCCCGCCAATTCTAATTCTACATTTCCAAATCACCCAATCACCTCTCCTCAAAATCATCGTAACTCTCAAGGCCCTCCCAATCCAACAATTTCAAACCAAGTTGGAGGAGCAAAGTAGGAAAATAAAAAGTCTTGAGAGACAAATAGGGCAATTGGTCGAGCAAATAAGCCAAGACCCCAGGGCATCCGCCCGCTTTCTTGATCGAAAAAACCCAAGAGGCGGTCAAGTCGCCAGCCGATATAAGCAACGACCAATGCAATCGACCTCGTACAACAATGCAATACGGTAAAGAGGAGGCCAAGTCGATGAATTTAAGAAGTGGCACTCACCGAGTGGTTCCCCTGCTTCCGTGGAAATTACAGCCCCTCCCCGCCACCGATAAGGCGAGGGGAAGTTGAGCACCCATCGCCCCTTGGTCGCAGAAGGCAAATCGTGTGGCTGATCCTGATAGAAGAAAGAGTTGAGATTCCTCGTGGTGATCCTTTGAGGAATAAAGAATCGATCGGATGTCCTCGTGTGGCTATTCCCTCGAGAAGTGAAATAATTGAGGATCCTCGTGGCTGATCCCGAGGATCGATGAGTTAAATGATAGTCGTGGCCGATCCTCGACTAACAAAAAGGATGGAAAGACGGTTCGATGGAAAGACATGGAAGACAAGGTGTCGCTGCTTCCTCAAGAAAGTATTTTCCGAGGATGATTTGAAAAAGCTTCCTTTCCACCCGTAAAGAGCAACATCCCATTGAGCAAAGATAAGAAGTACGAAAAGGTGGTTAATTTGTTGAAAAATACTCAGTTAATCTTCCATTGTCGATGTCTTGGTAGAGATGCCTAAGTACACCAAATTCATAAAGGATGTTGTTTCTTCAAGAAGAAGTTAGCGTAAAATGGATCGTGCAATTGGTGAGGATTGTTCAATGATCAATTATCCGTGACTTACCAATCAAAAGAGGTGACCCCGGAAAATTCGTGCTCACATTGCGGATGGGAGGTCTAGTCTTCCCAAATTCTTTGTGTGATCTAGTGCCTCTATAAGCCTTATGCCAATGTCTCAGATGCAAACATTTCGGTTTACAAAGCCTTCTAGAACCCACTACTATGAGTTTACAATTCACGGATAGATCTTTTAAGAAAGCTTCAGGATCCCGAAAGACGCTTTTGGTTCGATTGATAGATTTACCTTTCCCGTTGACTCGTATGTCTTAGATATGGAGAAAATGAAAATGTCCTCTCGATTCTTGGAAGACCTTTCCTATCTACGCCTAGAGCCCTCATCGATTGTGATGGTGGGCAAGTAACTATTCGAGTTGGTGACCAAGAGGTGAGCTATAGTGTTTCTAAATCTATTCAAGTACCCTCCGCTTCTCCAACCGGGCGTTCCATTGAGGAGACGTCTGATGACTTCAATGACTTCATGGATAAGCAAGTCTTGGCCGTAGGTTGGAATATGAGTGATTGATCGATAATCCGAACAATCATGGTGTGGTCAATCTAGATCAATTAGCAAATGATTTTGAGGATGGGCTAAGAGAAGAAGCTTTGGCAAGAGGGGCCACTAAGTAAACTCAACGATGTTGAGTTGAGGAGTGGAGATCTTAAATCAAGTCTAGAGGAACCCCTGTAGACTTGATTCTCGAAGCCGCTGCCTAAACATCTTAAGTATGTATTTCGAGAGAAGGTGACAAGCTTCCTTTGATCATCTCTCGCCAAGCTATCTCGAATGAAGAGCTTAAATCTGCTTAACGCCTTTCACAAAAATGAGAAAGCCTTTGATGGCGGTGTGAGATATCCGAGGATATCTCCCGACATCTCAGATGCACAAGATCAAGACTGAGGAGGGTGCAAAACGAAAGTTAGACAACCTCGAGAAGGCTCAACCTCACATGCAAGAGGTAGTCAAGAAGGAAATTATAAAGCTTCTAGATATGGGTATCATTTACGCCATTGCAGCATAAAGTGAGTGGGTATCCCCAACTCAAGTAGTTCCCAAGAAAGGTGGAATTACTATTGAGAAGAATGAGAAGGGAGAAGAGATAGCATTGAGGCTCACATCGGATACAGAGTATGTATCGATTATCGAAAAGCTCAATGAGGTCACAATGAAAGATCATTTCCCTTCCATTCATTGACCGTGATGCTTGAGCGTCTGGCGGGGCACGATTCTACCGCTTCGGATGGATATTCAGATACTTCCGTGATACCCATCGATCCCGCTGACCAAGAGAAGACCACTTTCACTTGCCCTTATGGGACATTCGCCACAGCGGATGCCATTTGGTCTCTCAGAATGCCCCAAATACCTTTCAAAGGTGTATGATGGCAATCTTTGACGGGCTAGTTGAAAAGTGCATGGAGATTTTTATGGATGATTTCTCGGTCTTTGGTCAATCCTTCGATGATTGCCTCGATAATCTTGATCAGTGTTGTCTAGATGTGTGGAAAAAGACTTAGTGCTTAATTGGGAAAAATGCCATTTCATGGTAGATGAGGGAATAGTCCTTGGCCACAAAGTGTCAGCCAAAGGTATAGAAGTAGATAGGGCCAAGGTTGAAGCTATTGAGAAGTTGAGTTATCCTAAGAATGTTCGGGAGGTCCGAGGTTTTCTCGACATGTCGGCTTCTATAGAGGTTCATCCAGACTTTTCAAAGATTGCCAAGCCCCTGCCTACTTTACTCAAAGAAGACGTTACTTTTGATTTTGATGAGAATTGCAAGCGCATTTGAGGAGCTTAAGAGTAGACTGATCTCCGCACCAATTCTTATATCGCCTTCATCGAACCTACCTTTGAGCTTATGTGTGATGCATCCAACTATGCAGCTTGGTGCGCCTTAGGGCAAAAGCTTAACGGAAAGTTCCACTATCTATTATGCCACCACACACTAAATCCTTCTCAAGTTAACTACACGACCACCGAAAAGGAATTATTAGCTGTAGTCTTTGCTATGGATAAGTTTCGTAGTTACTTGTTGGGAGCTCAAGTGATCGTGTGGATCGACCACGCTGCTACCGCGCTATCTCATGACCAAGAAAGAGGCTAAACCGCCGCCATCATGCGCTGGATACCGACCTACAAGAGTTTGACGTTCAAATTAAGGACAAAAAGGGCAGTGAAAATGTAGTGGCGGATCACGTTTCTAGAATGTTACATGAGGAAAAGGATGAACCATGGTATTCTTCCATTGTGAACTACCTTCATGCCCGTTATCTCGATCCCGAAATGTCTTATCAGGAGAAGAAAAAGTTCTTCTCTCGATTTGAAATATTTCGTTTAGGATGAACCTTATCTTTTCAAGATCTCAGAAGATGGGTTGCTCAGAGATGTGTTCCGAATCGAGCAACGCGATATTATTGAGCAATGTCATAGTGGACCCACAGGTGGTCACTTTGGTCCTTGGAAAACCGCTGCTAAGATCTTTCAATCCGCTTCTACCGCCAACTATCTTTATGACACGTAAGCTTTCAGAAAGCTTGTGATAGGTGCCAAAGAACCGGTACTCGACAAGGCGATTCGACATGCCACTCAAACCCATCCTAGAATGCGAAGTCTTTGATGTATGGGGCATTGACTTTACGGGTCCATTCCCATCTTCCTGTGGAAATAAATACATCTTATTCTCATGTAGACTATGTATCGAATGGGGTGGAGGCAATAGCCACTCCTCGCAATGATCATAAACGGTCATGAATTTTCTAAAGAAGAATATCTTTGTGAGGTTTGGATGTCCACGTGCCTTGATTAGTGATGAAGGGACACACTTTTGCAACCGACCTTTGGAAAAAGTCCTCGAGAAGTATGGTGTTCGTCACAAAACTGGCACACCATATCATCCGATGACTAGTGGTCAGGTTGAGCGAAGCAACCAGAGCCTGAAGAAGATCCTGGAGAAAACAAAGAAATACCATAGAAAGGATGAGTCTAAAGTTGGATGATGTACTATGGGCATATAGGATCGCCTATAAGACCCCCATGGGTACATCACCCTACCAAGTGGTTTATGGTAAATCGTGCCACCTGCCAGTTGAGTTAGAGCACAGGGCGTATTGGGCTACCAAGTTTTTGAACTTCGACTCCCGATCCTGTGGCAAACACCGGCTGCAGCAGCTTGCATGAGCAAAATGAATTTAGACTCTAGGCTTACGAGAGTGCCAGGATTAGTAAGGACAAGATGAAACTCCTCCACGACGCGAAAATTAAGAAGCGAGAATTTAAAGTCGGAGAGCAAGTGTTACTTTACAATTCCAGTTGCATTTGTTTCCTGGCAAGTTGAGGACACGCTGGTCCGGTCCTTTCGAGATTCTCCAAATCATTCCCGGAGGCGTCTAGAGTCGCTGCGGTTATGGCGATCAACCGCTCCGAGTGAATGGTCGAGATGCAAGCATTACATTGGTGAACCCAAGGTAAAGCCTTTGACTGCTCGATTTCGATATCCTCGGTGTAGCACCCTAAAGTCGATGAGTTTGACGAGTTCCCGCCCGACTTATTTTCCGAGGATGACGGTTGTGGTAAATCGTAAGAAGTTCTAGCGGTGTAGTTGGGATATGGAAGAGTTTTTCAAAGAGCAACAACTCAAGAGGAAGTCGGCAAAGAAGAAATCGACCACGGGAAGTTCAAGCGTGTTTGGAGAGCTATTAAAGAATTAACCCCTTGTGTTCATTGCTGCTTTCGCAGCCCACACTCATCGATGAGAGCTTACACGAGGTAGTGGCTGGCAGAAAAGTTAAATGGCCTGATCCAGGCTGAGCTTTCAATGCGTCGGGCTGACGACGTTAAATAACGCGCTTGGTGGGAGGCAACCCACTATTTTCTTTCGTTTTTGTTTTCTTTTGTGTATTTCTTAGTTTTCCTTTTCGAGCTACTGGCCGGTTTCTTGTAGGCTCGGTTTTTATCTTTTCTAGTTTTTTGTATTTAAAGTTTTTCTGTTTTAATCGGGGTTGAATTAATGTTTTGAATGGCATTTGCTGAGAAACTGCTGTGGATGTTTTTCAATCTCGATTTCTCTTTCTTTATCACTTTTGTACGATATGATATAATCCCTTGTTTCCCCCGAGGTATTTCTTTGTTTCTCATGAGTACAGGGTATTTGCATTAGCCTTTGTGAGTTTTAGATGATAGCGGTTTTCCGGTGGATGGTCCACAGTCTACCGATATCTTCGAGCATTTTTTGGATCGGAACGCGTCCGTTCCAGAATTGTTCCCTTTCGGCATACAATCACCTAAGTTTTCTGCTTTTTATTCTCGCACAACACGAGGACATGTTGTCATTTAAGTGTGGGGGAGGGGAATAAGCTATATGTATCTACACATTTGCTTACATGATATTATTTCTATGCTAAGCTAAATGAGTCAAATTTTCAAAATTTTTGTTTTGTCTCGAGTGAGCAATGCGTGTTGTTGTTCGGTTTGTTATATTCATCGATGCTTTATGCCATATGTTCCATAGGTTAGATGTTTCACCAAGATTTATTTTTCACGAGCCATAGTAAATGATGAGCTATTTATAAAGTTATACCCCTTTTGGACGAGTGATTTCTGATTGTCTTATAAGTCGTGTGCTTAGTGCTACGTATATATCGTGAGATTTATGATAGTTTGTATTTAGATCCAAAGTATGAGATACTGTGAATATCTAGACGTTTGAATGTGATAAGTACCACGTGACTTATTGTCAAATGAAAAAGTTGAATTAAATGAATAAAAAGGGTGTGTCGAAAGCTAGTCAATGATTTGGGTGCGGTAGGGTTTACCACGCACGCCCTATACCACTATGATGACTAAGAGCTCACGGCGCTTAGGAAAAGTCGCCTTATGATTGGAGTAAGGTAGGGATTATCTCGAAATGTCCTATTCTCGCTATGAGGAAAAAAGCTCACCCTAATGTGTGTTGGAAGTGAATGAATTCAATCAACTTAAGATATGTTATGAAATGAATAAGACTAAGTTATCGCTCTATCTTATCCCCAGTAGAAACCGATGATATGTCGTAGGATTATCCTCTCGAGTATTTCGTAAAGGCCCTAGATTCATTCGATCATTCTTCTCGGGATATGTCACGTTTGTAGGGTGCACCTTATGAGTGTCACTTATTACTAGTCTACGAGGGGGTATTAGCTAGTTTTACTTTGAGTTCCTCAAGTTTGGGTTTAGTGGAAGTTTTCTATGGCTATGCACACACATGATGGTGAACTTCTAATTTATTGACTATGTGGTATATGTGTTGAGGTGTCTATATTCTTTCCGAGCCTTTCTTTTGTTTTGCTTTGCTCGGGACGAGCAAAAGATAAGTGTGGGGGAGTTGTTAAGGGTGATTTTGTACGTGTTATAAGGATATATTTTATATCAATTCTCTCCATATTCGTATGTTTCTCATAGAAATCGAGCTTTATATTGAAATATTGAGCGAATGGTGTTTTTAATAGTTGAATTGCAAAACGTAACGATTTATGTGCTTAAATTGTGATTTTATGTTATTTTGGGATTGTGTTACGCTTTGGTATATTTTCCTATGTTATAGATACATATTTTGGCATGCAAGAGGATTAAATGATGAGGTTTTGCATGGAAGAGAAGTGAAATGGAAGGAAGATGGAGATAAAGCTTGGAATGAAGCTTTCAAGTAGCCGAACTTCCGATGCAGTTCTTGATATGATATACACTGATTTGACTCTCGACCTCAAAAGAAGATTTGTAGGGCTTGAAGAGAGGATTCTACAGGATTTTGAATCAATTCATTCCGACTTATGAGGCCCGAGATATGAGCGTCACAAGTTTGGATGCTGTTGCTGAATTCTAGTGGAAAATCCCGAAAACGACTCGTAATACGACGGGCTAGTCAAAAGGCGTTTTCTGAAGAAGAGTCCTTAATGAAAGTTGTAGAGTTTTCCGAGAGCTTAATTATGACATTCGGATCATAATTTTTGGAGGTCTACAGCTCAAGATATGAATTTTAGAAGTTTGAGTCCGTAATCGCTGAACCAAATTTCCACATGCATCATTCTCAAACGAAGGCCCAAGATAGTGGATTTAAGGCGCCCAAAGACCGCCATACTCCCACCGCCTTATTTCTCTATTTAAAGCAGCAGATTCTCCATACCATAGACTCATAATTCGAACCCTAATATCTTAGGGGCGGCTAAGGTCATGGTTTCATAAACTTCCCCGCTTTATGCAATTTAATTCCTAGATTAGATTAGATAGATTCATGTCTTTTATTTCATCAATTCGAGTTGCAACAAGGATGTTAAGAGGCTAAACCCTCTTGAACAAGCGTTGTGAAGCCGTCCATCAACAATTCAGTTTGATTCGTGATTGATTTGTGAGTTTCTATCTCCAATTGTTTCTTTTATCATGCTTTACATTGTTTTATTGCAAGTCGTATCGAAAGATGTTTGCTTTATGATTGTTTTATTGATGAAAATCATATAAACATTAGATCACCATGCTAAAAGAATAGATATTTGATCTAATTAAAACGAGAGTTATTAGATTGATTGTCTAGATTAGAAATTGAAAGATTTCACGCCTAGGTTAGAAAGACGTAATCTTTAACATCGAAAGATAAAAGATTAGAAACGAACTTGTCTACGACGAGTAGGAGTTTATGCCTTTGATTAGGTGAATCACGACTTGAGTGGAGATCACGAATTAATCCGAATTAGAATTGAATGTTGATAGGATATGTGGATCAATTGCTTGTTCGCTTCGTTATAATTTGATTTTAATCCTTTGAACTTGAATTGTTAGATTAGTTTACTTTTTCTCGCACTTTAGTTTAGTTTAGTTTATCGCTTTCAATCTTTCCTAGCTTTGGATTTCATCCTCTGTCTAGTTTATTTTCAGCATGTTTGTCCGCTTTTAGTTCCTGCTTAGGTTAGTTTTCGTGACAATAATTAGTTAAAAACAAAAGCTGTGGGTTCACAATAAATTAGTTCCCGTAGAAGATCGACCCGGCATAGCCTCTAAACTACGATCCTTGCACTTAAGGTTAACCGGTTTATTACTTGTTGTTTTGTATTGATAAAATCCGGGACAACTGCTACAACTCTTGATCCTCAAACCCAAAACCTACTTGATCAACAAGTAAGCCCTAAAATCCTTTTTTTTTTGACAAAAACCGAACTGAAAAAGTGTTTAAAACTGCATATTACCTGAATTAAATTCTGTGAACCTATTTTTTGAATGATCTACGCTCCAAGACGATCGTTTTGACTACTCATGGCTGAAAAACAGAGCTACGGATTAAAAGATACGAATTTTTGAAGAAACGAACTCGACGATTACGAAAAACTAGGGCTAAACTGAAAACTTACGGAATCAGGATATTTTATTTTCCAAAGTTGCGTCTCGTCGCAGTGATCACTTTTCTCTCCTGCGGCATCTTGAAACGATGAACGGATTGGCCGCACGGTTGAAGATTACGTTCCAGGCATCTCCTGCGTTGTTCTTCTTCTTGCGTCGTTCACTGCCCTTTTTTTTTCTTCCAAAATTGGCGTGAACCATAAAGAAGGATTTTGGGGATTATTTCATTTAAATAGTTACTAATTAAAAATCATTTTAATTAAATAACTAAATCTCTTTATTCCTTAAATAAATTTCCAAGACATTAATTAAATATTTTTAATTAAATAAAAAATAGGCTAAATAATAATTAGGTCGTAGCCCGCATACCCAATTACTAATTTACCCTTTTCTGGAAATTCGATGTTACAATGTGAGTCTGGATCAAGGTTTTTTTATACCAAATGTAGAAGACACAGCTACATGCACTTATCCAAGTGCAGATTCACAAAGATCAGACACAGTGTCATCAAATTCAAACATAATGACCAGGTCATAGTATGAAAGACATGCTGAGAAATGTACAGATTGCAAAACCATCTGGTCCTGGACAAGCAGCGGCACTCACTGCCAATGTTCACACTACTGCAGCTCCATCAGATACTATTTATGAATGGATAGTGGATTCAGGTGCCACTGATCATGTCATTTACTCATTGTCCTAAATGACTAATGCAAAGCCTGGCTGTCATTGGTGTCATTGTAACTTTACCTAATGGAACACATACCCTACCACACATATAGGACAAGTTAGAATTAATGAAAACTTGATACTAGATCATGTCCTGTGTGTGCCACATTTTACATACAACTTAATGTCTCTTAGGAGGTTAACTAATAATGAGAAATATTCTTTGTTTTTTGGAGCTAATGGTTGTAATACCTTGAAGAAAATGATTGGTTCAGCTGACTTAATCAAGGGCTTGTACATCCTAAAAGACTATGGCCTGTATCCTACCAAGGACATTTATGCACCTATTGAAGCTCAAGCATGATGATCAAGTCAGCATTTAACCCTAAATACAAACTTGAGGGGGTGTTGAAGCTCAAGCATGATGATCAAGCCGATGCCACATGATCAAGGCCGTTTCGAGTTCAATATATTCCAAGTTACATGACAGGAGTTCTCTTGGGCATTTCATCGAACACACACAAGGAGAAGCAATTTAGTTTGTTAGAATTAATTAAGTTGTTGTAACCGACTCAAATCACAATTAGGTGCTTAGAAAACTTGTATATAAGTTCAATTGTAGTCCGGAATGTACCAATTGTAAAGTATCTATCTAGATCAATGAAATAAATTTTCCGCTTTTCCAGCTTATTTTTAAGCAAAGTTTTCCGTTTTATTCTTTTCAACAAAACGCCTCTTTGCCGATTAAAAAGAAAAGAAATCGGGATTTAAACCCACGATCTTATTCAAGAAAGGACTGATTCTTAGCAAATGAGATAGTTAATTTTAAAAAAATTAGACAACCAAATATTTATTGAATAAGTTGTCGAATGTCAAATGTACGTACATACATATAATATTATCAAGTATTTGTTTATAAGGACATGTTTTGAGACTTATTTAGACACTTAGGACACACTCAAAAGATCATTAGTTATAAGGACAAAATTTAATCAACTTTCCCAAACTACCCTTTTATATAATTAATCCACAGGCTTCAGATTTTGGACATTCTCGGATGTGAGAAGTCGCTGCGTCAATGGTCGGCGGAGGAGACACCGGAATTGCAAATATCTGTGTAAGCGCCGGCTGTCTTCCTCCTCTTCTTCCTGCACTATTTGCGTACCTTTGCACATTTGATTTCGAATCAATCTCTCCTCAATTTCCTTCCTCTCTTGAGCATCAACGCCTTATTTTTTCGATAATCCGATTACTGATTCGAATCGATCCGTGGAAGTTCAATATTCTTCGGTGATGAAGATGATGACGTTGATCAAATGAGTTTCATTTCTGAATTATTTAGCTCTCATCGTGTGCAATTAGGTGTTCCGGATGATAGGGATTCTATTTTCGTTGAAGTCGGGTCTCAATCGGATTTGGAATGCACCGATGGCCTCACAGTTACAGGTATGGGATCTGAATCAGATTCTGATGCTTTAGAAGTTGTTTCTGGAGCAGAAATTGTCATTAATAGTGATGAATTCCTTGATTCTGATCCGGAGTTTCCTGGATTTTGGGATTGTTTGTCAAATCTACCGTTTTTAGTACCCACAAAATCTAGTGTTAGTAATCGATTCTTACTAAAATCTACCCTTTTAGCACCACATTAATCAATCGATACTACAAAATCGATTCTTAATCATGCTAAAAACGATGTGATGCCACTAAAATTGCTCAAAAATTTCCATATATAAACAAGAAAGAAAAATGCACCTGAACAGGAAGCCTTTGAATTCTCTGAGCCAAATTTCGAGCAGGTAAATCTTTAATTTTCAGAACTTCCTATTGGCCATGGATATAGCTTGGTTCAAACAATATTCAACGGTTAGAAAATGTCATTGATTTGTGCTTTTCCAAGCAGTACGTTCTTGAAAACACTTCCCTTTTTTTATTTATAATTTTTTGAATACTTGTTGGTAGTGTAAAAGTGTCACGGATTTTTGCAATGAAAATAAACAAGTAATAAATTTATAAATCCGGTATACCTCAAGTGTAGGGATCGTAGTATAGAGGTTGATACCGGATCGATCTTACGGGGAATCGGGGTAGCTTAATCTAGTTTTTATTATCTAACCTAACTATGTCACGATTACTACTAAAAGATACGAACATAAAACAATTGAAGAACTAACACGGAAAAACGAAACTAACAATAAGAATAATCGACGTAAGATCGAGATCTAAAGCCGTGAAAATATGGTCACGAACAAAATTAACTAAACTAAATCTATTCTAAATCTATTATGAAATAAAGATTGTAAATTTACTAAGCAAACGATCACAAGTGATTTAATCAATGAAATAACAAACGAACAAGCAATTGATCCACCTATCCTGCAACTATCAATTTCTATCTAGATTATCTCGTGATTTCTAACCAAGTTGTGATTCACCTAGCCAAAGTATGAACTCCTAATTTCTTAGACAAGTTCGCCTATTAATTTTCTACCTTTCAATCTAAAGATTAATGCTTTCTAACCAAAGGTGTGAAATTTATAAGTTTCTAACCTAGAGATTCAACCTAATAACTCTCGTTAATTAGATTAAATGTCTAATCTTTATTATGGCGATCTAGGGTTTAACATGATTCTCATCAAAATCAAACATCATACATGCAAAGATCTTTCGATATAAATTGCATAAGAACGAAATAAGCATAATAAAGATACAACTTTGAATTAAAAACTCACAAGACAATTGAAGATGAAATCAATACGTTGGTTGGATGGCTTCACAACGCTTGTTCAAGGGAGGTCTAGCCTCTAAACATCACTTTGAAGCTCGAATTTGTTTGAGTAAAAGTACATAAAAGTGTTTGAATCTAACTAGAAAATAAAAGCATAAAAACTGAGTGTTAACTAAGGAAAACCGCAGCTGAGCCGCCCCTAGGGTTTAGGGTTCGAATATTGATTGTATTATGTGGAGAAAACGCAGCCTTTTTATAGATTTCTGAGGCGGTTTGGCTAGGTCGGTTAATGGACGCCCGTCCAAAGAGTCAAACGCCCGTCCAACCTTCAATGCAAACTTCGAATCGGGCCGAGTCATGATCAGACGCCCGTCCTTCTTTAATGTGGACGCTCGTTCACCGAAATCTTCAAAACTCTGAATCAAACTCTTCACCTGGGCGCCGTCCAAAATGCGAGACGCCCGTCCAATCGACGGGACTTGAACGCGACGTTCACTTGATCAAAAATCGATTTTCCTTCCTGTATCGCTTTTTCATCAATTAAATCCGACGTTTATCTTCACTCAATCATCTTTTGAGCCGCAATTATGCATCTACAAGTCATTGAAAACATTGCAAAATGTAATAACATCCAAATAAACATAAAATCATCAATAAAACACACAAATTAACCAATTTTGCGATTAAACCGTTTAAAAACTCATTTGCTCAATAAATCAATTTAACACTTAGTTTCTATGCAAATTATACAAATATGGAGAGAATTGTTACAAAATATAACGATATAAATCATATAAAATCACCCTTAACAACTCCCCCACACTTATCTTTTGCTCGTCCCGAGCAAAACAAGACAAAACCAAGGCTCAGAAAAAAGATAGACATCTCAGCAAGTACAAGGCATATTCAATAAATTAGCGGTTCATCCCGGTGTGTGTGCAGAGCCATAACAAACTTCCACTAAGTCCAAACTTGACAATTTCAAAGCAAACTAGCTAATACCCCCTTCAAACTAGAGATAAATGATACTTATAAGATGCACCCTACAAAACGTAACATATCCCGAAAAGGATGATAGAATACATTTAGGACCTTTCGACATACTCGTGAGGATAATCCCTACAACATATCATCGCTACTTTATACTGGGATAAGGTATACGATAGCTAAGTCTTTCATTCATTTCATACCACTTATTGCAAATTGATTTAACTATTTTCACATTTAAACGCACATCGAATGAGCTCTTGCCCCGTCATAGCAGCGTAATAGGATATTCGAGATATACCCTACCTTACTCAAATTATAAGGCGCCTTCTTCCTCGATCGTGAGCTTTTGGTCATCATAGTCAGATAGGACATTCGTGATATGACCTACCTCACTCCAATCATAGACCACTTTTCGACACACAATATTAATTCATTTAGAATTCAGCTTTTCAACAACTTTAGTTACGCTTTACTTATCACATTCAAACCTCAGATATTCACAGTATATCATACTTCGGCTATAAATACAAACTATCATAATCGTCACGATACATACGTTAGCACTAAGCACACGACTTATAAGATAACAAAAATCACTAATCAAAAAGGGTATAGCTTTATATTATAGCTCATCATTCACTATGGCTCGTGAAAAATATATATCGGGTGAAACAACTAACTTACTGAACATACAGTATATAGCATCAATGACTATAAAAATAAAGAACAAAGATATGCATTGCTTACTCGGGACCAAACAAATTTTTTTTGAAAAATATAGCTCATTTTGCATAGAAACATAACGAAGTAAGCAAATGATCGATACACATAACCATTCCCCTCCCCCACACTTAAACCACAACATGTCCTCAAAGTTGTGCATAATTTAAAAAGAAATGAAGAACTTAGTCGATTATGTAGATATTCGAGCCGTTGGTCGTGCCGGTGCATGAAAAGGCCAACGCCTCGGCGAAGGCGTATAAAACTCGCTCCAACATGACTCAACTGCTACCTCGACAAAACGCTCTAGAAAGATATCTCGCACTACTTGACAAACACGGAAAAATCTCGGGAAAACGGGAAATTATACCGAGAATGAAAGGATACAAGAAAATCGAATTATATCAAAAGATGAATCATTCAATACAATGAAAATGGAAAGCATAGTAAAGTCAAATGAAAGTACGGAATGCCTTAAGGCTTACATGATCCATCCAGTAAAAATACAAACAACGAACCGATAAAGCTAATCATGAAAGTACACTGTATCAAGTAAGGAAAAGTAGCAGGACAATACAAGCATCTCATCAAAAATACATAAGCTAGAATCAGAAACATAACATCAGGTCTGCCCCGGTGCTGAAGAATCACCAGCAGGAGGTGCTCCACCTGTAGGAGTATCAGAAGGACCAGCTGGTGTAGTGGTAGTCCTCTCTGCTTTGTCGACCGCTCTCATCGATGACGACTGGACTCATGAAGAACATCTGCTGCTCGTAAAAACACGCTTTAAATTTATAATACCGAAACACCCCAAGTATAAGGATCTCAGAGTAAAGGATGTTAACGGGTCGCCCTGGTGGAATGGAACGTTTATCGAATTCAAATATAAACCTATATCGATTATGTCACTAAACTACTACTAACCTAAGGTTAAAACTAACTAAAACCTAAGGAATAAACCTAAGAACCGAACCCTAAAACTAAAACTAAAACAAAATAAAACAAGCTGAAAAATAAGAAAACGTAAGGATGGACGAAGCGCTCACTAAAGTGAACGAGCGTGCTGGAAACTAAAGCTAACGGACGGGCGTCGCTATTATGGACGAGCCGCCCGACTACGACTCGACGATGCGAAAATTGCGTAAAAGTTTGCAGGAAATCTAAAGGTTTAAAACTAAAACTTGAACTAAACTTATGCAAACGATTTGATTCAAACAAGTAAAGGAAAACACAACAAGGCGATCGGACTCCACTTATCAACCAACAATCCAACTAGACGGTGATTAAAAAGACATAGTTTTTAGTAGTGATTTATCACGAATTCAATCAAATATCTTTAATCAAATTCCTAAGGTTCCGCTTGTCTTTTCAAACAAACTAAACATGCAATCAAAACAGATCACGAGATTGTTTCCAAACTCTTACTCAACTAAACATGCCTAATCTCTTATAACATGATTAGATGCATCACTTAAACGAAAGAGAACTCAAATAAACAGACTTTCGTAAATTTATTCAAGCATAAAGATAGATAAATAGATCGTTTCATAGAATTGATAATTCAACAAAACATGGCAATGTAAAACAGCGTTAAAGTGATAAAAACTAGATCTTAAACTCACTAAACATCCAATGATCGAACTCTAGTTGGTTTTGTTGTTGATGAGCTTCCTCCGTCGACTCACCGCAGAGGCTTTTAGCCAACAATCATGTTGAAGATGATTGTTGGGTTGAGAAGTTCATCTCTGCGTAAAAGGCTTGTGGCGCGCAGCTTTTTGGTGTAAAGTTGCGATCTCAATTATGTGGTATGAATTAGGGTTAAGAGGCTGCTGCTATATATAGAGTTTTGAGTCGGTTATGACTAAGTCGGCAACGGACGCTCGTCTGGACTCCGTCTGGATCGACTTGAACTTGATTTCTTCATCCTCATCCAATTTCTTCAAGCCAATTCCAACTCTATCTCTTATAATTCGACTTGAGCTTCATTTATCCTCATTATATGCACGAAAATTAACTCCTACATGATAAATAAACAACGTAAAAATGTAATAAAATCCAAATAATAACAATTCCATTAAATTAAACACTTAAAATCATCAATTTTGCATACAACCCTCTTAAAATCATCTTTATTAAATAATTACACTTAAACCCTTAATTCTTATATAGATTACGCAAATGTGGGGAAAATAGTAATGAAATAAACCTTTAATAATCATATAAATATGGCCTTAACAACTCCCCACACTTAACTTTTTTGTACGCCCTCGGACAAAACAATCAAAACTATAGCTCAACTTTCATGCAATCCACATAGATCTCTAACTCACGTAACAAAAGATACAACAACTATAGCAAATGATACCAACACGTAGATAGATTCGGTGTAAGTGTGACAAGCCGTTCTCAATCTTAACAAGCCTTTCAAAGAAATATCCTTTCAAAAATTCCAATGACTATCCTAGGTATGTATGCGGAATAGCTCCACTCAAGCCTTCCCACGCACTCAAGTAGATAATCCCTACAAATATATCACGGTTTCTACTGGTATAAGATCCATGATAACAAAGACTTCACTTTATTCTTATTCATCATTTCCAAAATTTTCAAATCGACGCATATCGTAATGAGCTCTTACCCATCATAGTAGAATAGGATGTTTCAGATAACACCCTACCTTACTCAAATCATAAGGTAGCTATAAACCGACTTCTCGTGAGCTATTGGTCATCATAGTGGAATAGGACATACGAGGTATACCCTACCGCACTCAAATCATAAACCAGCTTCCGACAAACGTATTTATTATGATCGCTTATTCATTCTTTTTCAAGACATAAGTTACATCTCACTTATCACATTCAAACTTTATGATATTCACAGCACACGGTCTAACTAAGGTGTTACTATACCGACCTTCCTAAGATAAATCACTAAAACAATGAAAGGATATAGTTCAAAAATCTTGCTTCAAAAGCAAAGGCTCTCGTGAACGTGAAGAATGAATACTAGCTCCATGAAAGTAAAGACATGCTATAATTATCTCACTAAGTCACATACTATCATCGTTAGAAAACTACAACTAGCAAGCATCTAGTTCCAATTGTATGCTCGAGACTCACAAAAAATTTTAAATTTCGTGGAAATTTAACATTCACTCATATTTCAAAGATATAGCATAAAAACATACCCAAACACCCCCCCAAACTTAAATCACATTATGTCCTCAGAATGTGCAAAATAAGAGAAAAAGAAAACTTAGCTGGTTTTGACAGTGGTTGTCGGAGGAAAGTTGGCAGAGGCCGTGCCGAGCATGGATGTACCGCCAGAACTCGAATAGACAACACTGACAAGAGTAACTCAAAACCTCGCTCAAAAGTATCTCGCAACACTCGACATACCATATAATCTCGGGGTACACGGGGTATATGAGCAACACATAACACAAAACACTCACAATGAACGTAAGAGGAATAACCATCAACACAAAAGCAACTAAAGTATTATTTCTAAAACAATAAAACAAAACAACCTAAGAAAAGGAAACGAACAAAGAAAACTAGGTTGCCTCCTAGGAGCGCTCTTTTAATGTTAATAGCTTGACACAGATTCCAAAAGATCAACCCGGGTCGGGCCACTTTGGTTTAATAGCCGCCACCTCAGTATCAGAATCAGAAGTATTGGGGCGGAAATGATTTTCACCACAACAACAAGTCAAGTGCGCAATAAGATCATTAAACTTTTCTCTCCAAACTACACCGACTCTTCTTCT